>CM045763.1:129574150-129745877 GCA_025200525.1 Camellia lanceoleosa | reverse complement strand
TAGTGAGATTTCACTTGTTTTAGTGTGCTGCCGACAAAGGCCACAAGTCTCCAATCCTAAGCCCGCAAAAGGAGCGAGGGCAACTGGTCTATTTCTATCCGGCAGCTGCTCTAGAGCCAGAGTCAGTGGAGAGGTGGGCAGCCACCACTGAAAGTTATCGTAGGCAGCAGGAACTTAAAAGAGGTTTTTCCCTTAGTTGATGGCAGCAATAACCGGGTACGTTCCGGTTCAAGATAGACACATAGACACCAGCCTGCATAGGCCAATGTCACAAGCCTCGAGGGCCAATCAGTGCGAGCCTTTTTGGCTCACCACAGCATCGCACAGATGCTCCGAGGTGAGCAAGGGAGCAGCAGGACATACAGGCGCAGGTTATGCTGGCCAATTTGTTATCACCAGACTTAGTGCCAACACCTTCTGGGCCAGAGAGAAAGGTACTTTCTTTTGTTATGCACCCCATTGCTAATGTGTTGATTGATATAAAAGCAATTCCCAATTCATTTATCTCATCAAAGGATTTGTACTCCAAGCATTGGGTTTAGAATTGGCTCCGCTTAGCATCTCCACTGTAAGATAGAGTCACCTATTGAAAAGTTAAAAGAGAGGTGTCTCAGTTCTCGACATATTAAAGGTTGCTAGGGTCGTCAATTTTTTGCATTTGTGTTGATTGACATGTCGAGTTTTGAGCACTATATTGGGTATGGACCGGTTGTCATCAGCTATGGGTCAATGCTGCAGATTGTTACCATCAGAGGGTTATCGTGATGTATATCGAGCGGTGATTGTTTTATTTCATGTGGACATGAGCCAGATAAAGTTTTTATCACTAGTGTATGATTTATGGTCGTCGAGTGAGCTTTAGTTGTCTTCTTGCAAACCTCTTAGGTAGTAAGTGTGACAAGGTCCGAGTTGATTTGCCAAGGATAGTTTGTGAATACCTGGATATTTTTCCTAAGGATCTCACTAGTTTACTACCTTATCATGAGATTGAGTTCTCTATTGAGTTAGTGCCTGGCATAGAACTGATCTCTATGGCACTATATAGATTTTCACCTACCGAGTTGAGTGAGTTGAAGATTCAACTCCAGGAATTGTTAGATAACGGTCTTATTTGGGCCTAGTGCTTCGCCTTGGGGGGGCACCAACTCTCTTGCCAAGAAGAAGGATGGTGCCTTGCAACTCAGTATGATTACCTAAGTTGAACCAGTAACTATTAAGAACAAGTGCCTAATGCGACATGGATGATTTGTTTGACCGCTAAAGGGGTCTGTTGTTTCTTTAAGATAGACCGAGATCGGGTTATCACCAGTTGAGGGTAAGGGAGGAAGATATCCAGCAGATAACATTCTGTACCCGGTATGGCCATTATGAGTTCCTAGAGATGCCTTTTGGGTTAACCAATGCACCAGTCGTGTTTATGGATTTAATGAACTGAATCTTCTATGAGTTCTTAGAGCACTTTGTAGTCAAGCTTTTGTGGACGACCTTTTGATTTACTCACCATCCGGAGGAGGAGCACGAGGAACACTTAAGTAGTAGTGCTTGAGTTGCTCAGAGCCCATAAAATGTATGCTAAGTTCAGAAGTGTGAATTCTAGCCGAAAGAAGTTAAGTTCTTAGGCCACGTGGTATCCGGGAAGGAGTGACTATAGATTCATCCAAGATAGAAGTACAAGATTGGGAATAACCTAAGAGTGCCTTTGAGATCCGAGTTTTAGGCTTGGCCGTATTACCGGGTTTGTGAAAGATTTCTAGATTAGCTTCACCATTTACTAGACTAACGAGGATAGGAATCAAATTTGTGGGAGTGAGACTTGTGAGAAGTCATTTCAACAACTTAAGGTTAGACTTACCACTGCTCCAGTGTTAATTATTCCAAAGAGGGGTTTGGGCTATTCGGTATATTGTGATGCATCATGGGAAGGTTTGGGTTGCGCCTTGATGCAAAATGGAAAGGTAGTAGCTTATGGCTCACGTCATTGAAAACATATGAGCGAACTACCCCACTCATGATTTAGAATTAGTAGCTGTGATTTTCGCTTTGAAGATTTGGAGGCATTATTTGTATGGTGAGTTTGAAGTATTTTTTGATTACAAGAGTTTGAAATATCTGTTTACACAAAAGACTTAAATCTGAGGCAAAGGAGATGGATGGAGTTTATAGAAGATTATGACTTTGAGTTGCATTATCACCCGGGGAAGGCCAATGTTGTGGCCGATGCCTTAAGTAGGAAATCCATTAGCAGTGTAACTAGTATTGCTATCTAAGAATGGGAGATGTTGGGTTTTATTGGTGAGTTTAACTTGTATCTTGGCGAGTCTGCTGAGTCTGCGGCTTTGTTTTTGGTAGTTGCACAACCTATACTTGTGAGCCAAGTTATAGAAGCACAGAGGGGTGACATTGAGGTAGAATCCCTCCGGGAGAAGATCTCCAGTGGGAAGGTAGAAAGAGGCATGAACGTGTACTCTGACTCGAGTGCTAGATACCATGACCGTCTTTTTGTACCAGAGTCTTGTCGAGAGAAGGTACTCCAAGAGTTTCACCATTCACACCTTGTGGTGCACCCGGGGGGCACAAAGATGTATCACGACCTTAGTCGTCAATTTTGGTGGAAGGGTATGAAGAAGAATATGGCCGTGTTTGTATTGATGTGCCTTACTTGTCAACAAGTGAAGGCCGAACATCAGAGGCCAGCAGGTTCGTTACAACCCTTGCCTATAGCCGAGTGGAAGTGGGAGCATGTCATGATGGATTTTGTTGTGGGTCTTCTGAGGACTCAACGGGGTAATGACGCCATTTAGGTAGTAGTTGACTGATTAACCAAGTCAGCGCACTTTGTACCTATACGCATGAGTGACTCGGTAGATTATTTAGCTGACCTTTACATTAGGGACATTGTTCGACTTCATGGGGTCCCTATGACTATTGTCTCCGATAGAGATTTACATTTTACAGCTCATTTGTGGCAGAGCCTACAGAGTGCCTTGGGCACAAGATTGGCTTTTAGCACCGCATATCATCCTCAGACTGATGGGTAGTCATAGCGCACCATTCAGATCCTGGAGGATATGCTTAAGGGTTGTGTTCTTGACTTTAAGGGTTTGTGAGAGAGGCACTTGCCCTTAGTGGAGTTTGCCTATAATAATAGTTTCTAGTCGAGCATTGGCATGGAATCATTTGAGGCCTTGTATGGCGATTGTGTAGATCCCCTGTGTGTTGGGCCGAGGTGGGTGATGCACCTATGTTAGGTGCAGAGTTAGTCCAGGAAATAACGAAGAAAGTTGTACTTATTCATAAGAGGTCAGTCAAGGCTTAGAGTTGTCAAAAGAGCTATGCCGACCGTAGAAAGAGACCATTATCCTTTAAGGTAGGAGATCACGTCTTCTTAAAGATATCACCTAGATGGGGTTTAATGATGTTTGGGAAGAGTGGGAAGTTATCTCCTAGATTTATCGGGCCTTTTGAGATCCTAGAGCGGATTGGAGAGGTAGCTTATCGCTTGGCCTTGCCACCACTTTTTTGGGGTTCATGACGTGTTTCATATCAGATGCTTCTAAGTATGAGTCAATCCATCCCACGTGTTGGATTGGATAGAGTTAGAGGTAGATGAGGATGCCTTGTATAAGGAGAGACAGTGTGAGAGTCTTGGATACTGAGACCTAGTCTTGAGGCAAGATGATTCCTTTGGTGAAAATGTTATGAAAACATCCGGAGTTGAGGAAGTAACTTGGGAATATGAGTTGGAAGTCCATAAGAAGTATCTAGACCTATTTGTTAATATTTGAGCATGTATTAAAACTTTTGTTATGCTAGTTTAATATAAACATTGTATATGTTTTGGAAATGTGAATTGTATATTCAGTATTAAGAACTCGTTTATCATGTTGATGAGAATGAATGACTGGTGGATGGGTCATGGTAACGAGATTGGTTGATTATCAATATTGTAACTGGTTTAAACTCGATTTTAATGTTTAGTTTAAATTTCAAGGGCAAAATTTCTAAAGGGAGGAAGATTATAGCAATTATGGTTTAGGCTTGACCTATTTGATGTTTTGGATTAGAGTTTCATTCTTATATATAGTTGTTCTTGCCTTGTTTCCCACTATTCCTCCTTGAATTTGGCTATTGGGTTGTGTTTGGAATAGGTTGGTGGTTTGTTTTTTTAAACTTGTGTTGCCCAGATTTTTGTTCCTTTGCTCGAGCGACACTTCTTACGCTCGAGCAGTCTTTGTGAAACTCTAGTACTTTTGCAGGTCTGTAAACAAATACTGGGAGTTTGTATTCTTCGCTCGAGCGATGACCTCTGTCTGTAAAACTACTGGGAGTTCATATTCTGCGCTCGAGCAGTAAAACTTATTGTGTCTGGTGGCTCGAGTGACACATCTTGCGTTCGAGCAAACTGTGCGTATTTCAGTTTGTAAACAGCCCATTTTGAGTCACTTTTTCATCTCTCTCTCTAAACATTTCAAAACCCTAATATCTCTCACTCTCTAAAACTCATCTTGAACTCTCAAATACGCTATCATCCATTGATCTCTACACCCTACCTTTTGTTAAAAAGGTAAAGCTCACATAGAGCTTCGTTTTCATCCGAATAGAGTTGGGTTTCAGTTTCATCCAGGTTTCATCCGTGTTTATCTCATCTTCCAGCTTTGAGGTAGGGATCCTCTACACTCTTTTATGATTTTTAACTTAGCTATTTGTTTTTATAAAAAAGTTAATCTTGTGGTTTTGGAGGATTTTGAAAAAACATAGGGTTTTGGTTTAAAATCAAAGGAAGAGTTTTCAAATGGATGTATTGAAAATGGTTGTGGGAATGGAAATGAGGTTGAGTTGTGATAAAATTATTGATTTTGATACTTGGAATGGATTTTGGGGAGAAAAAAAAAGAAGAGGGTTTTGCCCTAAATGTCTCAAATGTTTATTTTGTATAAATAAATGGAATTAATGTTGAAATGTGAAATTTGATAGATATTGATATGGATGGTGGAGTTGGATATGTATTATCACTCACATCTTGATATTTAGAAAGTTTATCTGCATTGGAGATTTTATATCTGTTTAGAAATATCTGTTTTGGGCTATCGGTGAATGACAGCTATGATTGTTGTAGAAATTGCGAGAGGATTAGGTGAACTAAAACTAATTTTTCATCCATTTGCATGGAGCATTATCACATCTTGATACATTGTACATATATAACGTTTTTTAGAGAAAAAATGGTGAATCTGGAAAGGAGATGTATTCCATTGAATTAAGTTGGCCTATATGTCTGTGAAAATTTAAAATCATGATATACATGGGTTCCGATTTCGATTTAAATATCCATGAAATGATGGAAGTAGTACTTGTATAGCCTAAATTTTACATGGGTGTCGGTTATGGTTTCATGACGAAATATTTGTGAAAGGTTGTATTTTGAGATTCCCAGTCATAATTCATGGCCTGTTTTCTAATGTAAAGGAAATGAATGATAAAGTGTGGTATAAATGGACTTTGCATAGTTTTGGAAAGAGAAATGAGACGCGTTTTGGTCATAAACATTGCATATGTATTTCACCCTATGTCTTTGTTAATATTCATATATTGTGTTGGATTATTTCTACTGAGTTTTGGCTCACCCTATATGGAAAGACCATTTTCAGGTGTTAGTGAGATGTCTCCGCCAAGGCAGTAGCTTGGGAGGATTGGAGCAAGAGCTTCATTTTATTTACTTGTTGTAATTATTTTGTACAAGCCTAGGGCTTTATCTGTATTGGATCTAAATCCATTTTGATGTAACCAAGTACAGTCTTGGAAAGTTGTAGCCTTCAGGGCATTTCAGTTATCTGTTAATTTCTATTTCATATCTTTGTTGTTGACACATGCTATAGATTTAGGGTTAGGACTTATGAATGTATATTCGCATGTGTCAGCCTTTTGTACAACTGAGTCTTATGTAATGGAAGGATATTATACTCTGATTTATATTGTTATTTACTTATTGTCATGGATGGTTTATTGTATTTATTTATAGGCGTTAAAGTTGACGTCAATACCATTATCTTCCCTATACTGGCAATTTCTGAGGATAAAGTTCGCTTCCCTCTCCACTCTTTACTCAGAATTGCTTCGTTATTAGGGTCTTATTCCTTCACAAGCCAACGTAAACTTTTATCAAATAATAATGGGCATAGTAGAGTTGAACTGTAGACTCCATCTTAACTTTAGAATTTCTACCATTTGACATTGCTATGCCCTTGCCAAATCGTCTAGTCGGCAAGGACGTTTTTTCTTAAGAGCCAAGGAAACCAACCACCACCCAGTAACCATGCTTGCCTGGTCTGGCAAAAGGGTAGACGACGTGACGGTTATTGTTTGAAGCAACTGGGAATTCAGCGAAGGAGAAAATTGTAATGCCCCTAAAATATAACCATAATTTCAACCCGAATATATATAAATAACGGCATGAATTATAGTGTAAAGTAATTTCATTTCATAATATTAATAGTACAAAAGAGTTCAGCATAAATAAATGCCCTTTAGGCATACACCTTTTCAAGGCTTGACTTGGTTACAACAAAAGTGAGACAAGTTCATATAGTTTAAGCTCTAGGCTATACAAAACGTGAAACAAAACAAAGAAGCTCTTGCTTCCCAAAAGTCCCTCCAAGGCTATTGTCCTAGTGGAGGCATGCCATCAATACCTGAAAATGTCTTTCCCAAATAGGGTGAGCCACAGCCCATAGGAATAATGTAACACAATATATGAGATTTAACGAAGATATATGTGCAATGTGCATACACAATGCCA
Source organism: Camellia lanceoleosa (assembly GCA_025200525.1). Classification (NCBI taxonomy): domain Eukaryota; kingdom Viridiplantae; phylum Streptophyta; class Magnoliopsida; order Ericales; family Theaceae; genus Camellia; species Camellia lanceoleosa. The sequence continues at coordinate 129,739,081 of CM045763.1, read as the reverse complement.
GGGATGAAACATTCATATTTTATATAGTCATAGTGTGACGTCCCAAATTTTGATAATATAATACAACGATACACCGGGGTTTAACTAGCGGATACATATCATTTTTAAGCACAAAATACGAATAATTATACTAAAATAAAATATTAATAATAGTTACAGATAAAATTCTTCAAGTCTTTAAATACAGATCAGTTACTTGATACAAAAAGATTATCCAAAATACATAAAATATAAAATCTAATCTCTATGGCAGCCATGGTTCAGCAAAGCTTTTAGGGATTTCATTCTCGGTGTAAAACTTGCCTTCACCTGGCATAAAACACCATGAGCTTGGAATGCCCATTAAACACACACACCCCGACCCTTTTCCTATTCCAAATACACAAGTAACATAACGGCACAATCATAACATACATCGAAAGCAATAATTAAGCAGAGCTTATAATTAAATTTCAGTTCTCATGAATAATAGTCAATTTTAGTTAGTTTTAGGCAACTCCCCGCGAAATGCCGTTCCTACCCAACCACTAACATTGGCCATGGGTAATTCTGACTTCCCCTTGGTTAATACAATACCAATGCGTCGCTTATCGCATAACCACCAGTGCGTTGCTTACCGCACAATTACCAATGATGCCCACGCACTTAGGTTACATACCCGAGTGGTGACATCAGGTCTGCCCCAAGGGAACGGTCTTCCAGGGAAACTCTCCTTGTGTGAGACCCTCACTGCCACCCTTATGCCTCCCATTTCCGTTAAACAGCCAGAATACCTCTCGTGCCATGTTATGGTTCGAAAACACACTTGTGCAAAACTTCAGAAAAATGGAACACATTCCACTATATCATACTCTTGAATCCATCGTTTATTATCTTATAAAATTTAATACAATGATCGCAACCCATTACCGTCCAATTTGATTTCTCCTTTATTAAGTGCATTATGTTCTCAGTTATAGTAAAGCATAGTCAGTGTAATAACGAATCCAAACTAAACAACAAGAAATTTATTCATGGTAAAGCAAATTCACAGTTTATCATAGATTACATATCGAGACTAAAATATTCAAGAAACATAGAATATAAGAGTTGCAAACCACATAAGAGCATATTAACACAAATTCCCAGATTTTCAAATTTGAACCAGTTTGAAAATAATTATGAAACAAATACTTTTATTAGCCCTAAGCACCTGGCCTCATGTGAGTTTGTAGATAAATAATCTAGTTTCAAACTCAATTTACGAAAGTAGGATAGGTATTTTAGATTTTAAGATAATTTAGAATTACCAAGATCGGTCCAGATTCGTTGACCGTTACGCAAATTGGTGTTTCTCTCAAACCCCTCACTCTCTTGAATTCAAACAAATTTTAGTTAAAATATAACACCAAGACTAAGATTTTGACATAAAATTGGGCTCAAGATTATTTTTCTGGAATTTTATAAAAATAGATAAAGTTAACTATTTTTCTGGTTCTGTGAGTAACAAATTTAGAAAAATTGTTTAGGTTATAAAAATACATCCTTAGGTCCTACCAATATTATCACATACTCTAGACATACCAAATATTACACCATAAAAACAAATTTTGAGTTTATGGAGTTTTGATAGGAAAATAAATTCAAGAGAGGGAAAAGATTTGCCGCTAGAAATTTAAGAAAGAAAGAGAAGCATACCATTTCTTGATTAATATACATTTATACAAGAGTGTAGGCCTAGACTACAACATATGTATATATATATATATATATATAAAGAGCATGTATTAGGAGGGGAGAAACAAGTAGTACAAGAACTTGAGAGAAGAGGTGATGTATGTTAACCTTTGTTGTACAAGACTCAACACAATTCTTCCTTTTCCTCTTCTCCTCTTTCTCTCTCTCTCCCTCTCTCTTTTTTTTTTTTTCCAAGCTCACTCTGTCTCACTCCTCTACTGCATGGCTGAAAATGTGTAAAATGAGGGGGAGAAGTGTGCATATATAGAGAAAGGTTTGGAAGGTTTCTTAGGGACCAAGTTCCATAGGTGTAATTGGTGAAAGTTGCCATCAATGCCATCAAGGCCATTTCAACCCTCACATGACTAGTTACTTGGGCTCCAAGAAATATATATATATATATATATATGAGATATTTGTATTTATAAACATAATATAATAGGCACAAGTACATTAATTATTAAACTATTACAATTAAGGGTTGGAATGAAATAAAATAAAAGTATATAGGGACCAAGTCTAAATTTATGAAACCTTGATATATGTTATTAATATACTAACATTAGAAAATAGTTAACACAATAAATTCAGGTCTCGTTAAATTAAAACGCAAACAAAGGCGAGAAACCGAGCAAAAATGGCATTACCGGGAATTAAGATTTTAGAGTGATTAATATATAATGATAGGGTCTAATAATTAATAATATGGTTTTAAAGGTGATTATTAATCTACCGGGATCGATTAGGGTTTACTTGAATTAATCCGTGATGCTTCCCGATTCGAGGGTTTAAAACGCAATTAAGTGAAAATTCAAGGCTTTATTGAAATAAACTCAAGGTTAGGGATTTAATAGACTTTCAAAAATTAGGGTCTCTACAACCTATCCCCCTTAAAAAAATTTTGTCCTCGAAATTTTAAACCGTCAAAAAGTTGTGGATAATTTACTCGCATTGCATCATTGTGCTTCCAAGTAGATTCTGTCAACGTATTTTAATCATTTTTTTTCCCCAAAAATTATAAACTACCCGTTGTATAGGTAATGATGTCGTTGCTTCCTTGTGAAAACCCCTGTTGCCAATTTCTAATGTGGTAGTACACGTACTCACTGTGAATGTATCCTGATGATCGTTCTCTAGGTTTTTGATGTCATTACGTTCATTGATTTGTGGTAACGTGAAAGTTGGTCTATCCCCCTTAAATAATAAAAGCATCCCAATGAATTTGTAACTCGTCTCATTCTTCTGGTTGCCACCGATCACAATTGGTGTACAGACGATCAATTGTGTCCAAGATGATTTTAGAGTTGGACCTATTCATGCCTTGGGGATTGAAAATCAAACGCACAAACAATTTTTAAAGATTTGTATCCACACAGCAGATACGAAAGAATATGATGAAATAAGCACGTACTCAAGAGTTCTAAAACTATATTAACAAAAGGAAATTTACATCGTCTATATTCATTTTACAAAAGGTCATCCAAAAGAGTTATAACTAATATCCTAGTTATATTTTTCCTAAGTTAGCCATGGCTCGTACTGCGGCTCCTTGGGTTCATATGTGCTGTACTGCTCTTCCTCAAGATACTGCTTAGTGAGATGTTCATTTTCTTCTCCTTGAAGTGAAAATATTCTACCTGTTGGCCTCTGATTGTTAACTGGTCCAGATTTCTGATTGCTCTCTGCCTTGTAATTTTGTTGCCTAGTAGCACCCGACTTAGTTACCCATGGTTGCTGCTCGCCAATAACTTGCGCATTTGTTCCCGAGCGCTCTCCTCGATTCCTGGCCTGTTGAGGGCATTCAAACCTCCTGTGTCCCAGCTATTGACAATGATAGCACTTGATCAACCCAGCTGGTCTTGCTTGAAAACTCTCCTTTAGATTTTGCTGCTGTGATTGTTAGGGTTGCTGGGGTTCCCTAAAATACGGCTTCTGTGCTGCATGTTTTCGACTATTTCTTTCCGGTCCCACATTGGATTGATTGTTTCTTTTCTTAAACTCCAAATCCTCTTGGAATTTGCCACCTCCCGTTCTGAATCCAATGCTGTGTCAACCACATCTGCAAAAGTGGGAAGTTGCATGGCCAAAACTCTTCCTCGAATTGTAGGGTCTAGACCCCATTCAAATTTTCATGCTTTGTCTTCATCATTTTCTACGTATCGAGTCACATAACGCGCCAACTCTTCGAACTTTGCCACGTATTGGGTCACCGCCATCGTGTCTTGTTCTAGGTTCAGAAATTTACGAATTCTTTCTTGTTTGACCGTGTTCGGAAAGTACTTCCTCAAAAATAACTCCTTAAACTGCGCCCATGTCATTGCCGCGATGTCCCTAGATTCCCGCATTAGAGCCCACCAATGATCTGCTTCCCCTTCAAGTTGGTAAACTGCTAGATCAATCCTATCAATGTGTTCGATTATTTCCATTGTGTTGAACATCTTTTCAATTTGTGGGATCCAATTTTTAGCAATTTTAGGATCGGGCTCGCCAATGAAGAATGGCGGTCTTTGTTTGCGAAACTCGGAGAATAGATGTGTCCTCTCATTCTGACGCATTCTCCTCAGCCTTCCTAATTCTTCCAAAATTTGATTTCCGACATTCCCGGGTAAGTCGGCAGCAGATGTAGGGGCGTGATTGTGATTGTTGACCCTGGGTGCCCCATTCCTATTTATATTGGCGTCATCATTGTGGTTGGTGGCATTGTTATTGCCTACGCATTTGTTTGCTCTTGTATGGTTCACCATCTGCCAAACACACAGTTGAGTGCAGGTTATGGTTTTATTAATGCGGTTAGTTAAGGAAATTACTAAAGTGAAATGCTCTACTCAAAACACAATCCAAGTAACACTTAATAAGCACCTAAGGTAGTCTTACTCAACCATCGACTCCATCACCACTCTCGGTCGCTCTAGGGCAACTGCATGTATCGGTTCGCTGATTGAACCTAACCTTTCCTTTCTTTATTATGAATTTCTAGTTCCACTGCCCTTGTCTAAAAGGCTTTCTTCAGCACCTAGTACCAATACTAGAATCATCGACGCCCAGCTATATGCTTTCACGAATCGACATTGCCATGCCCGAAATTCGAAGAAACATCCTAGGGTTGGTTGAGAAAATTTTAATTTTTGACATCTTCTAGTTTCTAGAATAAGTAGTGTTATCATAATATAATATAGTTGGTGGCAAGGTTGTTTCTAATTGCAAGTCGAAAAGCATGGGTAAGGGTTGAACTTAAGCTCTGATACCAAGTTGTGACGCCCCAAATTTTGATAATATAATACAACCATACACCAGGGTTTAACTAGCGGATACATATCATTTTTAAGCAAAAAATACAAATAATCATACTAAATAAAATATTAATAATAGTTACAAATAAAATTCTTCAATTCTTTAAATACAGATCAGTTCCTTGATACAAAAAGATTATCCAAAATAAAAAAAATATAAAATCTACTCTCTATGGCAGCCATGGTTCCGCAAAGCTTTTAGAGATTTTGTTCTCGGTGTAAAACTTGCCTTCATCTGGCATAAAATGCCATGAGCTTGGAATGCCCAGTAAACACACACACCCGACCCTTTTCCCATTCCAAATACACAAGTAACATAATAGCACGATCATAACCTACAGCGAAAGCAATAATTAAGCAGAGCTTATAATTAAATTTCAGTTCTCATGAATAATAGTCAATTTTAGTTAGTTCTAGGCAACTCCCCACGAAATGCCGTTCCTACCCAACCACTAACACTGGCCACGGGCAATTCTGACTCCCCCTTGGTTAATACAATACCAATGCGTCGCTTACCGCACAATTACCAATGATACCCATGCACCTAGGTTACATACTCGAGTGATGACATCATGGTCTGCCCCAAGGGAACGGGCTTCCAGGGATACTCTCCCTGTGTGAGACCCTCACTACCACCCTTATGCCTTCCATTTCCGTTAAACAGCCAGAATACCTCTCGTGCCATGTTATGGTTCGAAAACACACTTACGCAAAACTTCAGAAAAATGAAACACATTCCACTATATCATACTCTTGAATCCATCGTTCATTATCTTATAAAATTTAATACAATGATCGCAACCCATTACCGTCCAATTTGATTTCCCCTTTATTAAGTGCATTATGTTCTCAGTTATAGTAAAGCATAGTCAGTGTAATAACGAATCCAAACTAAACAACAAGTAATTTATTCATGGTAAAGCAAATTCACAATTTATCATAGATTACATATCGAGACTAAAATATTCAAGAAACATAGAATATAAGAGTTGCAAACCACATAAGAGCATATTAACACAAATTCCCAGATTTCCAAATTTGAACCAGTTTGAAAATAATTATGAAAAAAATACTTTTATTGGCCCTAAGTACCTGGCTCATGTGAATTTTTAGATAAATAAGTCTAGTTTCAAACTCAATTTACGAAAGTAGGATAGGTGTTTTAGATTTTAAGATAATTTAGAATTACCAAGATCGATCCAGATTCGTTGACCGTTACGCAAATCGGTGTTTCTCTCGAACCCATCACTCTCTTGAGTTCAAACAAATTTTAGTTAAAATATAACACCAAGACTAAGATTTTGGCATAAAATTGGGCTCAAGATTATTTTTCTGGAATTTTATAAAAATAGATAAAGTTGACTATTTTTCTGGTTCTGTGAGTAACAAACTTAGAAAAATTGTTTAGGTTATAAAAATACATCCTTAGGGATTTAATGGACTTTCAAAAATTATGAATATATGTTATTAATATACTAACATTAGAAAATATTTCAAATAATAAATTTGAATCCCGTTAAATTAAAGCACAAACAAAGGCGAGAAACCGAATAAAAACGGCATTATCGGGAATTAAGATTTTAAAGTGACTAATCTATAATTATAGGGTCTAATAATTAATAATAGGGTTTTAAAGGTGATTATTAATCTACCAGAATCGATTAGGGTTTACTCAAATTAATCCGTGATGCTTCCCGATTTGAGGGTTTAAAACGCAATTAAGCAAAAATTCAAGGGCTTTATTGAAATAAACTCAAGGTTAGGGATTTAATGGACTTTAAAAAATTGGGGTCTCTACACATAGAATACCAAATACATATTTCACTTCATTCTCCTTCAATTCATTTCAATACATGAGCCAATTTAATTATTTTTCAATAACCCAAATGAAACTACAACTCAATAGTTTTACAATCACACTATTAACACACAAACACTTCAATCTGCCATTTTACAGAAATTTCGTCTACGGGATCGGCACCCATGTATAAATTTTGGGACTTTCACTCAAGATACTCTAGCCAACTTAATTATAATGGAGTCCATCCCCTTTCTCCTCTCAAACAGTGGAGTACATCCCCTTTCTCCTCCCAAACAATCATACATATGCAATGTATTTAAACACATAATCATACATGGAGTATATCCCCTTTCTTCTTCCAAACAATCATACATATACAATGTATTTACAACATGATCATATTCAATGATAACCAACCATGGATTAGTTTTAATTCACCTAATTCTCATGCAATTTCTACAAAAACTATGGTTATCCTCCACCGATAGCCCAATGCAATCATTTCTAAACAGATATACAACCTCAAGATATATAATTTATTTAAAATTTCCAAAGATGAGATGTATCATCTACTTAATTCCACCATGTATTCCAATACTCGTCCAATTTCATGTTTACAACACCAATTTCTTTTATTTATACAAAATAAATATCATAATCATTTTAGGGCAAACTCTCTTTCTTCCCAAGTCTCAACCAAGTACCAAAATCAACAATTTTGACACCATACAACATCATTTTCAAACCCCACAATCATTTACCTCTCATTCACCAAAACCCCTTTTTTCATTTTACACCAAAACCCTAGGTTTGTTCACACTACCCCCAAATCCCACCATTGTTACACAACGACAAATAACTACATCAAAAACCATATTAAAGTGTAGAAAATCCCCACCTCAAGAAGAGAAGACCAAGTGAAGCAAGGTAGAACCCTCAACAACATGGCTTCAGGACCATGTTCCAATCGAATCAAAATGAAGCTCTTGGAATGCTCTAACTTTTTCTCAAAGACACTAGGGTGGAGAATCCAAAGGATCTAGGCTAAATGTAGAAAGAGAGAGTATTTTAGAGAGAGAGAGAAAGAGTCAAGATCCAGGTTTTTGGAAATTTTTAGAGAGAGAGAAGAATGAAAAGTGATATAAAAAGTCATTTTCACAATATGATATAAGCATAGTCTGCTCGAGTGGAAGAGTTGATGCTCGAGCGTCTAACACAAAAAAGTTGTTCCGCTTAAGCGCAATAAAGGCCGCTCGAGTGCCAAGACGTAACGAATGCTCACCGCTCGAGCATAGAAAACACACATCCAGAAGTTTTACAAACAATGAACCAACGCCGAGAGGAAATGCCGCCGGCGTGAGAAAAACTCCCAAAGAGTTTTGCGGACATGCAAAGCACGAGAGTTCATAAAGCCCGCCGGCGTGAGAAGTGCCGAGCGGAGGAGCGAAGATTGCAAAGCCCACTCGAGCGGAGGAGGAAAATCTCGGCAACAAAGATTTGGAAAAACAAGCAACCAACCTATTCCAAACGGACAATTACAATCCAATAACCAAAATAGAGGAGAGACAAGAGAAACAAGATATGAATCACCATTCAAAACCATACAAACCCGAATCCGGAATACAATAAGTGACGGGTCAAAACCGGAATCGCTATAACCTCCTCCCCGTAAAGAATTTCGTCCCCGAAATTTTAAATCAGGTTCAACATCATTAATAAACCATTCACAGCAACGTTAATCTAACAAATTTAACACCATGACCCACTCTCCAGTCATCCATTTTCATTGACTCGATACACAAGTCCCATTCTGAAAGTGCAATTTACAATTTTCCAAAACATTTACAATATTTAATCAAAATCAGAGTTTTCAAAAATTTACACAGCATATACAATGCTTCCAAAAATGATACAACACCCTCAATATTCCATATTCTCAAAACATATGCAATGCTTATATTAAATCTATGTTTCTAAAATGCCCATAACATGTACAATGTTTTTTAATTTCATTTACATAATGAAAATCTCAATATAAAATTAAATATCAACAAATAAGTCCAGATATTTCTCTCGGACTTTCAATTCACGCTCCCAAGTTGCTTTCTCAATCCTGTGATGTTTCCACAATACCTTAACCAAGGGGATTGTCTTGCCTCGCAAAACTTCATCCTGAGTATCCAAGACTGTCACTGGTCTCTCCTCATACGAGGCATCCTCATCAACCTCTAAGTTGGTCCAATCCAACACATGTGATGGATCCAGCTCATGCTTCCGAAGCATACTAATATGAAACACGTCATGAACTCCAGAGAGTTGTGGTGGTAACGCCAAACGATAACCAACCTCTCCAATCCACTCAAGGATCTCAAAAGCTCTAATAAATCGAGGAAACAACATCCCACTCTTCCCAAATCTCATCAAACCCCGTCTAGGTGATATTTTCAAAAAGACATGATCTCCCACCTCAAAAGACAAGAGTCCCCTTCTACGATTGGCATAACTTTTCTGTCGACTCTGAGCCGTAACCAATCTCTTACGAATAAGTGCTACTGTGATAACCCTGTTCCGTTTTATGTTAATTGGTCCTTATTATAAATGTGATTATGTGATTGATATGATTTTGTGTGCCATTATGTGAAAATATGTGGTTTTGAATTTCTATTTGTTCACCGTAGGAATATCTATTTGATTATCTGCTTTGGAAATTAAATTGAAGGCCTTATCGGCCATTGAACCCGAAATTGACTGCACCCTTATGATTGGCGTAATTTTTAGAGCCTACGTTGAAATTTAATTGGAAATTTATTCAGATCAAATTAATTAGATTAAATTAACGAAATGGTGCCCAATTATTTTATACTAAAGAAATGAATTTGAGAGAAAGTATATAAGTGGGCCACTATACACACAATTCACCTCTTTAGCTTCACTTTGGCTGTTGATAACTCTAAGAAAAGAGAGGGAGATCCGGCTAGAGAGAGAGAGAGAGAGGGAACAATTGAAGATTTGGCTCAAGTTTGTGAAGATTGGAAGGCCAACTCTAAATTTGATCATAATTTGGGAAGATTAAAGCCTCTAGGTAAGTGAATTCATGAATTTTAAATTGTAATTTTGTGAATTCAAGTTTGATTAATGGCCAAGAACATGAAATTAATTGAGTACGATGAAATTGAGTTGATCATATTGAATTGAAGGTCAATGTATGCATGCATGTAGGAAATTGCTATGAATTTCCATGTTTGGGCATAAAGTATGTAATCCATGTTGATTTTGATTGAAGTCCATGTATTTGATCATCTCTTCACCAATTAAGTTGAGGATAATGAGTATCTCCCACATGCATGAGCAAATCAGGAATGTGTGAGTTTTGAATGTTTGAAATTAGTGTGTTGGTGATGAGTTTGAGTCAATTTGGGACATGCATGTGTTTGATTCATGAAATTGAGCTCCATGATAATGTAATTTGGTGTTTATACCATGTTAGTATATGTATATGTGAAGTTTGAGCCAAAATCATGCATTTAGAGCCTTTGAATATCAAGATGAAGCTCAAGAACATGTTCTGGAAAACCTAGAATTTTTTATGTCCGCCGGCGGAGGAACCGGCCGAGCGGAAATCAAGCTCGAGATTTTCTACAGACATGACATCCGCTCGAGCGCGGAAGTTCACGCTCGAGTGGGTAGCCACGTAATGAGGCCTTCAGCTCGAGCGCCCAACTGCACGCTCGAGCGTAAATTTGATGCATCCAGTACTTTTGCAGACCTCATGGGTCCGCTCGAGCGGGGAAGTCCACGCTCGAGCGGGGACCCTGTTTCTGAACATTTTAAAAAAGGCATTATGTGTTTCGTTTTCTGTTCTCTTTCACTTCTAAGTACTCTTAGGTATACATTGAGCATTGTAATTGAGTTAAAGAGATAAGAATGAAGCCTAAAGAGGAATATGTGAATTAAAGAACGGATTGAATTATTTGTGACTCATATGTGTTATGTGATGTGTAGGGTCAACCTCCAGGGCAAACCAACCAACCGATCACTGTGAGTAATATCTTAATAAAGATATATGTTGTTTGTCCAATTGCTTACTTCCATGTAAGTCTTATAAGTTTGTTAATTCGAATGGTGGACAAATGTTTGACATAAAGTATGATTGGGCCAAAGGACAGTCTGACATGAACGAAAATATGAACGGGCCAGAGGCCAGTACGAGTTTGAATGATAGAATGAATGGGCCAGAGGCCAGTATGAGTTTGACATGAATGAATGAATGGGCCAGAGGCCAGTATGAGTTTGACATGAATGAATGAATGGGTCAAAGGCCAGTGTGATCTAAATGATAGAATGAATGGGCCAAATGCCAGTTTGACATGAAAAGTATGAATGGGCCAAAGGCCAGTTTGACATGAAAGTGTGAATGGGCCAAAGGCCAGTTTGACATGAACGAATGAATGGATGGGCCAAAGGCCAGTCTGACATAAATGAATGGATTGGGCCCGAGGCCGTCCGAAGTGTTTGGAACCAAAGTTACTTGATCTATATCTATTTGTATACTAGATAGAAATATGAATTGGGCCTAAGGCCGTCCGATATATATTGTTCCAATGCATCTTCTTTAATTGATATTATTCATCGGGCTTTCGCCACGCCATTCATGTGTTTGTAGGTGAGCCAAGAGAGGTCTGCACGGCCTAAATGAAGTCTGTGGAACAACCGAGGTTTTGAAGAGTCACTTACATCTCACGCGAGACTCGTCTTCGCCCTTTTGTTATATATTTATATTTTGTCATGTTGGCGAAGACTTTGAATCATTGTATATAGTTTTCATGGGTTTTCTTAGACTTAAATGATTCTGTTTGTCTGTAACCTTATACTAGTATATTTTCCGAAGTGAGTTATTAACATGTGTGTGTATGGTTTGTTATGATATGCCATGTAAGCACAGCTCTATGGACAAAGTTTTAAATTTTGCTTTCGTTTGGCCCCCTTTACTCTGATGAGTTATATCTGGTTTGGTTTGAGGCCGTAGGTAATCTCATGATTACTGGCCGGTTATGTCCTTAACCCTTGGAGGCGGGTTCGGGTCATGATAGCTACCTTCTCCGTCGTTTCTTGAACTAACTCTGGGCCTAACAAAGGTGCATCACCCACCTCGACCCAACACACCAGAGATCTACACAGTCGGCCATACAAGGCCTTAGCTAATACTCGATTGGAAGCTGTTATTACAGGCAAACTCCACTCAGGGTAAGTGCCTCTTCCATGACCCTTTAAAATCAAGGACACAACCTCGAAGCATATCCTCAAGGATTTGAATGGTACGCTCGGACTGCCCGTCAGTCTGAGGGTGATATGCTGTGTTAAAAGTCAATCTAGTGCCCAAGGTACTCTGCAAGCTCTGCCACAATCGAGCTATAAAACATGGATCTCTATCCGAAACAATCGTTACAGGGACCCTGTGCAACCTCACTATGTCCCTAATGTAAAGGTCGGAAAGATAGTCTATCGAATCGCTTACGCGCATAACTATAAAGACAGTCGACCATACAAGGCCTCAAGCCAATACTCGATTGGAAGCTGTTATTACAGGCAAACTCCACTCAGGGTAAGTGCCTCTTCCATGACCCTTTAAAATCAAGGACACAACCTCGAAGCATATCCTCAAGGATTTGAATGGTACGCTCGGACTGCCCGTCAGTCTGAGGGTGATATGCTGTGTTAAAAGTCAATCTAGTGCCCAAGGTACTCTGCAAGCTCTGCCACAATCGAGCTATAAAACATGGATCTCTATCCGAAACAATCGTTACAGGGACCCTGTGCAACCTCACTATGTCCCTAATGTAAAGGTCGGAAAGATAGTCTATCGAATCGCTTACGCGCATAACTATAAAGTGCGCCGACTTGGTCAACCGGTCAACTACCACCCAAATGGCATTACTACCCCATTGAGTCCTTGGAAGGCCCACAACAAAATCCATCGTGACATGCTTCCACTTCCATTCTGCTATAGGCAAGGGTTATAACAAACCCCCTGGCCTCTGATGCTTGGCCTTCACTTGCTGACAAGTAAGGCATTTTGATACAAACACAGCTACATCCTTCTTCATACCTCTCCACCAAAACTGATGACTAAGGTCATGATACATCTTTGTGCCTCCCGGATGCACCACAAGGCGTGAATGGTGAAACTCTCAGAGTATTTCCTCTCGGTAAGACTCCGGCATGAACAAACGGTCACAGTATCTCACACTCTGGTAGGGATATATGGTCAAGCCTCTTTCTACCTTCCCATTGGAAATCTTCTCTCGGAAGGCTTTCACCTCTAAGTCACTTTTTTGTGGTTCCAACACTCGATTCACAAGTGTAGGTTGTGCAACCACTAAAAACAATGCTGCAGACTCAACAGACTCGCCTAGATGCAAGTCAAACTCACCAAGAGTACCCAACATCTCCTATTCTCGGATGGCGACACAAGCCACACTACTAATAGACTTCCTTCTCAAGGTATCGGTCACTACATTGGACTTCCCAGGATGATAATGCAACTCAAAGTCATAGTCTTCTATGAACTCCATCCACCTTCTCTACCTCAAATTCAAGTCTTTCTGAGTAAATAGATGCTTCAGACTCTTGTGATCAGAAAATACCTCGAATTTCTCGCCATACAGATAATGCTTCCAAATCTTCAAAGCAAAGATCACCACCGCTAACTCTAGATCATGGGTAGGGTAATTCCTCTCATGTGTTTTCAACTGCCGTGAGCCATAGGCTACTACCTTCCCCTCTTGCATTAATACACAACCCAAACCTTCTCGTGAGGCATCACAATATACCGAATAGCCCAAACCCCTCTCCGGAATAAACAAGATTGGAGCAGTGGTAAGTCTAACCTTGAGCTCTTGAAATGAATTCTCACAGATCTCATTCCACACATACTTAACTCCCTTCTTCGCTAGTCTAGTCAAAGGTGAGGCTAGTCTAGAAAAATCCTTCACAAATTGGCGGTAATACCCAGCCAATCCCAAGAAACTACGGATCTCGAAGGCATTCTTAGGTTGTTCCCAATCTTGAACTGCCTCTATCTTGGATGAATCTACAGTCACCCCTTCCCCGGATACTACATGGCCTAAGAACTTAACCTCTTTCAGCCAGAACTGACACTTCCCAAATTTAGCATACAACTTATGGGTTCTAAGCAACTCAAGCACTACTCGTAAGTGTTCCTCGTGTTCCTCCTCAGAGGGTGAGTAAATCAAGATGTCGTTCACAAAGACGACTACAAAGCGGTTTAGAAATTCATGGAAGATCCTATTCATCAAATCCATAAACACTGCTGGAGCATTAGTTAGCCCAAAAGGCATCACTAGGAACTCATAATGGCCATACCGTGTATGGAATGTCGTCTTCGGGATATCCTCCTCCCTTACTCTCAACTGATGATAGCCTAATCTCAGATCTATCTTAGAGAAACAACAAGACCCCTTCAACTGATCAAACAGATCATCTATACGAGGCATTGGGTACTTGTTCTTAATTGTTACCTGGTTCAACATTCGGTAATCTATACAAAGTCGCAACGCTCCATCTTTTTTTTTAGCAAAGAAAGCTGGTGCTCCCCAAGGCGAAGTACTAGGGCAGATGAAACCCTTATCTAACAATTTCTGGAGTTGGACCTTCAACTCACTCAACTCAGCAGGTGCAAACCAATACGGTGCCATAGAAATCAGCACCGTGCCAGGCACTAAATCAATAGAGAACTCAATCTCTTAGTGAGGTGGTAAACTAATAAGGTCCTCAGGAAAGACAAAGGGGTATTCATAAACCACCCTTGGCAACTCAACCCGGACTTCATCACATTCACTATTTAAGAAGCTAGCAAGGAGGCAACTAAGTTCACTCTGCCCATGCAGATCATACACCGACGATAAAACTCTATCCACCCGGTCCCCCAAGAAATAAAAACAGTCACCGCTCAAGGTACATACAGTGACCCTTTGACGGTAACAATTTATAATAGCCCGGTATGACGATAACCAGTCCATACCCAAAATAACATCAAAACTAATCATATCAAGCAATACGAATGCAAAACGTAATCGACGACCGGCAACCTCGATGTCACAACCCTGACATCCCTATTTCAGAATAACTTCACCACCAATAAGTGACTCTCCACAAATAGGAGATGCTAACTGTGTCGACTCCAACCACATAACCTATGCAAATGCAGACGAGATAAATGAATGGAATACACCCATATCAATCAACACATTAGCAACTGAATTGCAAAACATGAAGGTACCTCTCACTACAGAAGGCGCTGGTACAAGATCTAGCTCGGTAACAACATACACATGCCCAGTAGGTCTCTGCTCAACTTGCTCACCTCTCGAAGCATATGCCTGATGCACTGACTGAACCGAAGAGGCTCCCTGATTAGTCCTCGAGGCCTGTACTGACTGTGCAGGCTGGTGACTTTTTGTTTGCCTTGAACCAGACGCACCAGATGTGCCACCCAACTGTGGTCAAAATCTCTTCAGGTGCCTTGTTTGCCCACGTTGATAACAAGTGGGTGGCTGCCCTCTCCCTTGACTCTGGCCCTGAGAACGAGCCGAAGACGATGCAGACCATTGCCCTCCTCCTTTCTGCGGGCAAGCTAGAGACTTGTGGCCCAATTGACCACATTTGTAACAAGTAAAATCTCCCTGACCACCCCTCCCAGAACCCGAACTCGGTACTGGAAAGGTGGACCTCGACTGAGCTCCCTAGGACAACTGAGGGTTAGAACCCCTTTGCCTCTTACCGTCCCCCTGACTATCCTAACTTCTCTTGGAGCCCCTCATTCTCTCCTCCTCTGCCTGTATAATAGTCTCAAGATGGGCCGCCGCCTCCACAAGGCGCCCATAGTCTCTAATCATGGATCCAACCACTCTAAACATGAGCCCGGTCCTCAGCCTCTTCTTAATCTCCAAACAACGGCGCTCCTCAATCACCACAAACTCAAGTGCAAACCTAAAGAGGCTAGTGAATGTGGCTTCAAACTCAGCCACTGGTGTATTCAACTGCACAAGCTTGGAAAATTGGTCCCTCAATTTCTCCCTAATAGTGGGAGGCAAAAACTTGTCCTCGAAGGTGTCGACAAAAGCCTCCCAAGTCCCTCCAATGCGTCTCCACGGATACTTCCACCATTGACCCGCGTATCCCTTTAACTGGAAGGATGCCAAGGTCACTCTCAAACCCCCGTCTTTGATGCCGAGTATCTCAAAAGTTTTCACCATCTGCTTTAACCACTCGTCCACCTTCAACGGTTCCTTAGGATTGCCCAAAAACTCATCGGGGTTCGACCGGAAAAACTCTCTTCAGAAAAGATGGCCCTGCCTCAGCAATCTTGGCCTAGATTTGATTCTCAGCTCTAAGAATGTCCATAGATTCCCACAAAGCTCTCGTTATTTTGCGGGCTAAGGCGCCCATGGCTTGTTGACCTATTGGCTTGGCCACATTGGCCTGACCAACCCCTTCTTCCTATGTCAGAATTTCATCTGATATAGGCATCTCGTGCCTCCTAAGCCTACCACGCCTACTACTACGACCACATCTTGACATCCTAATAAAGGTAACAAAAAGATTAGCACATTCATAAATATGTCGAAGCTAACTCACTCACGTCCTAGTGCGATGGACAACAGTAAATCACTCCATATAAGCACGTAATCACATAAACACATACGAATTTCCTTCCTAGATAATGACCATCCCGCAGCGTTGCTAGAGTTCCAATTAGAAATAGCAATGATTAAGTGCTCTTCTAATAGGACTTCCAGAAACCCGTAGACCTAATCAATATCTTAGGAACTAAATCCCATACCCATATAATCATATTAGCATATTATCACACAACATTACTAGCATACAAACATCTCTGTAAAGCAAGACAAACCTATTGTGGTACTAACCACTTCCCATGTATCCAAATATTCAAACCCGGTACGCTTTGATACCAAGTTGTAATGCCCCCAAGATATAACCAAAAGTTTAACACAAATATATATATAAATAACGGCATGAATCAGAGTGTAAAGTTCTTTCATTTCATAATATTAATAGTACAAAAGAGTTCAGCATAAATAAATGCCCTTTAGGCATATACCTTTCCAAGCCTTGGCTTGGTTACAACAAAAGTGAGACTAGCTCATACAATTTAAGCCCCAGGCTATACAAAAAGTGAAACAAAACAAAGAAGCTCTTGCTTCCCAAAAGTCCCCATAATGCTATTGTCCTAGAAGAGGCATGCCATCAATACCTGAAAACGTTTTTTCCAAATAGGGTGAGTCACAGCTCAGTAGGAATAAACTAACATAATATATGAGATTTAACGAAGATATAAGTGCAATGTGCATATACAATGCTAGGGATAAAACATTCAGATTTTATATAGTCATAGAATACCAAATCCATATTTCAATTCATTTCAATACATAAGCCAATTTCATTATTTTTCAATAACTCAAATGAGACTATAACTCAATAGTTCTACAATCACACCATTAACACACAAACACTTCAATCTGCCATTTTACAGAAATTTCGTCCGCGGGATGGGCACCCATGTATAAATTTTGAAACTTTCACCCAGGACACTCCAGCCAACTTAATTATAATAGAGTCCATCCCCTTTCTCCTCTCAAACAGTGGAATACATCCCTTTTCTCCTCCCAAACAATCATACATATGCAATGTATTTAAACACATAATCATACATGGAGTATATCCCCTTTCTCCTTCCAAATAATCATACATATACAATGTATTTACAACATGATCATATTCAATGATAACCAACCATTGATTAGTTTTAATTCACCTAATCCTCATGAAATTTCTACAACAATCATAGCTATCCTCCACCGATAGCCCAATGCAGTTTTTTCTAAACAGATATACAATCCCAAGATATATAATTTATTTAAAATTTCCTAAGATGAGACGTATCATCTACTCAATTCCACCATGTATTTCAATACTCGTCCAATTTCATGTATACAACACCAATTTCATTTATTTATACAAAATAAATATCATAATCATTTTAGGGCAACCTCCCTCTCTTCTCAAGTCTCAACCAAGTACCAAAATCAACAATTTTGACACCATACAACATCATTTTCAAACCCCAGAATCATTTACCTCTCATTTACCAAAATCCATCTTTCCATTTTACACCCAAACCCTAGGTCTGTTCACGCTATCCCCAAATCCCACCATTGTTACACAACAACAAATAACTACGTCAAAAACCATATTAAAGTGTAGAAAATCCCTACCTCAAGAAGAGAAGACCAAGTGAAGCAAGGTAGAACCCTTAACAACACCGAGACCACGTTCCAATCGGATCAAAATGAAGCTCTTGGAATGCTCTAACTTTTTCTCAAAGACACTAGGGTGGAGAACCCAAAGGATCTAGGCCAAAATGTAGAGAGAGAGAGAGAGAGTATTTTAGAGAGAGAGAGAGAGAGTCAAGATCCAGGTTTTTGGAAAGTTTTAGAGAGAGAGAGAAGAATGAAAAGTGATATAAAATGTCAAAAAGTTGTTCCGCTCGAGCGCAATAAAGACTGCTCGAGCACCATGACATAACGAACACTCACCGCTCGAGCACAAGAATTAGCCACTTGAGCATAGAAAACTCACATCCAGAAGTTTTGCAGACAACAAACCAATGCTTGAGCACAGGAAAGGCCGCTCGAGCGCCCACTCGCTCGAGCGTAGAAAAAACTTTTCCAGTAGTTTTGCAGACCTGCAAAGTACTGAGAGTTTTCAAAGCCCGCTTGAGCACGAGAAGTGCCGCTCGAGCGGAGGAGCAAAGACTGCAAAGCTTGCTCGAGCACAAGAATTGCCACGTGAGCAGAGGAGCAAAAATCTAGGCAACAAAGGTTTAGAAAAACAAGCAACCAACCTGTTCCAAACGCACAACTATAATCCCATAACCAAAATAGAGGAGAGACAAGGTACACAAGATATGAATCACCATTCAAAACCATACAAACCTGAGTCTAGAATACAACAAGTGACGGGTCAAAATTGGAATCGCTATAACCTTCCCCCCTTAAAGAATTTCGTTCCCAAAATTTCAAATCAGGTCTAACATCATTAATAAACCATTCACAGCAACGTTAATGTAACAAATTTAACACCATGGCCCACTCTCTGGTCATCCATTTTCATTGACTTGATACACAAGTCCCATTCTGAAAGTGCAATTTATAATGTTTTATCAAAATCCGAGTTTTCAAAAATTTACACAGCATATACAATGCTTCCAAAAATGATACAACACCCTCAATATTCCATATTCTCAAAACTTATGTGATGCTTATATTGAATCCATGTTTTCAAAATGCCCATAACATATACAATGTTTTTAAATTTCATTTACATAATGAAAATCTCAATATAAAATTAAACATCAATAAGTGAGTTCGGATATTTCTCTCGGACTTCCAATTCACGTTCCCAAGTTGCTTCCTCAATCCCGTGATGTTTCCACAATACTTTAACCAAAGGAATTGTCTTGCCTTGCAAAACTTGATCTCGCGTATCCAAGACTCTCACTAGTCTCTCTTCATACGAGGCATCCTCATCTACCTCTAAGTCGGTCCAATCCAATATGTGCGATGGATCCGGCTCATACTTTTGAAGCATACTAATATGAAACATGTCATGAACTCCAGAAAGTTGTGGTGGTAATGCCAAACGATAAGCAACCTCCCCAATCTGCTCAAGGACCTCAAAAAGGCCAATAAACCGAGGGAACAACTTCCCACTCTTCCCAAATCTCATCAAACCCCATCTAGGTGATATTTTCAAATAAACATGATCTCCCATCTCAAAAGACAAGGGTCTCCTTCTATGGTCGGCATAACTTTTCTGTTGACTCTGAGCCATAACCAATCTCTTACGAATAAGTGCTACCTTTTCTGTTGTTTCTTGGACTAACTCTGGGCCCAACAAAGGTGCATCACTCACCTCCGCCCAACACACCGGAGATCTACACGATCGGCCATACAAGGCCTCAAATGGTGCAATGCCAATACTCGATTGGAAGCTGTTATTGTAGGCAAACTCCACTAAGGGTAAGTGCCTCTCCCATGACCCTTTAAAATTAAGGACACAACCTTGAAGCATATCCTCAAGGATTTGAATGGTACGCTCAGACTGCCCGTCAGTCTGAGAGTGATATGTTGTGCTAAAAGTCAGTCTAGTGCCCAAGGCACTCTACAAGCTCTGCCAAAATCGAGCTGTAAAATGTGGATCTCTATCCGAAACAATCATTACAGGGACCCCGTGCAACCTCACTATGTCCCTAATGTAAAGGTCGGGAAGATAGTCTACTGAATTGCTCACGTGCATAGCTATAAAGTGCGCCGACTTGGTTAACCGTTCAACTACCACCCAAATGGCATCACTATCCTGTTGAGTCCTTGGAAGGCCCACAACAAAATACATCATAACATGCTCTCACTTCTATTCAGCTATAGGCAAGGGTTGCAACAAACCTGCTAGCCTCTGATGCTCGACCTTCACTTGCTGACAAGTAAGGCATTTCGATACAAACACAGCTACATCCTTCTTCATACCTCTCCACCAAAACTGACGACTAAGGTCATGATACATCTTTGTGCCTTCGGATGCATCACAAGGCATGAATGGTGATACTCTCGGAGTATCTTCTCTCGACAAGACTCCGGTACAATAAGAGAAAATCACTTGAACCTTGTGCCTAGGCAGAAGGGCGAACTAGGTGGTTGAGTAGCTCTTTTGTCAGATTTTATATTATTTTTTTAATTTTTATTAATCGGCTTATCCATAGGCTAACCATGGTTCTCTTGTAAGCAACGATCTTAAGAAGTCCCTTATTTCAAGAGACGAAGTCGTTCTTGCTCAAGTTAAGGTCGTTCTCGTTTATGTTAGGTGCCCAAATCTTCAAGGATAGAGACGAGCCACCCACATCCTTCTGAGATACGATTCGTTCTATTCATCTTTCATAATGGTCGACCACATCCCAATTCCAGAGGTGAGAAACAACTCTCGGCACTCGTATTCCCCAGCTTTGTTAACTTGAGAGACATTAGGGTTGGGAAAACATTAGCCAAGGCGATGTGAATGGTCAGGATACCGAACAAGTAGGAGAGGATGCCGAGTAAGTCGCTGGTTTAATTGAGCAAGTTGAACAAGCAGAGTTGAACGGTGCTACCGACCAGAATGCCCGTCAAGCAAAAGAGCAAGATTAGACAAGCAGCTTGAGATAGCTTTTGACCAAATCGGCTCTAGGGAAAGAATTAGCGTCCCAGAGCTTGTGACTTTCCTTATCTCAATAGATCTTGAGGGTCCTCAAAAGGAAGATATCTTCATTTATTTGGGATATTTCTAGTTCCAGATCGAAAGAGAGCGGGTGAATCCCTTTCCCTTGCCTAATTCACAGGAAAGTGGACCGCTAGAAGAATGAATTCGAAAAAGGCATCTACTGGCACTAGCCAAGTAGTTGATACTCTGGTTGTTTAGACGAAAGGGGCCACCTAATAAGTCATAATCGAAATATCGGCGCAACCACCACAGTCGGCATTGGTTGATGTCCCGTCAGTATTGGTAGAAATCGCCGACGCAGCTGGCTCTAAGCGTCCTGTCAAATCTTTGCAGTTGACTGAGCAACCTATTGAAAAAAGAGTTCAAGTTGCATCTAGCCTTGATTTGATGTCGTTGTTTTAGATATTGCCCAAAATCAAAGGTGCTCCAATTTCGGCAGGCGCTTCAACCGTAAAGGAGCCTGGGATTGCTCTTGACATGGTGACCTCTATTACACTATCGTTGGACAAGGTGATGTTTCGCGCCGAACCTGATGCTTTGTTCGTTGCGATGATCGCGTAATCGGCTATTTTAGTAAGTTTCATTATTTTCCCTAGTTACCTATCGTCTTAAATATCCGGCATCTTATAGAATCTTGTTTTGTAGGTTGCTAAAAGAATTACTTACATTAGCCACTGTCTCCATGATGTAGTGGAGTTGAGCAATCATCTTCAGACAAAAGTGGTGGTTGAGCTGCGTAGGGTGGAGTCAGCAATAGCTGAGATTGTAGTTACGACCCTAGAAGTAAAGGCCACTCATTAAATGGTTACAAAAGAGCAACAGAAAGCATTTACCAAGGAGGAGAAAGCGAAGCATGTCGATTTGCTTCGCCAATTTGCCAAAGAAAAGGCAAACCTTTCTGAGGAGACCTTGAAAATAGCCAAAGAAGAGTTGGAAAAACTGTTATCAAAAGCTCAAGTGGCGACAAGAAGGCCTTTGAGCAAGGGAAAATGATTGCAACTGAAAAATATGCTGACCATGTTTTGGCTTTCGAAAATAATGACTTCAAACGTGACTAGCAAAAGGCCCTTGTTGCCATTCAAGTTTTGCTCGACATGTCGATTCCTTTTGAAGTAGAGGACGTTGAGCCGTTGGAGTCAGACCCTGAGAGCTCAAAGGCTGAATAGATTAGTTTAAACTCTTTTTGTGTAATACTTCATTTTTGGTTTTGTTTTGTTTTTGTTTATAATAAATGTGTTAGAGCTGTTTTCATATGTAAAGTGACCAACTCATGTAACAAGTTAGTTTATAAATGAAAATATTCTCTGGTGCATTAAAATTGCTTTCTGTGTAACTGTACTTTAAAATCTTTTCTAAATTGATGCTTGGTTAATCGGCACAATATATATTCGTGCACTTTTAATCAGCTGAATATGTGCATCACCATTGTTAATGCAACTGTAAGCTAATTAAACGTATATATTAATGCATTTGGACTTATCAGACAAATATGTGCGCTATCGTTGCATAGACAAAGGTAGTTCCATTTCTCAGGCAGGGTATATCTCGTGTCGAATATATTCATATATCTGCCCCTGCCCCGCTTGGGAATGAATATAGTTGAGGTTAGCACAATCTATCCTGCCGATTTACAAGGGAGATAATGTGTATGCTGAATAGATTCATATATTTGCCCCAGCCCCAGCTAGAAGCTAAGGCAAATAGTAAGTCGATTAAACGTACTTCTGTTCCGTAAGCGGGTTATATCTCGTTCCAAATGGATTCATATATCTATCTTTGCCCCGGTTGGGAGTGAAGACAAACAGTAAGCCGATTGAACGTACTTCCATTCCTCAGGCGGGGTATATCTCGTGCCGAACGAATTCACATATCTGTCTTTGCCCCAGTTAAGAACAAATGCAGTTAAGATCGGCACAATGCGTCCTGCCAAGTTATAGGCAGGGCAATGTGTGTGCTGAATAGATTCATATATCTGATCCTGCACTGGCTAGGAGCGAAGGAAAGCACAGGCTCATTAAGTGGAATACGATCAACAGCATGTTCACTGACTATTAATGGGACAGCTAACACGTGGAATCGTTAGGTGGTATAGAAAGTGGCGCCTTAGTGGGTAATTCAAAGTTGTTCATTGAAAGTGTATCCTCCTATAATTAGTATACTTGCTATAGGAGGATTATTATTACGAAAAGACGGTTGTTCTGCTAACGGGAAAACTCTAATGAGTGTACTTGTTGTAGGAGGATTTACCTCAAATTTCGTCATTGGTGAAGCGTAGAATGTAGCGGAGAGACTCACCTCCGGCAAACCTCAGAAGTGAGTGTATGTCAATTAGGTTGTTTTTCAACAACAAAGGGGAGAGGAAGACGCTGGAGGAGTTAAATGCAAAAATGAGCCATCAAGTGCCAAGTGATTCTGTGTGCAATAACACCATTGAACCAAAGGGGCAAAACAGGCGTCGATTGCCCAGGCAACCAAGCAAATCTCCAAAAGGGATGAACGAAGTAGATCTCCTAAAGGTGGGATCTAATGGAAAAGAGATAATAGAACGACTGGTGCCCAGCCCTCAAAGTGAAATGAGTCGAGTAGACCGCCTTGGGAACAAACCCATGACCGTAGCCGACTTAATCATCCTAGATCCAAATATGGTGGTTAAATTTACACGATAGATTTTCCCCTCCGAAGTGCATCAATCAATGCCTAACAAAGGCGACTATGAGGTCTTTAGGGAAGGAGTCCACGGGACTGTCAAAGAACTGTACAATGCATACGAAGTCGATATGTGCCTCTGCGCCGCCTAAAAGAAAATTTACCGTAAAGATGGGCAAATTTGAAACTTAGAGTACCGACTAGAGGAAGCTCAAGAGTGGGCCAAGAATGAGGCTTTGAAGGCCAAGGTAGCAGAGCTCAACGCGGCGAGGGCAGTGGATTCAATGTCAAAAGACAAAGTAGCCCAACGCCTTATGGACTGGGCAATAGCTGATCGAGATACGACCAGTATCTATGTCAGGGAAGTGATATAGAGCCGAGCCTACATAAAGGGCTTCTTTGAGGAGATGAAGGTTAGCGATGAGAAAACAAGCGAGCAATTGGCTGATGACGTTTGTCGATGCAAAAAATCGGGGGTTCAAACATGGATGGACAAAGGCTCTTCTAGCTATGCAATGTCGTTTGAAGTCTATGACACCGAAAAAACAGATGATGATGAAGAGATCACGAGCCTTGAGAAGAGCTAACCAGTGTAATAAATAGTTTAATTTTTGGGTTTTATCCATGTAACTAGGATGCCAATCGACCTTACGATAAATGTTCCTGTAATGTAACATGAATTTGTCATGATGTTTTATTTATAAAAATTTTAATTTCGTTTGTTTGCCTTTACCAGGCTAGTTATGTCTCCAATTCTTGCTAGAAAATGATGCTTTACATGATGCTCTGAATTCGAAGGCTTAATGGCGCTCTGTGCTGAGCACGAAGGGCGCTCTGAATTCAAATGCTTTCATTATAGCGCTTCGTGTCAAGCACGAAGAGCGCTCTAAAGTGGGAGGCTTAATGGCGTTTCGTGCCAAGCACGAAGAGCACTCCGAATTTGGAGGCTTTTATGATGGTGTTTTGTTCCAAGCACGAAGGGCACTCTAAATTTGGAGGTTTAATGGTGCTTCGTGTCGAGTACAAAGGGTGCTCCAAATTCGGGAGCTTTTATGATGGTGCTTCGTGCCAAGAATGAAGGGCACTTTGAATTTAGAGGCTTAATGGTGCTTCGCACCGAGTACGAAGGGTGCTCTGAATTCAGAGTCTTTTATGATGGTGCTTCGTGCCAAGCACGAAGGGCGCTCCGAATTCTGAGGCTTTTATGATGGTGTTTCGTGCCAAGCACGAAGGGTGCCCCAAATTCAGAGGGATTTATGATGGTGCTTCATATCGAACACAAAGGGCACTTCGAATTTGGAGGCTTTTATGATGGCGCTTCGTGCCGAGCACGAAGAGCACTCCAAATTCGGAGTCTTAATGGCACTTCATGTAAATATGAAGGGCGCTCTGAATTTGGAGGCTTTTATGATGACACTTCATGCCAAGCATGAAAGGCGCTCCAAATTTGAAGGTTTAATGGAACTTCATGTTGAGTACGAAAGGCTCTCCTAATTCGGAGGCTTAATGGCGCTTTGTGTTGAAAATGCCAAGTATGAAGAGCTCCTTGTGAATTCAGAAGCTAAATAAATGGAAGTCATGGTTAAACAAGTAAAATAACATCTTGTATCATTGATGGACTGTACGTATACAAGGTATCATGTACACAAAAACTGACCAACATTACTATGAGGGCTAAAGAAATTAACTATTGTGGGAGCCGAATATCGGTACATGCAAGAAAGTCGAATGAATTTGAAGAAAATCAGGATATATATTATATTCGGCTCTGTCCTGGACGATCCTGAAGCCAAATAGATTAATTAGCCATAGAACCAGTTGAACAAAAAGCTGACATAAGGGCCAAATGAGCAATCATGCGGTGGATTAAGAGTGGGCCTGACCCTAGGGCCCAGAAGCGAATATAAATAGAGGAACATCAACAAAAGAGAGGTACGTGAGAACAGACCCAAGAAACTTAACACACAAGCAAATGAGAGACATATACTAACTTGTCTGTTGGAGTGCTAATTCCAGCACCCCCGACTGGAGTGTCAATCCCTCTTTCAGGTGGCAATCAGAGGATCAGGAACCTCCTGCAGGATCCAAGAGTATTTCCAATCCACTTCTCCACAACTATGGTTACTAATGATAAAATTTTCAAAGATGAGTTGAATTCTAGGGCCAAGGTAACTTTTTGTTGTTCATGTCTAAGAGTCGATATGTCCCTGCCCCGACAATGGAATCGATCTAGTAGGGTCCATCCCAATTCGGGTTGAGTTTATCATCTGCAGGATTCTTAGCAGTAGGTAGTAGTTTTTTGAGGACCAATTCTCCAAGAGTATATTGGCGCGGATGCACTCGTTGATTATATGACTTAGCAAATGGTTGCTGATAATGTGCCACGGTCACAAGGGCTTGATTTCGGCGTTCTTCAAGTAAATCCATATCCAAGGCTAACATCATATCATTCCGGCCTGTGTCAAAAGCCCCGAAAGGTCGGTAGGCTAATCTCTAGAAGGATGATAGCTTCATTGACAAAACACAAGGCAAATGATGTCTCCCCCATAGAACGTCTTAGTGTAGCGCGATGGGCCTACAGTATGCTTGACAATTCCTCAACCCATCTGTCCTTGGCTCTTTTGTAAATGTTTTTTGATATCGTCCAAGACTACTTTGTTGGAAGCTTTCTCCTTTCTGTTACTCCGCGGATAAGCTGGTGAAGAAAAATAGAGTTGAATGCCATCCAAGTCGCACAATTCCCTGTAGACGCCACAATCAAACTGAGTGTCATTATTGGAAATCAGTGCCTCGGGTATGCCGAATCGAGTGAAGATATTCTTCCAAACAATTGATATCTGCATCCCATATATATGCCAATGGTTCTTCTTTAACCCACTTCATGAAATAATCAGTAGCAATAATAAGGAATCGTTTATTGCTTGGAGCTTTCGGCAATGTTCCAACTATGTCCAAGCCCCATTGAGCGACATGCCAAGGACTGGTCATAGAGTTCAGCTCTTCGGCAGGCAGATGTATTAGTGGAGAAAATTTTTGGCACTGTTCGCATTTCTTAACATAGTCCTCAGTGTCAGTATGCATAGTCGGCCACCAATACCCTTGTGTAACGGCTCGATGAGCTAATGATCTTCCTCCTGAGTGAGCACTGCAACTGCCTTCATGAATCTCAACCAAAAAATCCTCAATCATGTTTGGATGGACACATTCCAAGTAAGGCTAATAAAGAGATGTTTTATAAAACTTTCCTTAAGGATCCAAATAATATCTTAAAGCCTTATTTCGTAACTTGTGAGCTTCATTCTTGTTCTCTGGCAGTTGTTCCGAAGCAAGGAATGCAGCAATGTGGTCCATCCAACTCAATCCCCTTTGGATGGTGTTTACAATAGAATATTCAGAGACACTAATACTTGGCTCCAGAATGAAACTCATTTCGATGGTGCACTTAACTTCTGAGTTCACAACCGAAGCTAAGCAAGCGAGAGCATTGGCGTGTGTATTTTGATCACGAGTAATCTGATTCAGTTCATGGCTATCAAATTTCATTATAAGGGAATTGGCCATCCTCACATAGGCCGCCATGTGGTCATTTTTAGCTGCGTACTCACCCTTCAACTGGTTTATGACTAATTTCGAGTCACAAAAGATTTGCAACCGTTTAGCTCCCATTTGAAGTGAGTTCTTAGGGCCGACCAGTAGGGCTTCGTATTTGGCCTCGTTGTTTGAGGTGTCGATGCCAAGTTTAACCAACTATTCCACCATTGCTCCTTTGGGGGTCATGATAACTACCCTTGCCCCACTGCTGCGCTGGTTGCATGACTCGTCACAATATAACTGCTAGATATCCTCAACATACATATTCTAGTTGTGACTGAGGAGCCTGTTGGTCCTGAATGTTTAACTCGGCTTGTGGAGGTACAGTAAATTCGGCAATAAATTTGACTAGGGTTTGCCCTTTAATAGTCGTCATTGGTGAAAACTGGAGGTCGTATTGTCCGAGTACCAACGCCCATTTCGAAACTCGTCTCGATGATTCTGCTTTACGGTGAAGTAAACAGAGGGGGTGATCCGTCGGAACCTTAATGGTATAGACTTAGAAGTAATACATCAATTTTTTAGTAACCATGACAAGAGCTAGAATTAACTTCTCCAGGGGTAAATATCGGGATTCGACGTCCAACATTTCCTTACTAACATAGAAAATGGGCTTCTACTCACCGAGTTTGTCCTTAAACAAGACGTCGCTCATTGCTCGATCGAACACCGCCAAATATAAGATAAGCATGTTGCCTAGAGAGGAGGTAGCCAAAAGTGGGACAAAACTGAGATAGGCTTTCAACCCTTCTAGAGCGGTTTGTCATTTTGGAGTCCATTTGAAGAGCTTGCCCTGATGAAGCGTTTGAAAGAATGACTTACATCGATCTGAGGACCAACTAATAAATTTGTTAAAGGCCGCAGCCATTCCTATAAACTTCTGAACTTCTTTGGTTGAACCTGGTGAGCCGAGTTCCATAATGGACTTGATTTGTTTTGGGTTCATGATTGACAATATAACGGAGGAATTTTCCTGATCCAATGTCGAATGCACATTTTTAGGTGTTGAGCTTCATTTTGTATGTTCGGAGATGTGGGAGCCAGAATTTTATAGGTACCAGCTTATTGGGCCTAACCCAAACAAGGCTTGCTAAAGCCTCAACTATTGGGCCTATTCGGCCCACCCCCGTCTATAAAAGGAAGGGACCTCATAACATACAGGTATGTTCTCATCTCTCTCGACACAACACACACCCCTTCAAATGCATATACTATTTCTTTCTTTATACTGGGACTGACTTCATCATCGGAGAGTCCCCGGCCGGCAACCCCGGTTGGGTGGGACCGACTATGTTCATCATTGCAGATCTACAGGGGTGAAGCTCTTCTCTTCATTGGATCTCCACAACATCCATGTGAGAGGATATTTCATGGTCTCACAATTGGCGCCGTCTGTGGGAACGACTGAATGAGATCAACGAAGAACACAAAAAATATACTGTTGTAAGTAAACATATACTGGTTGCTTTGAGGTCAGCGTACTTTCTACAAAAGCAAAACCAATCCCAAGTAATTCGGCCCACAACTGGGTTTTTGGCTTCTTTCATTCTGATTATGTTTTTTTGCTAAAGTTCAGGTATACATATATATATATATATATACACATCTATGTATGTATCTATTTATGCTCACAGGTTTGATCAAAGCATCGTTGAGTATTGATATTGCTTAGAAAGATTGTCAAAACAAGATGAGGTTAGTAGCTGTTTTTCTCTCTCTAAAAATGGGTTTCACACCCTTATTGGTACGAACATCTTTTCGGCAAGTCAAAACATCTGCTCGGCTAAATTAATACATGTGTCTATCTATTTATTTATTTATTCTTTGTTTCACAAAACATATCTTGAAGGTGATTCTTCATATATATGCACATGTACACAAGCTGGGTTCACTTTTTCTCTAATGGCTTCCGTTGATGCCAACCCAAATCTCGGCAAAACCAAAGATCAAAGGTGTCGCATGCATAACACAGTCTTGCCGACCACATTCTCAGCAAAGCCAAATTCAAAGAGATGTTGACCAAGTGATTCGGCAACATTGCTTATCAATTCCGCAAATTCAGCATCTTATCAACTACTCTCTGCATATTATTTCTTCTTCGGCAAGTATTTAACACTACACCGCGATATTGCTTATTCGGCTAACATTTATTACTCGGTAACCTACCGCTGAAGTCGGCAATCCGACAAGGCTATTCGGTAGCTCTTCCTCCCTTCTCGGCAACCGACTAAACGGTACTACCCAACTTTACAAATCGGCATCGTCATTATTCATTACTCACATATTTCATGCTGTGCAATTATTCTATTGTTAAAGGAATTAGGACAATGTAATCTGAATCATGTAACTAGAATGGCATTGATGATACTCTGGTTTGTCATTATTCCTCTGTATGTGCTTTAAATATTTCTAACCATATATATAGCTGTTGTTCTGGGGCAAGGCCTCATGTTCCTTATTTACATCAAACACCCAGGGTAGTTGGTTCACAGTGTGAGTGTAACACTGAAGAATTCCACTAATGGTAGCTGTTGGTTCGATAGATTTCTTTCCTTGATAATTTCAATGTATCTTGCTCACTGTCAATAAAAATCAATGGCTGTTCTCATGTTGACCTGCAAAATGGTAATTATGCAGATACATGTTCTTGTATTTAATTCGGATTCATTGATTTTGCTCATGTTTCTACACCTATTCCAGTTAATTTAAATAGTTAGGATTTGGAAAATCTTCTTCTTTATTGAGTACTTGACATGGATGACATGAGTATTTTATTCGACAAGCTATAGTTGGGTTTACATCATTGCTCGGCCAAATAATTCGGTGGTGTTGCGGTAGTGCCGAGTCGCTACCGCCTTGAATCTCAATATAATTCTCGGAAATATCACCACTGCACAGCGCTACTATCACGGCTTATCATATTACCGTCTCGGCTTTGGAAACACTATTCGGCTTTGATGTTGCTTATCAACTTACTTATGGTACTCGGCAAACATCACCTCGTATTGCTTATCCTCTGCGATTCGGTACATCATTCGGCCTATTATCAACTACATATTAACACAACTATGCATATTCGGCAACCACCAACGAACCAACTTACCTCTATAGGCCCAACGAACAATTCAGCAATTTGATTGGCTTACTCGGCATATTATCAACGAGGAGTTTCGGCAAACCTATTGACTTATTCGGCAAATTATATTTTCATCCAGGCTGCATGCATATGATCAACTCGGCTTATCACTTATTCGGCAAAAATTACACCGCCAACATTTCTTGTTCGGCACATTCTTTGACCAGCGCGATATTCCGCATCAAATAATCGGCAACTTTATGTCTTATTCAGCACAAAATAAATATATACATATATATTAAATAAATAAATAAATAAATAAAAATAATACAAATAAATTGCAGATTTGATTCCGATATCACCAAGCACCTTACTTTGTCTCGGCTTCATTCTGATATTGCCACAGCACCGAACAGGGGCACGGAATCCGTTTCAAATCATTATCGGCCTACTCGGCAATTTTGGCCCAAGTCAATTTTATTCCTTTCGCCTAACAAATCTTATTCAAAAGCAATGGGGCAAATATACGATTGGACAAGAAGCTCAACTCCACTAAATTGGCAACCTCTGCTGACCAAGTTCTTAGCAAACCACTGCCGACACACCGCCGACCAAACGATTGGCACAATCGCCGGTCCAAGTGTAAACGGACACCAATGTTCTGACACTAGTTACTCGGCAGTATATCAACTTTACCCAGCAAGATTATTCGACCATTATTAATTCAACATTATGCATGATCAGTATTCGGCAAAGCAACATTATTTGTCAACTTTCTGCATCGTCAAACTTTATGCAGCAACATTGGCCACAGTATTCGGAAACTTTATTCACATACCAACATTATTTGGCAAAACATTTGCCCACTCAGACATCAGTCAATTTTCTGCTTTCCAATTGGGGCACATCAGCCGATCATCATCTCGGCACCTATGATATGCATGTATACTCGGCGAACTTGGTACAAACACTACAAGGACGATTACTTGAGTTACAAACTTCCGCCCCCTTTTTACACAGCTTCAAGCAAGCGCTCATTTTGAGGCAATACATTACACACTTGGCAGACAGCAGTTTGCATATTTTTGCACGCCTTCATTTTACCAAAGCCGAATCTTCCTTGCAACATAGGGCAATGGGAATCTACATTCCTTCCGACTAACACCTGTCATTCGAAAGCAATGGGGCAAGTCTACCTCGGAATAAACGCAAACCGAGCAAACTGAGCAACTCGGCAATTACATAGTTGGCCTAATATCTACTTGGCAATTCCATATAAGCGGAGCAATATTATTGGTGATTAACACGTCCACCTTATTCGGTACAGGATACATTATTCAAAATCCTTGCCACTTTGGCACTTGCCACTTGAAATCAGCAAAAGTCTTCGAGTACAGTGCAATCTTCGCACTCGGCACAGAGCGCCGTTAGCAAAAGCCTACACCCTCACCCGGGGGTAATAATACCGTGGTCCAATTTTTGACTGATATATCTCCCTTATTTAATCTATCTTATTTGGTTCAGGTAATCATTTCCGTCTTCGGCCTATAGAAATATTTCTAGCTCGGCATAAAAGTCCATATTTGGAAGCAATCTTTGCACTTGACAAAACACTGCACCCATGCCCGGGGGTTATAATACCGTGGCCTGCACCCATGCCCGGGGGTTATAATGCCGTGGCCTACACCCGTGCCTGGGGGTTAGAATACCGCAGCCTACACCCTCGCCCGGGGGTCATATTACCGCAGCCTACAGCCCTTGTCCGGGGGTAACAATACCGTGGCCCAACGTTATAATTTGTTTGTATTCCTTTTTGGGTTTTAGCTCAACCCCCCACATCTTATGATCAACATAAGTACATTTATACATACATTCAAGCATGCATGCAGTCATCCATTCATATATTTTATTCATTTATCCAAAGTGTTCTTTATCAAAAAACCTAACAGCTATTTGAACAGCGTAACTTGGCAAGAAAAAAACTCTCATTCCTTCTACAACAGACAATGAAAGTTTTGGGGTAATTGTGGGAGCCAGAATTTTATAGGTACCAGCTTATTGGGCCTAACCCAAACAAGGCTTGCTAAAGCCCCAACTATTGGGCCTATTCGGCCCACCCCCGTCTATAAAAGGAAGGGACCTCATAACATACAGGTATGTTCTCATCTCTCTCGACACAACACACACCCCTTCAAATGCATATACTATTTCTTCCTTTATACTGGGACTGACTTCATCATCGGAGAGTCCCAGCCGGCAACCCCGGTTGGGTGGCACCGACTATGTTCATCATTGCAGATCTACAGGGGTGAAGCTCTTCTCTTCGTTGGATCTCCACAACATCCATGTGAGAGGATATTTCATGGTCTCACAGGAGAATATCAAAAGTTGTGGCAAGATCAGCTAAGTGTGCATTCTTTTCTTTGGACTTCACCACCATATCATCAATGTAGACTTCCATGGTTCTACTGATTTGATCTTTGAACATGATAATAACCAATCTTTGATAGGTTGCCCCGACATTTTTCAGTCCAAAAGGTATGACTTTGTAACAATAGGTTACCCTTGGAGTGAGAAATGTCGTTTTGTAATGGGTGGTTGTTAGGTTTTTAATGTGTAATCGATATATTTAATATATGAAATGCTTTTAGTTTTGGATTTTTTAATTTAATGGATTGGTTTAATAATGATATCAAATTTGTCACCATATTTGACTTTTGAAAAAATAGAAACTAATTTAATGAAAATAAAAACAATCACCCATTACATTATCATCATTCAAATACATAATAAAAATTAATTTGATAAAAAAATAAATAAATGTGTAAAAGATTTATCAATTTTACATAATTTCATCTTTGGTGGATAGAAATAATTTCTAAAAATTCAAAAATATTTTTTTGACATTTATTTTTGTCAAATTAGTTTATATTTTATCAAATTGATGACTTTGCCCTTGAAATTGAGCAATGATATCTTCAATTGCCCTTATTTGGAACAAGATTCAAAATTCAGAATGCGTCACAATTGAAAAGTCAGAGAATAAAGTAACACAAGTTCCAAACTATAGGGGCTGCTAATGTAATTCGACACAAAGATATTAAGCCAAAAGGACTAGTTTGTCCTTGAAAATTGATCATATGATTTTTCATCCAAATAAGATAAACATCTATTATCAATTGTGTTTAATTGGCTCAAAATAAAAAAATTAAGATAAAATGTATCACAATTAAAATAACAAAAATTAAATTGAAACTCGGGTAAAATCATATGCACTGTCGGTGAAATTTTTCCAAAAGTAACACACAAAAAAATTGGTTGGTTTTTGGAACTGCTGAAGTCATTAGTTATTGGACCTTGCTATGTCCCCCGAAAAAACAGCCCCCTAATCCCCCGAAAATTGAAACCAAGGCAAAAAAAAAAAAAAAAAAAAAACAATTTCCCCAAAACGACGTAGTTTTGGGGATTAGGGGGATTAGGGGGTCTTTTTTAGGGCTCCAAATCATTTTCCTTAGTTATTATATTAGCTTCTGAAGAGAGTTGAATCACTCTAACTTTCACTACAAGCACCTAAGGCCACGTTTGGTTCGCCCCATAGAATGGAGGGGACTAAGAGTACGGTAGAATTGATAGAGGAGATTATTAGTGTGGTGATATTATGTTAGAGATGTAGGATTAAAAGTGTTTGTTTATATGCCACCGGATTAGTAATATTATAGATAGTATTAAAAAAATTAATATATTTTTAATATTATTATTTTTTTGTACTTTTTAAATCCACTTAATGTAGAGACACTTAAAAAATATAAATTTTGAGTGAAAATCATTTAAGAATTCATTGAATATAAAAAATTAACATTTTTTTTAGTATTTATTAATTTTTTAAAATACTTCTTTCATAAATAAATTGTTTAGAAAAAAAAAATAATATCAAAAATATTTTAATCCATCTTATTTAATAAACTAACTAATGCAACTTTTGAAAGGGACAACTATATGAATTTCTAATAATACCATTCTAATACCCTTTTATTTGATGTAGGACAAGTGGCATAATGGTCTTTCAATCATTAATTCCCTCATTCAATTTTTAATCTCAACCGCATGGCTTTGTTAGTCTTATCAATGGCGGAGATATTACTAGTCCATTGAGATAGTTAATTCCCTCACTTATGTTCCCAATCAAATACTTTTTAAGTAGATCTTACAACTTATCAATCCAATTTCCCTCATTAAAAGGCCAAACAAACATGAACTAACTGTTGCTTCAATACTACTAGGCCGCAAGACCACGGGTCCAAAAATAATGAGATTGCCAAGTATTCGCCTAAAAATGTCATTACAAAAGTAAAAGTCATCATGCCGAACAACTTAACTTTTGTAGATTAAATTTGTTTCTTATTTTATTTATTTTTAAAGCCAAAGGGGCCAACTTTAAATTCCCAAATGCAGTGGATAGCAAACAAGAGTACCTTCCTTAGAGAAACTCTCTAATGTGTAAGCCTTTCCTATATAGGAAAATTAAGGTTATGTCATATCTATATTGTATCATATATCTATCTATCTATCTATCTATATTATATTATTATATGTATAATCAAATGTAGTGGTTTTTTTAAAAATTCTAAATTCTCAATCCTAACATATTATTAAACTCTTTCTTAGATGGCATGTCTATTCTTCTCTTATTCTATTTTCCTATTTTTTCTATTTTTTTATATATTTTATTTCACTTTTTAATTACTTAGGGCATGGATATATATAACATCATATGGATAGGATATTTTCAAAATATTCACAGATAAAAGATGAGTTTGACCCAATTTCGTTTTGGTTTATTTGGTATATTTAATTTTTTTTTTTCTTCATAATCTAAGTTAGTTGTTGAAATTATAATAATGTAGTAGATGCACTTATGCCTCCAAAATTTATTATTCATTTAAAAAAAAAAAAAATTACAACTACAATGTACAGGAAAAAAAGTGGCAATGGCAATGGCAACGAAGGGCTAAAAGACCTACACAATGAGTGATATTTTGCAATGCAGTTGGAGTTTACACATTTTTTTTTAAAGAAAAATTGTACCAATTGAGAAGAGTATTTGGAACACGTTCATGAGTTTGAAAGAAGTTTTTGTTCAATCTCATTTATTTATTTTTATTGTCGTTCAATTATATTATGTAACGCCCCACTTTTTAAGTACTCGGATAATATTACCAAATCATTATTACAAACAATTTCAGAGATAGCAAACAGAAGTTCCAATATCTTAGTAAAGATAAGTAAATGAAGATTCTCTCATTTGTATACATGATGAATGAAAGATTTGACATAATTATAGTAAATTGCCCTCAGGCTTACATCATTACATGAAAGAGAAAGGGTTCAATCATTTTTATAACAATGGCATTCAGCCAACAAATAAAAGGCCCTGTGGGCAACAAATAATGAAGATCCTCAATCTTGAAACACTTCTCGATGTCCACCTAAAAAAGGATTAGCAACGTGGGATGAACATAAAGTCTAGTAGGGATCCTAACATGATCCTAAACAATGACAACGTACAAATAGCTATGATCATTAATGCTTTAAGTCATACCTTATACAGAAGTGCCGGTTTATACATGAAGATATACTTACATAGATACTTTTCTCAAAATCATTCAATTTATCCAACAACCAAAACCATTCACTTTTCTTTTCTCATTTTACCCTAAACAATAACAGGTATTTGAAAACAAACCCATGAAATCCAATTACATTTCCCCCAAATTACCAAACTTACACCCAATTCCAAATTACGATTTCCAGATAGAAACATCCCAAATGACATGATGACGATACATATAAAATGCTCCTCACCTAAACATATAAGACAATTGACACCCTCCACAAAATAATCATTACTATGCATGAAACACATAAATAGAACCGAGATGATAACGAGAAACCAACAATGCTCTACCAGCCTTAAGCACGATAAGCTAAGGATACACCTTTCCAATACTCACACCAAGCTGGAACGTAATGGTACTTTTGCCAAGTTCTCCAAGCGCTAGTGGGAAGGTAGTATCCCACATTCTCAATGCAGCCAATTCTCCTGCCGCTAGCTGGAGGGTAATGGTACCTCTTATTCTTAGTGCATGCACATTTCCAACCATCACAAAATTCAACAAACTTAAATAAACTGATGTATACTACATACACAAAATCTATTCAATATCATAATGTCATCCTCCACCGATGAGCAAGGACAAAACCTCTAACCATAAATATTTAAACACACATAATACAATAATCTACTGCTCACTTGACCTTAAGTCCAACAACAATGATAATAACAACAATAATCAACAGTTTCAAAATCCAACCTCAAGTTCAAATTCTAAATTTACAATACATCATGGTTTCTTTCTCTTTTCAAAATTAACTCTTTTATTTTCCAAGTTAACTAGCACAAATCCTTTTCTTTCAAAAAGAACAATTTCCACAGTTTCAATAAAACCACATCCATGGATTCCAAGCGATAACCCAACTCAACCCAAGATGATTATCCAATTAAAATACCAATACCAAAATTGTAACGCCTCGAAATAAATATAATAAACCATCTACAACGATAAGTAAATAACAATATAAACCATAGTATAATATCCTTCCATTACATAAGACTCAGTTGTACGAAAGGTTGACACATGCGAATATACATTCATAAGTCCTAACCTTGAATTTATAGCATGTGTCAACAACAAAGATATAAAATAGAAGTTAAACAGATAATTGAAATGCCTTGAAGGCTACAGCTTTCCAAGACTGCACTTGGTTATATCAAAATGGATTTAAATCTAATATAGATAAAACCTTAGGCTTGCACAAAATAATTATAACAAGTAAACAAAATGAAGCTCTTGTTCTTATCCTCCCAAGCTACTGTCTTGGCAAAGACATCTCACTAACACCTGAAAATAGTTTTCCTATATAAGGTGAGCCAAAACCCAGTAGAAATAATCTAACACAATATATGAATCTTAACAAAGATATAAAGGTGAAATGCATATGCAATGCTTATGACCAAAACATCTCATTTCTCTTTCCAAAACCATGCAAAGTTCAGTTTATACCACTATTCATCATTCATTTCCTTTACATTAGAAAACAGGGCCATGAATCATAACTCTAGGAATCTCAAAATACAACCTTTCACAGGTATTTCGTCCACGAAAAACCATAAACAGCACCCATGTAAACGTAGGCTATACAAGCACTACTTCCGCCATTTCATGGATATTTCGTCTACAAGAAACCGTAATCGGCACCTATGTAAACGTAGGCTATATAAGCACTATTTCCGTCATTTCACGGATATTTCATTCACGGGAATCAAAACCCATGTATACGCATGGTTTTTGGGACTTTCACCTTGGACACACAGGCCAACTTAATTCAATGGAATACATCTCCTTCACAGATTCTCTCATTTTTCTCAAGAATGTTCTACATATATAATGTATTCAGATGTGATAATGCTCAATGCAAATGGATGAGAAATTAGCATCAATTCACCTAATCCTCATGCAATTTCTACAACAATCATAGCTATCCTCCACTGATAGCCAAAAACAGATATTTCTAAACAAATATAAAATCTCCAATATAGGTAAACTTTCAAAATTTCAAGATGTGAGTGATAATTCATAGCCAACTCCACCATCCATATCAATATCCATCCAATTTCACATTTCCAACATCAATTCCATTTATTTATACAAAATAAACATTTGAGACATTTAGGGCAAAACCTATTTTTCTTCCAAAATCCATTCTAAGAATTAAAATCAATAATTTTCTCATAACTCAACCTCATTTCCACTCCCACAACCATTTTTAATACATCAATTTGAAAACCCATCTTTTGATTTTAAACCCAAAATCCTAGGTTTGTTCAAAATCTTCTAAAACCACAAGATTATTTTATAAAAACAAATAGCTAAGTTAAAAATCACAAAATAGTGTAGAGGATCCTTACCTCAAAGCTAGAAGATGAGAAAAACACGGATGAAATTTGGATGAAGCTGAAACTTAACTATATTCAGATGAAAACGAAGCTCTAGGTGAGCTCTACCTTTTTAACAAAGAGAGTAGGGTGTACAGATCAATGGAAGATAGTGTATTTGAGAGTTGAAGATGAGTTTTAGAGAGAGAGAGATATTAAGGTTTTGAAATGTTTAGAGAGAGAGAGAGAGATAGATTAAAAAGTGACTCAAAATGGGTTGTTTACGAACTGATATATGTACAGTTCGTTCGAGCGCAAGAGATGTCGCTCGAGCGACTAGACACAATAAGTTTTACCGCTTGAGCACAGAATACGAACTCCCAGTAGTTTTGCGAACAGAGGTCTTCGCTCGAGTGCAAGAAGCTTTGCTCGAGCGAAGAATATAAATTCCTAGTATTTTTGCTCATCTGCAAAAGTACTGGAGTTTCACAAAGACCACTTGAGCGTAAGAAGTGTCGATCAAGTGAAGGAACAAAAATCTGGACAACACAAGTTTAAAAAACAAGCCACCAACCTATTCCAAACACAACTCAATAGCCAAATTCAAGGAGGAATAGTGGGAAACAAAGTAAGAACAACTATATATAACAGCGAAACCCGAATCCAAAACATCAAATGGATCGGGTCCAAATGAGAATCGTTATATTCTTACCCTTATAGGAATTTCGCTCCTGAAATTTAAACTAAACATTAAAAGCGAGTTTAAACCAGTTACAATATTGATAATAAACCAATCTCATTACCATGACCCATCCACCGGTCATTCATTCTCATCAACATGATAAACAATTTCTCAATACTGAATATACAATTCACATTTCCAAAACATAAATAATGTTTATATTAAATCAACATAACAAAAGTTTCAATACATGCTCAAACATTAACAAATAGGTCCGGATACTTCTCATGGACTTCCAACTCACGTTTCCAAGTTGCTTTCTCAACTTCATGATGTTTCCATAACACTTTCACCAAAAGAATCATCTTGCCTAACAAGACTTGGTCTCGAGTATCCAAGACTCTCACCGGTTTCTCCTCAAACGAAGCATCCTCATCTACCTCTAACTTGGTTCAGTCCAACACGTGGGATGGATCTGGCTCATACTTTAGGAGCATACAGATATGAAACACGTCATGAACCTCGAAAAGTTGTGGCGGCAAGGCTAAGCGATAAGCTACTTTCCAATCTGCTCTAGGATCTCAAAAGACCCGATAAATCTAGGAGATAACTTCCCACTCTTCCTAAACCTCATCAAACCCCATCTAGGTGATATCTTTAAGAAGACGTGATCTCTTACCTTAAAGGATAACGGTCTCCTCCTACGGTCGGCATAGCTCTTTTGACGACTTTGAGCCGTAACCAACCTCTTATGGATAAGTGTAACTTTCTCCGTCGTTTCCTGGACTAACTCTGCACCCAACATAGGTGTATCAACCACCTCGGCTCAACACACAGGAGATCTACACGGTTGGCCATATAAGGCCTCAAATGGTGCCATGCCAATACTTGACTGGAAATTATTGTTACAGGCAAACTCCACTAAGGGCAAATGTTTCTCCCACAACCCCTTAAAGTCAAGAACACAACCCCGAAGCATATCCTCTAGGATCTGAATAGTGCGCTCTGACTGCCTGTATGTCTGAGGATAATACATGGTGCTAAAATTCAATCTCATGCCCAAGGCATTCTGTAGGCTCTGCCACAAACGGGCTGTAAAACGCGGATCTCTATCTGAGACAATAGTCACAGGGACCCCATGAAGCCGAGCAATGTCCCTAATGTAAAGGTCAGCTAGATAATCTACCGAGTCACTTGTGCGCATAGGTACAAAGTGCGCTGACTTGGTCAATTGGTCAACTACCACCCAAATGGCATCATTACCCCGTTGAGTCCTCGGAAGACCAACAACAAAATCCATCGTGACATGCTCCCATTGCTACTCGACTATAGACAAGGGTTGCAACAAACCCACTGGCCTTTGATGCTCGACCTTCACTTGTTGACAAGTAAGGCATCTCGATACAAACACGGCCACATCCTTCTTCATACCCTTCCACCAAAATTGATGACTAAGGTCATGATGTATCTTTGTGCCTCTCGGGTGCACTGCAAGACGTGAATGGTGAAACTCTTGGAGTACCTCCTCTCAACAAGACTCTAGTATGAAAAGACGACCATGGTATCTAACACTCGAGTCAGAGTACACGTTCAAGCCACTTTTTACCTTCCCACTAGAGATCTTCTCCCAGAGGGATTCTACCTCAAGGTCACCCCTTTATGCCTCTATAATTCAGCTCACAAGTGTAGGTTGTACAACTATCGAAAAAAAAAAATCGTAGACCCAACGGACTCGCCAAGATGCAAGTCAAACTCATTAATAGCCCCCAATATCTCCCATTCTTGGATAGCAATACTAGCTACACTGCTAATGGATTTCCTAGTTAAGGCATCGGCCACAACATTGGCCTTTCCCGGATGATAATGTAACTCAAAGTCATAATCTTCTATAAACTCCATCCACCTCCTCTGCCTTAGACTTAAGTCTTTCTGCATAAACAAATATTTCAGATTCTTGTGATCAGAAAATACTTCAAACTTCTCACTATACAAATAATGCATCCAAATCTTCAAAGCGAAGATCACAGTTGCTAATTCTAAATCATTAGTCGGTAGTTTCGCTCATGTGTTTTCAACTGACGTGAGCCATAAGCTACTACATTCCCATCTTGCATCAAGACGCAACCCAAACCTTCTCATGACGCATCACAATATACCGAATAGCCCAAACCTTTCTCCGAAATAATTAACACTAGAGTAGTGGAAAGTCTAACCTTAAGCTCTTGAAATGATTTCTCACAAGTCTCACTCCACACAAATTTGATTCCTTTCCTCGTTAGTGTAGTCAATGGTGAAGCTAATCTAGAGAAATCTTTCAGAAACTGATGGTAATACCCAGCCAATCCCAAGAAACTATGGATCTCAAAGGCACTCATAGGTTATTCCCAATCTTGTACGACTTCTATCTTGAATGAATCTATAGTGACTCATTCCTCGGATAACACGTGGCCTAAGAACTTAACTTCTTTCAACCAGAATTCACATTTCCCGAATTTAGCATACAGTTTATGGGCTCCAAGAAACTCAAGCACCACTCACAAGTGTTCCTCATGCTCCTCCTCAGATAGTAAGTAAATCAAAATGTCATCCACAAAGATGAATACAAAGCGATCTAAGAACTCACGAAAGATTCCGTTTATCAAATCCATAAACACAACTGGTGCATTGGTTAACCCAAACTGCATTCCTAGGAACTCATAATGGCCATACCGCGTACGGAGTGCCGTCTTCTGGATATCTTCCTCCCTTACCCTCAACTGGTGATAACTCAATTTCAGGTCTATCTTAGAGAAACAATAGGACCCCTTCAACTAGTCAAAAAAATCATCTATGCGCGACATTGGGTACTTGTTCTTAACAGTTACCCGCTTTAACTTTCGGTAATCAATATATAGTCGCAAGACACCATCTTTCTTCTTGGCAAAGAGAGTCGGTGCTCCCCAAGGCGAAGCACTACGGCAGATAAAACCCTTATCTAACAATTCCTGGAATTGAATCTTCAGGTTACTCAATTCGGCGGGTGCAAATCTATATAGTGCCATAGAGATCGGTGCCGTGCCAGGCACTAACTCAATAGAGAACTCAATCTCACGATGAGATGGTAAACTAGTGAGATCCTCAGGAAAAACATTTGAGTATTCACAAACTACCCTTGGCAAATCAACTCGAACCTCGTCACACTCACGAGTTTGCAAGAAGACAACTAAGCTCACTTCAACCACGCGGATCATACACTAGTGATAAAACTCTATCGGCTATGTCCCCTAAGAAATAAAAACAATCACCACTCAAGCTACACACAATAACCCTCTGACGGTAACAATCTATGACAGCCCGATACGATGACAACCAGTCCATACCCATTATAATGTCAAAACTCAATTTGTCAATCAACACAAATGCAAAAGGGAGTCGGTGATCGGTAACCTCTATGTCACAATCCTAACACCCTTGTTCTAAAACAATCTCATCACCAATAGGTGACTCTACACTGAGTGGAGATACTAACCAAGCCAATTCTAACCCCAATGTCGATGCAAATTCAGACAAGATAAATGAATGGGATACACCCATATCAATCAACACATTAGCAATAGAATTGTATAACAAGAAAGTACCTCTCACAATTGAAGGTGCTGGCACTAAGTCTGGTGTGGTAACAGCATACACAGGCCCTGGAGGTCTCTGCTTCACCTGCTCACCCCTCGAAGCATACGTCTGATGAACTAACTGACCCAAATAGGCTTCCTGATTGGCCCTCGAGGCATGTACTGATTGTGCAAACTGGTAGCTTTGTGTTTGCCTCGAACCAGATGCACTAGGAGTGCCAACCAACTGAGGACAAAACCTCTTCAAGTGCCCTACCTACCCACACTAATAACAAGTGGGCGGCTTTCCTCTCCTCTAACTCTAGCTCTGAGAACGAGCCGCAAATAAAACAGACTGTTGCCCTCCTCCTCTTTGCAGGAAAGCTAGAGACTTATGGTCGAACTGGCACACTTAAAGCAAGTGAAATCTCCCTAACCACTTCTCCTAGAACCCGAACTTGGTATTGGAGAAGTGGACCTCGACTCTGCTCCCTGGGACTGCTACGGGGTAGAACCCCTCTGCCTCTTATTGTCCTCTTTAACATCCTCACTCCTCCTAAAGCTCTTCATATGCTCCTCCTCCATTTGCATTATGGTCTCAAGATGAGCTGCCGACTTTACAAGTCATAATCTCTAATCATTGAACTGGCTACCTTGAAAAGAAGCCCGGCCCTCACCCTTTTCTCGAACTTCATATATCGATGCTCCTTAGTTGCCACTAACTCGGGTGCAAACCTATAGAGGCTACTATAGAGGCTAGTAAAGGCTGCCTTAAACTCGGCTACAGGCATGTTGAGCTACTTGAGCTTTGAGAATTGCTCCCTTAGCTTCTCCCTAATTGTGGAAGGCATTGACAAAGGCCTCCCAAGTCACCCTAATTCGCCCACGCGCATACTTCCACCGTTGACCCGCATCTCTCTTTAGCTGGAAGGATGCCAAGGTCACTCTTAACTGGTCGTCCTTGATGCCAAGAATCTCGAATGTCTTCATCATTTGCTCTAGCCACTCATCCGCCTCAATGGCTCTTAGGGTCACCCAAAAACTTGTCCGGATTAGACTGGAAGAACTCCTTCTTTAAGAACAACGGCCCTGCCTTAGCTACTTGGACCTGGACTTGATTCTCAGCCCTAAGAATGTCCATGGATTCTCGCAAAGCTCCGGCCATTTCACGGGCCAAAGCACCCATGGCGTGCTGACCAACTGGTTCGACCACATTGGCATGGCCAACCCCTTCCTTTTACACCCAAATCTCATTCGATAAAGGTACCTCATGCCTTCTTGGCCCACCACACCTACCACAACCGCATCTACGTCTTGACATCCTAATGAAGATAACAAAGGAGATTAGCACATTTACAAATGTGCCAAAACTAACTCACTCGCGTCCTAATGCAATAGACAACAGTAATTCACCCCACAAAAGCACGTAGTCATATAAACACATACGAATTTCCTTCTTAGCTAATGATCGTCCCACGGCGTTGCTAGAGTTCCAATTAGAAATAGCAGTGAACAGGTGCTCTTCTAATAGGACTTCTAGAAACTCGTAGACTCGATCAATACCTTAGGAACTAAATCTCATACCCATATAACCACATAGGCATGTTATCACATAAGCAAACCATACATACAAATATCTCTATTAAATGAGATAAACCCATTGTGGTAATAACCACTTCCTACGTATCTAAAGTATTCAAACCTGATACGCTCTGATACCAAGTTGTAACGTCCAGAAATAAACACAATAAACCATCCATGACGATAAGTAAATAACAATATAAGAGTATAATATCATTCCATTACATAAGACTCAATTGTATAAAAGGGTGACACATGTGAATATACATTCATAAAACCTAACCTTGAATCTATAGCATGTGTCAACATCAAAGATATGAAATAGAAGTTAAACAGATAATTAAAATGCCCTGAAGGCTACAACTTTCCAATACTGTAATTGGATATATCAAAATGGATTTAAATCCAATACAAATAAAACCCTAGGCTTATACAAAATAAT
The DNA here is from genome assembly GCA_025200525.1 of Camellia lanceoleosa. NCBI lineage: Eukaryota > Viridiplantae > Streptophyta > Magnoliopsida > Ericales > Theaceae > Camellia > Camellia lanceoleosa. The sequence continues at coordinate 129,694,321 of CM045763.1, read as the reverse complement.
TACGACAAGTAAAAAAAATGAAGCTCTTGCTCCAATCCTCCCAAGCTATTGCCTTGGCAGAGGCATCTCACCAACACCTGAAAATGATTTTCCCATATAAAGTGAGCCAAAGCCCAGTAGAAATAATCCAACACAATATATGAATTTTAACAAAGATATAAGGGTGAAATGCATATGCAATGCTTATGACCAACACTTCTCATTTCTTTTTCCAAAACCTTGCAAAGTCCTGTTTATACCACAATTCATCATTCATTTCCTTTACATTAGAAAACAGGGCCATGAATCATAATTCTGGGAGTCTCAAAATACAACCTATCACAGATATTTCGTCTGTGGGAAACCGTAACCGGCACCCATGTAAACGTAGGTTATACAAGCATTACTTCCGCCATTTCACGGATATTTTGTCCGCGGAAAACTGTGACCGGCACCTATGTAAACGTAGGCTATACAAGCACTATTTCTGCCATTTCATGAATATTTCATCCGTGGGAATTAGAACCCATGTATCCGCGCGATTTTCGAAAATTTCATCTTGGACACACAGGCCAACTTAATTCAACGGAATACATCTTCTTTCCAGATTCACCCATTTTTCTCAAAAACGTTATACATGTGCAATGAATCTAGATGTGATAATGCTCAATGGATGAAAAATTATCTTCAATTCACCTAATTCTCATGCAATTTCTATAACAGTCATAGTCATCCTCTACCGATAGCCCAAAACATATATTTCTAAACAGCTATAAAATCTCCAATACAGATAAACTTTCCAAATTTCAAGATGTGAGTGATAATACATATCTAACTCCACCATCTATATCAATATCCATCCAATATCACATTTCCAACATCAATTCTATTTATATATACAAAATAAACATTTGAGACATTGAGAGCAAAACCTCATTTTCTTCCAAAATCCATTCTAAGTATCAAAATCAATAATTTTATCACAACTCAACCTCATTTCCACTCCTATAATCATTTTAATACATCCATTTGAAAACCCATCTTTTAATTTTAAACCCAAAACCCTAGGTTTATTCAAAATCCTTCAAAATCACAAGATTGTTTTATAAAAACAAATAACTCAGTTAAAAATCATAAAAGAGTGTAGAGGATCCTTACCTGAAAGCTAGAAGACAAGATAAACATGGATGAAATTTGGATGAAGTCGAAACCCAACTCTATTTGGATGAAAACAAAGCTCTAGGTAAGCTCTACCATTTTAATAAAGGGAGTAGGGTGTAGAGATCAATGGATGATAGTGTATTTGAGAGTTGAAGATGAGTTTTAGAGAGAGAATGAGAGAGATATTAGGGTTTTGAAATGTTTAGAGAGAGAGAGAGAGAGAGAGAGAGATGAAAAAGTGACTTAAAATGGGTTATTTACGAACTGATATATGTATAGTTCACTTGAGCGTAAGATATGTCGCTTGAGCGACCAAACACAATAAGTTTTACCGCTCAAGCGCAAGAAGCTCCGCTCAAGTGTAGAATACGAACTCCCAGTAGTTTTGCAGACAGAGGTCGTTGCTCGAGTGCAAGAAGCTTCACTCGAGCAAAGAATACAAACTCCCAGTATTTTTACAGACCTACAAAAATACTAGAGTTTTACAAAGATCGCTCGAGCGCAAGAAGTGTCACTCGAGCGAAGAAACAAAAATCTGGGCAACACATGTTTGAAAAATAAGCCACCAACCTGTTCTAAATACAACCTAATAGCCAAATTCAAGGAGGAATAGTAGGAAACAAGGTAAGAACAACTATATATAACAACGAAACCCGAATCCAAAACATCAAATGGGTCGGGTCCAAACCAGAATTGCTATAAAAATTGATTCTCCCTTTTATACTAACAACATAATAACATAACTCAAATTATCAAAATACACACATTATTCAACTTTACCCATTTTTAATTCATTAGGTCAAATTATGAAATTAGGGCTTTCCCTTCCTCACAACATAAACACGTTGAACTACTCCCCAATTAACCCAAACAATCATCAATTTTACAATTTTAACCCCAAACATTCAAACCATAGATCCCCTTTATATGCTTTTTTTCAAAAATTCATAATGAGCCTTCTTTTTATGTAATAAAATCTACCACATGTCTATCTATAGCTGAGGTATTGAAAAGGTACAAGGAAATCCCTACCTCAAGGCTAAAAGATAAAGCGAGCAAGGAGGAAACTTTGACGGAGCCAAAAATAACTTCTTTCCCGATTGAAATGAAGCTTTAGGTGAGCTTTACCTTTTTCTCCAAAGGTCACTGGTGTAGAGATCAATGGATTGGAAGTATTTGGGGATAGAAACCAAGAACTAGAGAGAGAGAGAGAGAGTGACGAACTAGGGCTTTTGAGGGCTTTTGAAATGTTTAGAGAGAGAGAGAATTGAAAAAGTGATCTAAAAAGTCACTTTTCGAAATTGATATAAGCGCAGACCGCTCGAACAAACAAAACACCACTCGAGCGACCAGACACAACAAATAAGGCCGCTCGAACGAATACAATTACTGTCACAATCAAACTCGCCCCTATAGGTTTAGCATCGTAATCGGCTGGTAATCCTACGATTACTGAAGGCCTCTGAAAAAAAATTCATAATATAAGAGGCTAGCGGAAGCAAATATCAACATACATTGTCCATAGAGCTGTGCAGATTTATATGTGATAGAAATGTCAAACTTTATATCTATATTAACGCATCATCTTTACGTTATCCAAATACAGATAAAACAGAAGGGACTTCCATTAAACTTACCATACAATTCTAAAAATCCAAATTAACACATTGACATAGTCAATTTCATGTTCAGATACCGATAAGGCCTTTAATTAACAGAACAAAACAGAATTTTGAACAGATGTTCCTATGGCTAATAGATAGAAATGCAAATCACATACAACATGCATAATTAACACATAATCTCTTCTTAAAACTTAATTAACATCCTTAATTACAGATTATGAGCTAATTACGGATCGAGGTTGTTACAATTACCGCTCGAGCGCACAGACACAAACGAAGACATCGCTCGAGTGCAAGAATGGTTGCTCGAGCACACAATACACCTTGTCCAGTAGTTTAGACCTGTAAAAGTTCGCTTGAACACAAGAAGCATCGATCGAGAGCAGATATTAGACTCTCAGTAGTTTTGCAGACTGTAAAAGACCACTCGAGCGCAAGAAACTTCGCTCGAGCGAACAAGCAAGATTCTAGGCAAAGACTCCTTTGAAAAATGAACTCCTAACTTGTTTCAAACGCAACCACAATGTTCACACAACCCAATTCAACAAGGAATAAGATGAACAAGGACATGCATCTAAACCAGAATCGTTATATATTAATTTATGTGTTCGATTTTGTTGTAATATATAAGGAGGGCACTAATTTAAATCTAGATGTAACTAAACTTAATTATGTAGTAGCTCTAGAATATTTTTGCTTACATTTTTATATTTTTATTTGAGATCTTCATGAGTTTAAATTTGTTTCTTTACGTATATGTAGTGAGTACACTAATAAAGTAGAATTAAGTTGTTAAATGATGAGTTTCTCTTTTGCAGCAAAAAGTCCTCTGGGAAAGAAACATTTGAAGCACAAGATTAGATCTAAAAATTCTTAATAAATATACAAATAAATTACTTTGTAGACGAGGTCATTTGGATCCATTCGAAGAACAAAAACTCAATATGCATATTTTTTACTTGATTATTATTTAATAGTTAATTTCAATTACATTATTGAATGTCATGTAATTTTTAAACAGATTGGATTCAATATGTGAATACTACAATAAAAGTCTAGTTAATTTCTGATAAACAAAATTATTATTCAACTAGGTTTGTGTTAAAATTATAAACACATTACATATTAATAATCAAAATTTTAAAACTTAATTTAAATAAATATGTTTTATGTATTTAGACAAAAATCATAGGTAATAATTTTTTTTTTTGTATGATTGTTGAATTTTCTAATCACATGTCATTATTAGAGAAATATTCATGCCATGCGCGTTCTATGCTTAAGACTTTATTATTTAAAATGAATTATTATATTATCATATAACATAAAGTAAAAGTAAAACTAAGATGTTAAAAAAAAAAGTGATGCTATTTTTTTATTTATTATTTAGTAGCTTCAAAATACAAAAGTTGTTAAGATTTATAGGTTATACACAAAACAAATTTAAAAAAACAAAAAGGTGATCCTTAAATTTTTTTTTTTGGTAATTAAATAGCTTTAGAATACAAAAACTATCAAAAATTATAGGTAGTAGACACAAAATAGAGTTAAAATTTGTATAATAAGATTACATAAATGCTTATTTTTTAACTACACAAAATTTAAATTTTAAAAAATTATAGATGGCATTAACACTTATATAAATTTTAACTTACCTTATTTCTAAGTTTTTTAATTTTTATTTTTTTTAAATTTTTTTTAATTTTTTTTTTTTTTTTGCAAATTTTAAAAAATTATATGTGACATTTCACTCTTATCTAATTTTTAAACTACTACTCTCTCCAGTTCTTCTATTATTAGAGTTATGTTAGATTTTATTTTTTTTATCAAGTTTATTTTATCTTATTTTTGAATTTTTAAATTTCAACTTAATTTTTATTTTCAATCTTCATTTGATATTTACTAAATTTCTTTCTACCACATTCTTCTAGGACTTATCTAAGTTTCTCTTTCTGTATTCTTATAATCTGTCTTCAAATTGTTGTTTGGGATGTCCTAAATAAGTGTACTTTTTGTCTTTTTGAACTAAAAAATTGAGAAAAAAATATGGATGCTTGGGTTAATTTGTTGACTTTTTATTGAAAAATGTGTATTAAAAAATTGTATAAATTAATGTGTAGGGAAAAATTAGGATTGGGAGTTGTGCAGCCGTAATTTTTGACTTTTGGTGAATAATGATAACTTTTTAACATTTTGAGTAACTTTTTGACTTTTTGGCAACTTGCCAAACTTGGCCTTATATTTACAGGATCTATTCTTACTCTTGATTTTTAATTGAGTTTATTCTTTTTCTTGGATTTATCTGATTTTCACTTTTTATATTCTTAGTTTATCTTCAAATTCAAACTTAATTTATTTTTATGGAATTTCACTCTTACCCTTCCTTTTTAGTTGAAATCAATCAAATCTATTATTTAAGTACCTATCTAAATTAATATCATAGCATTTAGTTATTAATTTTTAACATAGTTAGCATTGTTTACTACCTTTTGTTACTTGCCTGTAGATAGCACGAGTTACCACTAGTGTGTGTATATATATAAATAATGTTTTTTTCTCATTTAAGTGACACATTCTAAAAACTTATTTTTTTATATAAAAAAAAGCAACAGCATGTCTTTTCTATTTATTCATAAAATTTTACACAAACTCAATTTCAATTATAATAACCAATTTTATATGGACTCTATTTGAGAAATACTTATTTTTTCATATATTTTTTTATTGTATATTTTTTGTCGTTGTTCGATTTCTTTTATATAGTTGATATTTTAATTTAATTATTCTAATATATGAATTTTTTTTATCTCAATATACAAATAAATATATAAATAAATAAGACATAATCTTCTTAATTATGTCTATTGCACGGATCAAATTAATTTTATTTTTTATTTTTTGTCTATTTTATTGATGTCTTAATATTAATTTATATTTAATTTAAAATTTATATACTTATATAGAATATGTATGAATAATTCAAAAAGAATATTAAAGAAAAAAAATTCAATATTCCACAAATTTAATTTATGATTTTTTTTAATCAAATCACAACATACTTATATTTAATCTTTTAAATAAATTTTGTATAGTTCTATTTCTACATATTTTTATTTTCCAAACAAATATAAAAATAAAATTAAAATTAAATAATTAGAATCACTTTTAGTTTGGGTGCTTAGGTCATAAATCCAAATCTAAATTTCTTTTGGCCAAAGGTCCACGCACGTAGATACTATATCCATAAGGACACGTTTTTGTGAAAAGACCAAACTATCCTATATATATATATAATATAACTACTGTAAAAAGGAAAAATTATTTAAAATTTCCAAAATACCACGTGTTTGTATTCTCTCTCCTTCCTTTACTCTCTCTCACTCATCATCTTTCACTCATCGCTCTTTCTCTTGATGGCTTCTAATCAAGACCACACCACCACGCTAATCCCGCCACCACCGTTGTCTTAGTCAACTATGGTAGTAGAACAATTGATGTCGGCGACTTCACATCGCAAAACCGATACTGGCGACCTCTCTCTCTCTCTCTCTCTCTCTCTCTCTGTGATGATCATGATGACGACGACTCAGATATGTAGATCTAAGATTCGGCTCAGACGCTGTCGCCCATTATGGCTTCCCTTTTTTTGCACCCTCTTTCGGAAGGTTTGAAAAGAAAGGGCCTCATAGTTCGGACTCCCGAGGTTCTGAATCTAGTCTCACAAGTGCAATGTGAAATTGATAAACACTAAAGAGTCCAAATCCAGCAAATCTTTTTGGAAAATTGATTTTAAATCAAATAATGCCAAAATTGGACTGCTTTGCCAAATATAGAGTCGCTACCTAAATATTTTTTGTTTTGGGGGAAATTTGGGAAACCCTGACTCATGCCGAAGGCCACATGTTCGTCATCACCAAAGTTGCCTTGGCTCGGGAACTTAGGTACGAGAGGGGAAGGTCATGAATTGAGCACCCCTGCTCGCCCCATCAAAGATCAGCCTCTACTAATCATGATACGATTTTTATGTACATAATGTGATCTTGTTCCCGTTTTTAAACCAGCATTACTATGTGATGTGCACAAGCAAGTATAGACTAGTTTACTCAATTTGGAACCATTCAACTCATGTTTGTTTGCGAAAATGGTTTGAATTTGCCACCTCAAGTGGGCTTAAAGTTACGGATTTGCTACCAAACACAGTGGGCTTAAAACGCACATTCGTTGAATTGCTCCAATTCAAACAACAAGCCTTCATCCACAAGCATTCAAGCAGTTTAGCATATAAGTACATAGCCTCATGACAAGCATGCTAATCATGGCAACATACACATTTATGCGAGTATGCTAAAGCGTAAAAACTAACCTAGTACTCCAAGCTAGGAAAACATGAGTTAGTGAAATATGCATGATTCCAAACTATGTAAGATGCCTAATGCAACACATGCAATATGCAATTAATAGACTAGACTACTAATATGGCATACGAATCGATTTGATAACATGTGATTAAACACGTATTCAAAGAATTATTGAAATGACAATGCAGTTTGAATGATACGCCGAGCCTCGGTGCATGCAATATGAGATGAATGGATGCAAGCATAAAGCATGCTAATCGAAACATGTCCCTAATCTAACCATCAAAAGCAGATAAATAAAAGGGAGAAAGACGTGAGGTTGGAAGACATACACACACACACGCACAATTATTACAACATTACGCCCTCACGAAGGAGGGTTCGACTGAATAAGCTAACTAATTATTACAAACCGAAATTGAATAACTAGTTAAACTAACTAATTATTTCCAACTCTCAATTAGATACTACTAATTAATTACAACACGTATTTAAGCTATTACTAATTAAACTAATTAGCTAATCCCGAGAAGCGAGCGATGCATGCATACTCAATTCTTCACCCCAAAAAAGCCACTTCCTTGTTGCTACATGTCTCTGTTTGCACACTTGAACACCAAAGAAGTTGTCCACTTCCAAAACACCTCTGCTCCACCTCAGGAACACACTGTGCAGATTTCATTGGTGGCCGACAGGGGGCTCGTCGGCTACCATTGGTGGCCGGTCGGCCACTGGTGATGGCTATCGGCCACTGATGGTTTGAGCTTCCTTGCTGCAATAGAGAGCAACACAGAGCAAAACAGAGCATTTCTCAAGGGTTGTTTGTACACCTTGCCTCTCTTTTTCATGGGGACATCAAAGGAGGGACAAGCTTTGGTTCACAAACCATCAATCAAACAATTTCATTGCATGATCGCTTGTGAAACCAATTGTGCAAGTTTAATAAATGCAAAAACAAGACTCAAAATGACCATCACCCTATCATGCATGATCAAGGGCAATGGAGACCTAGGAAAGTGGCACATTTCATCACTTTGAGTATGAAATCTTCCATTTTCCTTGTGTTCAAATTAACATCTGATTTGAACACATGCAATGCAACACAAAGAGATGCTTATCTTGCCTTTTTTACTTGCCAATTTTGTTTACTTATTTTAACTACCAAATCATTCATTAATTCATTAAGTCCATTGGTGATTGTCCTCTAATGGAAAGAAGGCTCAAACCCCACGTTGCTTTGGGCATGGAAGAGGCATTACACTGTTGGTAATGAACCCCCTAAGGGATTAAACTATTAGGTGTATCACCTCCATTTCACACTTAGGCAACACAAGTGGTTTGAAACCACTTTCAAAGCAAATCAAAAGTGAAGAATTGAAGGGGATTGCAGAGATTGATTAAGTGCTGGAAATGAATGATAAAAGCACTAAAACATGCAACCAACTCAAACCAATGATAGTTAAAGCCTTAAAACACTAAGCTAGTGAAGGAATTAACACTAAAACCATGCCATGCAAGGCTCAAATGAAACAAATAACCAAAAATAGAGGTAAAATAGCCCTAAATATGGTCTAAAACATGCTGGACTCAAGTCATGAAGAGCCAAAACATTAAGCTAATGCATGAGGTTACGCTACAACTATGCCAAACAAGACTCAAACAAACTAACCAGCCCAAAACAGAGATAAAATAGGTTATTTTAGAAACTAAGACATGCTAGACTTAAGCTAAGTTAAGCTGGAAAAAATTCTAACATGTGAAGCTAACTAGGCATGCAAACAAGATACAAGGAGGGGAGGCTAACCCCTCCAATTTTGGACTTCAAAATGAGTTTTTTACCATTGAAAAATCTCTAAAATTCAGTGGTTAAAAGGCCAAAAAAAGTTGATTTGAGAGTGATGAATAAAGACACAAAAGTTTTACAAACTAACAAGCAAGAAGAGTGAACCACGCCCTAACTAAAAGGAGGCCCAAACCAGCACTTTTAAGCCATAAAAATAGAGCTTTTTATAGTTCAAAATCAAGCCCAAAACAGTTGAAAAAGATGGCAAAGCAAGTGTACAAAGCAAGTGCAAATGGAGAGTGGTATACCTCTTGAAGAAAGTAAACAATATGGCCAACAAATCCAAGCCACAAACACCTTCTAGAGCACAAAGTGGGTCTCAAGTAACCTCAGCACAAAGATAAGCAACTTTGATCAAGGGTGTATATGCAAAAGTGTAGGATTTGTGAGCAAATATGTATAAACTTGCAAGAGAGAGAGAGAGAGAAATGTAGAGAGAGAGAGAGAGAGAGAGAGAGAGAGAGAGAGAGAGAATTTTGCTCTGAATTTTCTAACCCTCAAAAATGGGGGAGGAACCCCCATATATATAGAAAAACATGCCTTAAGCTTAGAAACATCTTACCATACACGTGTAGGAAGATGCAGCTCATTGTGTTAACAGCTGGCATAGCTAGCAACAAATATCAAGAAATATCTGGAAAAAGACGGCCACCACTGATGGCCGACTGGCCACACCAATGGCTGTTAAGAGCAAGCCATGGCCGACAGCCTCTAGTGGTGGCCGATAGGTCGCCACAAGGTTCCAGGCACCAAGTTTTGATCCAAAACAAGGCACAGAAAGAACAAGGTTTAAAGGCTCAAAGACAAGGCGTTCCGCCGAGGACTTTGGGCTCTCAAAACAAACATAAACAAACATAATCATCACATGCACAAGTGATGACGTCCAAGTCTTGAGGACGGTAAAAAATGGGGTGTCTACACCCATCACCATCCTCTGCCGCCTCAAATTCGATCTCTGTTGTCATCCCCTCTTTCTTTCACTGCCGCCGCCGCCTTCGGCTTTCTACAGATCTTGGTTCCCAACTCTATTAGGGTTCGAACTTGAAATATCTGAGCTTTAGTATGTAGTTGTCAATGGTGGATCCATATCAGAAAGTGAAGGGAGGAAGGCCACCGACTACCTCCTCCTCTTCCATGACTGTGAATGGTAGTTGCTCCGTCTCCAATAGGCAGTGGGTAAGACTGTGGAATCTCAGAATAGAGTTTTGTAGAGAGAACCTCCTTAGAAGAAAAGTCATTTGAAAAGCTCTCCCTATTTGATTTCCTTGGTTGTCCATGATGTGACGTTTCGGGTTTCAAAAGTTTAAACAACCTCTGAGAAGCTTTTTCTGGAAAAACCATCTGAAAAGCTCTCCCAATATGCTTCCCAAATAACCAAGATCTGAGATTGTTGTTGTTGTCGTTGTTATTGATGATGATGATGATGGTGATGAAACAGATTGTAGGGAGAGAGAGAGAGAGAGAGAGAGAGAGAGAGAGAGAGAGAGAGAGAGAGAGACAAAAGATTTGAACAAATATAAATTGGTTTGTTTTGGAATTTCAACAAATACCAACAAAAAAAAAATTAAATAGAGATTTTTTTTGTCACTCATCTGTCATCTATCATCTCTCATCTTTCATCTCTAAGGAGAGAGGAATCTCAATCATACAACTTCACCAAGATAAGAAGCCTTAGGAATCAATTTGACCAAATTAAAATGGAGAGAGGAGGGTGGAACCCCGGGTGATACGCAGAAGAAGAGTAGGCTTGCAAGGGAATCGATTAATGACGGAAGGTTTGTTTACACTATTTGTGGACGATCTACTAAACTCCATGGATCCTAAGAGTTTATATTCTCTATTTGGAAAGTTCAGAGTTGTCAAGGACATGTTCATTCCGTCAAAGTGAAGGAAAAGTTTGGGAACACATTTTGGTTTTGTGAGGTATGATTGTAAGGTAGCTACTGATATAGCGATTCAGAAGGGGGATGGCTTGTGGTATGATAGTAAGGCATTATGGGTGAAGCAAGCAGATGTTCAGAAACCAGAGTGTATAGGGGGGGAGGACCGTCTGACAGGGGAAAAGAGGATGGTGAGAGGGGCTCAGAAGGTATTTCCTCAAATAAAATGCAAAGCCAACAACGGCGATCTTACACAGAAGCTGTGAAGCAGAGTACTAACTTTTGGAAAGAAAAGTTGGTAGTTCAAGCAAGAGAGGTCGGAAATGGATGGTTGTATGAAAGCTTGTTGGTCAGTCTTCAAGCAGTTCTGTCATTTCACGAATTTGAAGCTGAGGTTAAGGAGTGAATGAAAGGAGTTAGAGTCCGAAGTGGAGGTGGCAAGTTAGCTATCTTAACATTCTCCTCAAAGCAACAAATGAATGAGGAAATGGCACATATGGATGTGTGGATTTCTCGGTGGAGTGACTCCATAACTGAGTGGAGGAAAGGGAAATCCATCATATCTAAACACTGTGTTTGGATTTCTTGTATGGGTGTATCAATCAATTTATGGAGTACTAATACATTTCAAGATATTGGCAGCATTTGGGGTGAAGTGGTGCAGTTAGAAGAAGATATTAATAATCCTTGCACCTTTGAGTATGGTAGGGTGAGGATTGTTACATCTACATTGGAGGTTATTAATACAGTGGTATTTTTGGAGTGCAATGAATGCAAGTTTCCTGTTCAAGTTTGTGAAGATTATCCACAGTTTGATTTGTCCAAAAATTGCAAAAGGGAGGTGAGTTCTGAGTTTCTTGCCTCCAATTCTCTGAGTGTTGTCTGTGAACAGAAGTTACTCAATGGTAATGGTAGAAAGGAAGATAAGGACGATGGGTTTGATAGTTCTAAGGAGGTGACAAAAGATTTTGCGGATGTGGCAGATAATGATGTGGTGGTGAATACAGTAGAGGACACGGTGGACAGAGAGCAAGTGCAAGTGGATGGAGTTATTGAGGGGTTGGAAGATTCGGTGGTTAATACAATAGAATATGGTCTGGGAAGTATACAACGTATTGAAGGTGGTAATATGGAAGGTCTGGAGCTAGTGGAGAGCTCAAAGAATGAGGCACCAGTTGAATTTCAAAATGTGGTGGGCCATATTTGCTCGCCTGGATTTGTAAGAAGTATTTGTGTGCCTGAACGTGTTGGGCCCAATATTAATCTCCAAGTCGTTTTAAATGGAATTCAGTCTGGGGCTATAGTTGCAGGGCCCATTGGGGTAGATTCAAATTTAAGTGAAAGTGCAGCCCAATATCAAATTGGTCCATCTCTTTGTCCAAAACCAGTCCCAGCTCAAAGAAAGGATAAGGATCTTGCGGCTAGGAGGGGTGCGTCTGATAATAAGGGGAAGAAGCAAGGTTCTCAGTTGAGAAGAAGAGTCAAGCATAATCGAAGTCATGCACTACAATTTCGAGCTGCTGCGATGGCAATTGCAGTTTCAATTTCACAAAGTAATGCTTCAAGGAGGAGGAGGAAGATTTGGGAGAAGGCTCTTGCTACTTTGCAAGTAGGGAAGGTTCTTAGGCTGGACTGTAAATATAAAGAGAAGGAGGTTGTCAACCGAATTGTTATGCTTGAACTGAAGGATAGGAAGAGGGTGTAGGATGTTGAAGGGGCCGCTTAGGCTATTGGGTAGGCTTTGGGGGTCATGTGAGTGTCTAATGTTTATAGATGAAGACAACAACATGGAATGTTAGGGGATTAGGAAAACCAGAGAAGAGAATGAGCATTAAGAAGCTAGTTAATGGCTGAAAGATAGAGGTGTTGCTACTTTTGGAAACCAAGAGAAGCAATGTTAATGTTGGGTTCATTAAGTCTTTGTGGCCAGCAGAGGATGTGGGCTATTTGGAGGTGGATACTGAAGGCAGTGCAGGTGGTCTTCTCTGCTTATGGAATCCTGAGGTTTTTGAACTTAAAGAGTGCTGTTGCAATAGAGGTTTTATTTTGATGGCAGGAATACTTAATCATACTTTTGAGTGTGTAGTTGTTAATGTGTATGCACCAAATGATGTTAGTGGCCGAAGGATTTTATGGGAATCATTGTCCAAATTAAGAGTAGCCTTTTCAAGTCCCTGGTGTATTGGGGGTGACTTTAATGAGATCAGGTTTATGAGTGAGAGGAAAGGGTGCATAAGAAGAGATAGGGGGATGAAGGACTTCAATGACTTTATTGATACTATGGAGTTGCAGGACTTGCCAATGTTAGAAAGATCATTTACATGGTGCAATGATGTGGAGGGTGAGAGGTGGAGCAGGTTAGATAGATTTCTTTTGGACACTGGCTGGCTTGAGAAATTCTCCTTTAAGCAGTAGGGATTAAATAGAAGTATTTCTGATCACTGTCCAGTTATCATTATGACTGATGAGAGGGATTGGGGTCCAAAACCATTTAGGTGTATCAATGCTTGGAGCTTACATCCAAATTTTGTGGTTATAGTTAAGACTGTATGGGATAGTTGTCAGGTAAATGGGTGGGCTAGTTATAGGATTATGAAAAAGTTGGGGTATTTGCGAGGTCAATTACGAAGATGGAATAGTGAAGTGTTTGGTAATGTGGATGAAAAAATGAAAAAAGCTGAGGTTGAATTGCATGAATGGGACTTAAAGACCGAGTCTAGAGATTTGCAGGAGTTTGAGAAAAGGCTTAGAAGAGAGGTGCAAAGTTTAGTTTAGGACTTGAAGAGGAAAAAAGAGAATACGTGGCAGCAAAAATCCAGGTTGCTATGGGCTGAAAATGGTGATAAGAACTCAAGGTTTTTTCATATGATGGCTAGCAGAAGACAAAGGAAAAATATGCTTGATTTTGTGACAGTGAATGGGACTTTAGTAGTTCAGCCAGACTTGATTAAGTAGGTAGTGGTAAATTTTTTTGAGAAGCTGTTTTCAGAGGAGTGGGAGAACAGGCCTACTTTAGTTGGTGTATGTGCTAAAATAAGTGAACAAGTTGCAGCTAAGTTTTAATCTGAATTTACAAAGGAAGTAATTTGGGATGCTGTGAAGGAGTGTAATGGGAATGAGGCCCCTAGGCCTGACGGGTTCAATTTAGCTTGTTTCCAAAGGTGTTGGTCTATAATGAAGAATGAGGTTATTCAGGTGTTAAAGGAATTCCACTTAAATGGGAAACTGGATAGAGGTGTTAATAGTTCGTTTATTTCACTCATTCCAAAGAAGGATTGTCCTGTTGGGTTGTCCGACTTCAGGCCTATAAGTTTGGTAAACTCAGTGTATAAAATTCTTGCGAAGGTTTTATCTAGACGATTGCGGCAGGTTCTTCCTCAGATTATTAGTGAAGTGCAATCGGGTTTTTTGAGTGGTTGATATATTTTTGATGGAATCTTAATAGCTAATGAGGTCATTCACTGGTGGAAGAAAACCAAGCAGAGAGGAATTGTTCTTAAATTAGATTTTGAAAAGGCATATGATTAAGTGAATTGGGGGTTCTTGTGTTGCATGATGTCTAGTTTTGGTTTTGATGAAAAGTGGGTGGGTTGGATAAAGGTATGCATATCATCAGCAAGAGTCTCTGTGTTAGTCAATGGGTCCCCAACTTCAGAATTTTTGCCTCACAAAGGTCTGAGGCAAGGTGATCCTCTTTCCCCTTTTCTCTTCAACTTGGTGGCTGAAGGTCTGAATATCTTACTGGAAACGGCAAAAGAGATAAGTCTAATCAAAGGAGCTGCTATGGGTCATAGTCATTTGAAGGTGTCTCATCTTCAATTCGCGGATGATGCAATTATTTTTTGTGAGGCAAGTTGGAAGGAAATTCTTACTATGAAAAGAATTTTGAGATGTTTTGAAACAATGTCTGGGCTTAAGATTAATTTTCACAAGAGTAAAGTATGTGGAACTGGTGTTGAAGATGAATTAGTATAGGCCTTTGCCAAAAAGCTGAATTGTTTAACTCAAAAATTACCTTTGAATTATCTAGGTATGCCTCTAGCTGCAAATCCCAGGTGTAAGAGAATGTGGCAGCCAGTAGTTGACCAGTTCAAGAAGAAACTAGCATTATGGAAAAGGAGATGCTTATCATTTGCAGGTAGATTAACCTTGATCAAGTCTGTATTATCTGGATTGCCTGTGTATTTTTTGTCTTTATTTAAGATGCCTATGGGCATTGCTAATCAATTAGATAGAATTCAGTCTACTTTTCTGTGCGGTGGTGATGAGGTGAAGAGAAAAGTGCATCTTGTTAAGTGGGAGGGGGTGTGTAAAAATAAGTGTCAAGGTGGGCTTGGTGTGAGGAAGTTTAGTGAGTTCAATGAGTGCTTGTTGATCAACTGGTGGTGGAAATTTGGTGTGGAAGATAAGGCCTTATGGAAAAAAGTGCTATGTAGCAAGTATGGTCAATATGATGGCAGGTGGAGTCCATTGGCAGTGAAGTTAGGGGGGGGGGGGAGGGGGTTTTGTTTTGTGGAAGGATATTTTGTTCTTAGCTGCATGTAATCCATGCTTGAGGGAGTTCTTTTTCTCTAATTTTAAGATTGTGATTGGGAATGGGATTAGGACAAAATTTTGAGTGGATGTGTGGTGCAATAATCAGAGCCTTTCTCTTGCTTCCCCTAGACTTTTTCCTTATCAGTTCATAAAGATTGTTCAATGTTTGATTTTGTGCAAAGGAAAAATGAGGGTGATGATTGGAACCTCTTGTCTAGAAGACAGCTTTTTGCTTGGGAATAGGAGGACCTATCTAACTTGTATGAGTACCTTTCAAGGTGTGCCTAGTTTAAGGAGTCATGTGGAGGATCAGTGCACTTGGTTGGCTAATCCATCTGGTGCTTTCTCTGTAGCTTCTGTGTGGGATTGGATGGCTTCATGTAAAGGGTACAATTTCAGATTTGTAATGAATATCTAGAAGAATATTACTCCTCCTAAGGTACAATTCTTGTCATGGTTAGCTTGGAGAGGTAGGATGAAGTCTGCTGCTTTTATGCAAACGGTTAGGGTGCTCAAGCCTAATGCAAGTATTCTTTGTGTTTTTTTTGCAAGACAGAGGTGGAGACACATAATCATGTGTTTGCTGCATTGTAGTAGTATTTGGAAAGTGTGGTCTGAGATTGTTGATTGGTGGGGTTTGTGTTGGGCCATTCCGAAATCAGTTCAATCTCTACTGAGCTGGTGGGCTGGTTTTAAGGTAAAAAAGAAGGTCAAGATGTTATGGAGAATTGTTCCTATGGCCGTGTTGTGGCCAGTTTAAGAATTAAGAAATGCTTGTTTGTTTAATAATGCTCAACCTCATTTTGCGAATTTAGAAGAGTTGGTGAATGTTAGAGTGGCATTGTGGGCTAAGTCTAGTTTGAAGGATCTGCATTATTCTGTGCATGACATTATTTCAAATTTATGGAAAATTTGCTATTTAGTGTAATGGGGTTGCAGCTGGTGTGTTGGCTGCAAATAGAGATTGCTGTTGGTGGGTTGGGTGTCCGCTACGGATCTTTCATTGCTTTTGTGGTCATTCTTTGCGATCTCGATTGTCTTTGTGATTATTTTGTTCTTGTTGTGGTTGAACATGGACTACTAAGGGTATGTTGGGTGGTTCTGGGCTGATAGCAATGTTAGTTGTCATTGCTGATAGCATTCGGGTTTCTTTTCCTTGGTTGTGTTTTGTTTGTGTGTGAGCAGAGATGAGGTTCAAGTTTGCAGTTTGAATTGATTTTGGCTAATGGTATGGTTTCTGGGCTATGGTGTCTGTTGCAATCTGGATTTGAGATCTGTCTCTTTTTTGTGTTTTGTCTGGCTTTTGTCTTTTTTTTGTTTCTCTTGTTGGTATTTCCTCTTGTTGGGTTTGGTTCCTCACCAAACTCTTGGGGTTGAGTTTGCAGATGATTGGGCTTTCTTCTCGGTGCCAACCTAGTTAGGATTCGGTTAGTTTGATATAATGCTTGTTGCTCTCTTCTCCCTTTATTTGATGTATCCTTACTTCATGTTTGGTTTTTTCATCAATAAAGGTTTTTTTTGCTGATAAAAAAAAAAAAAAACAAATAGAGAGAAAAGAGAGAAAATTTGAAAATGGTGCGAATTTAGATAGATGTAATTTTCTTTGAACAAATATTTAAACAGATAAGGCAAAATTTGAATTGAAAAGATTAAAAAAATAAACTTGTGGGGAAGTGGTTTGGAAATACTCTTTGGATTCAATGGAGCGCTCGTGATCCTCAGCTAATAACCTGAAAAGGAATGAACACTCCGGTCGGGGTGCCGGAATTAGCACTCCGACGGATAAGTTAGTGTATACTCTCTTGGTTGCTTGTATCTTAAGTTAAACAAACTAATTCTCACATACCTCTCTTTGGTTGATGTTCTTCTATTTATATCTTTTTTTCTTGGGCCTGAGGGTCGGGCCCACCATTAATCCACCATATAATTATTTACTCGGCTCCTTTTGTGGCAAACATCTCTTCACTCGATTCCTCGCTCAACTGGTTGCGTGGCCGATTAGGGTACTTCTGAATTTATACAAGACGGGGCCGAACACAATGTATATACCTCGATTCTCTAAGTTCACTTATTCGGCTTCCTTGCATCCCCTAATACTCGGCCCCCACAATTGCACCCCAAACACCCCACTAACAATAGTTAGCTGGCGTGTTTGGTTTCGGACTTAAAAAGTCAGAGCCGAAATTCAGCGGCTAACCTCATTCCAACGCGAATGTCAGAACGCACATGCTTTTCGGTTATCATTACAACTTCCCACCCTTTTGTACGTTTCTTTCATTTATTATGATTTAAAATTTTGTTGTGCTTTCAAATGCATATACATTTTTTGGATACTTGAAGCTCTTGGTGTGCCTTCTGATTCACCTCTGCAACCTCCTTTTATTCCTCATTTGTCTTCGCCGCCTATTGTAAGTTCTCTTCCTCTCTATTTCAAATCCCTTTTTCCTGGTTTGTTTTTAGTTTAGCCTATTCCATAGACCTACGAAAATGGTGAAACATTTGAAAGACCTACTTTCTGCGGATTAAGCCCCTGGTTTTCGACGCCATTTTTCCATCCCTGATGACGTCCGTCTGTCACTTGTGACAAGCAGCACCTTTGATATGGAGAGGGCTGATGAAAGCACAATTGTCTTCTCTCTCTTATCTATTGTGGAGGGCGGAGTCCGTTTCCCCTTTCACCCATTTCTTAGGGCCATCCTTCCCATTGGGGTTTAATCCCCTCCCGACCTAATGTAAATTTTTTCGAATCGTAATGGGGATTATAGAGTTAAACCGTTGCCTTAGGATTAATCTCGGCATACCTGCTATTCGGCATTGTTATGCCTTGGCCAAGTCTTCGGGCCGACATGGGCGATATTTTCTCAGGGCCAAGGACATCGACCATCAATTAGTGACTATGTTTTCCAGCTCTGGCAAGTGAGTTGATGATGTCATGGTCGTTGTCCGAGGTAACTGGGAATTCGGCAGAGGCGAAGACCGCCTAGATCCTATTCCTAGACGGAGAGGCGAACCAGATGGCCATATAGCTTCTTGCGTTCATCTTTCTTATATTTATTCGACTTTATTTTTGTGGTCTCATGGTTTTACTTGTGCAGGAAACAATTTGAAGAAGGTTTTGGTTTCAACTGACGATGCCGTTCTTGCGAAAATCAAAGTCGCACTCCAATACTTTGGCCGTCCAAGCCTTCAGAAACAAGGGAGGGCGGCCCGCATTCTTTTTCGATATGAGCCGATGTATACGACCTTTTCGGCTACAGAAAACATCCTAGTTCCGAGGGCCAAAGAGTTTCTTATGGCCCTTATCTTAACCAACTTCAAAAACTTGAGACAAGTTGGTTTGGAGGGATCCGATTCGGAGCAGGTGGAGATAGCCGAAGAGGTCGCTGAGGAGTCAAACCAGTCTGAAGCCGAAGTAGACGAGGCTTTGAAGTTGGCCTTTGAGGAAGCCGGCCTCAATTCATCTAACCCTCTGTCCACCTCAGGCCAAGGGGACGTTTCCTTCGAATATATCTTTATAGATTTAGGAGACCTTCCCAATGCGTATGCTGAGGACATGGCTGGGTTGTCACCCACGCAACTTGCTAAGAAGAAAAACGCCGAAAGAATGGCCGCCTGGCGGAGAGTCGAGGCCATCCGATCAGAAATTCCACCTGTTGCCGATGCTGAGCCCTCCCTGCCTATTATGGAGGAAAAGTCAGCTCAAACCGAAACAGCCGAGACGGAGCGGGTAGAGTAGCTTGATCAGGAGGGTCAGCGAAGAGGGGAGAAATGCCTCGCCGAGAAAGAAGCCGAGTCCGCTGAAGAGCAAGTCGATAAACGGCCGTGCATTGAGGAATCGGATTTGGTTGTTCTGTTCACTATTCAACCAAAGATAAGGAACATGCCAATTTTCTCTTATGCATCAGCTTTAAAAGACCCGGCTGTGGCCTTGAGCATAGCCTCTTCGATCTCCCTGCCGGTTGACAGAGCTACGTTTCGGGCCTAGCCAGATCTACTGTCGATTGTATTAGCCGCTCAGTCAGCTATATTGGTACATGCTTTATATGCAGTCTTCCGCCTAGATACAAATATTTTTATTATTATTTATCTATTTACTTGTTTCGTAGACGGTGGGCAAGATAGCTGAAATAAGGCGCCGTCAACATGATGCTATAGAACAGATTGGCTTGCTAAAAACCAAAGTTGAAAACAAAAAGAGCAAGGCTGTGGAAACCTCTCAAAGAGCTGATTCCGAAGCGGCGAAAGCGGTGGAGGAACGTGCGAGGGCCAACTCTGAGGCCAAGAGCACGAGGAATTCCGACCAACTAAGGCTGGCTGCCGAAGATAGGGCAAAAGCGAGTGAGGACGCACTCCAATTAGCCAAGGAGGTGATTGCCAAGTTGGAAGCCGACTTGGAAGAATCGAAGGAGGCGAAGAAAAAAGCTGACTCCGAGGCTTCCAAAGTGTTCGAGGCTGGAAAGGAAGCCGCCTTGGAGAGCTATGCGGAGGAAGTGCCCAAATTCGAGAATCGGGGCTTCAAACACGGCTAGCTCAAAGCCCTTGTTGCCGCGAATGTGACATTGTCCCAGCCGATTCTATTTGAGCAATTGGACGTTGAGCCGCTGGAGTCTGACGCTGAGGATTGACTAGGGTGATATTTTAATTTTTGCTAGGCATCTTCCATGCAAGGTTGTAACTTTTTGTTTAGTAGATTTCTGTTAGTTTAAGGTAATTTTCATGTGTAAAATGGCTACCATCTATACTCAATTTATTAATGAAAATTCCCTTTACTTGAAAATTTCCTTTGCTCTTCGCTATTATTTGTGCTCAATTTTTTGTTATTGATGAATAGTGTTGCTTTTTACTACTGTGGATAAATTAACTGTTGTCTGGACAATTAGATTAATAAATCTGCCTTTGCTCCAGCCAATGTATGAACTGGAATGCCAAATACTATTAGTTCATGGAGTGGCTGTGGCACGAGTAAATCGGCACCGGTCTTAGATATTTGGCCGATTAGATTAATAAATCTTCCCTTGCTCCAGCCAATGCATGAACTAGAATACTGAATACTATTAGTTCATGGAGTGGTTATGGCACGAGTAAATCAGTGTTGGGCTTAGATATTTGGCCGATTAGATTAATAAATCTGCCCTTGCCCCAGCCAATGCATGAACTGGAACGCCGAATACTATTAGTTTATGGAGTGGCTGTGGCACGAGTAAATCGGCATCGGGCTTAGATATTTGGCCGATTAGATTAATAAATCTACCATTGCCCCAGCCAATGCATGATCTGGAACGCCGAGTACTATTAGTTCATGGAGTGACAGTGGCTATGGCACGAGTAAATCGTTGCTAGGCTTAGATATTTGGCCGATTTGATTAATAAATCTGCCTTTGCCTCAGCCAATGCATGAACTGGAACGCCGAATACTATTAGTTCATGGAGTGGCTGTGGCACGAGCAAATCAGCGTCGGGCTTAGATATTTGGCTGATTAGATTAATAAATCTGCCCTTGCCCCAACCAGTGCATGAACTGGAATGCCGAATACTATTAGTTCATGGAGTGGCTGTGGCACGAGCAAATCAGCGTCGGGCTTAGATATTTGGCCGATTAGATTAATAAATCTACCCTTGCCCCAGCCAATGCATGAATTGGAACGCCAAATACTATTAGTTCATGGAGTGGCTGTGGCACGAGCAAATTGGTGCCGAGCTTAGATATTTGGCCGATTAGATTAATAAATTTGCCCTTGCCCCAGCCAATGCGTGAACTGGAACGCCAAATACTATTAGTTCATGGAGTGGCTGTGGCACGAGTAAATCGGCACCGGGCTTTTGAAGTTTAGCATTAATGAGATCTCCTCGGGGGCGCTGCGCCCGTTAGGAATAAATGGGGTGGGTACTTCGCGCGCATAAGTCCCATTAGTGTGTTCAGACTCAATTTAAACCAATCTGTTGAGGAAGATGAGATAAGTGCGAATGTCAAATACACTATTCTTCAACAGCAGAGGATAAGGGAGGACATTGGCTGAGTTGGATGTAGAGATGAATCGAAGTGGCGAGCCTATGTGCACGGAACTAGGACGTCGAGGGAGCGGAAAAAACGTTAGTCCCCACGTCATCGAAGTAGATCATCCAAAAGGGAAAAATAGCAACGGGACAACTCCCCTCGACCGTGACCGAGGGGTGAATCCGATGCAACACTGCGACCGTTGAGTTTTGTGATTTTTGTGGGAAATAAACTGATGACGGAAGCGGATTCAATTGTTCACGACCCAAGGGTGGCAATCGAGTTCGCTCGACAGATTTTTCCACCAAAAGTCCAGCAGTTGATGGTCGGTTGACAAGATTTCGAAGTGTTTAGGGAAGGCATCCATGGATCAGTGAAATGACTGTATACTGCCTATGAAATCGGCATGCGTCTATGCGCCGCGCGGCAGGAGATAGAGTAGAAGAATGAACAAATTCAAAACTTGGAGGCTCGCGCGAAAAAGCTGAGCGTGAGCTAAAAAAGGCCAAAACTGCCGAGTCGCGTGCGGCCGGCCAATCTAACCCGGTTGTGAAGGAAAGGGTGACCCAACGGCTGATAAGTCATGCGATTGCCGATCGAGATACGGGAAGCATGTTTGTAGTAGAGATTGCAAAGACCATGGCTTATGAAAAAGGCTTCCACGATGGCTGAAAAGTCGGGATAGACAAGACCAAGGAGAAGCTCGCTAAGAAGGTATGCCGATGTGAGAACCACGGATTTAAACACGGGTGGATTAAGGCTCTTCAGGCCGCAGAGTCTCTCCAGGTATCAGGCGTTGATTCGGCGTCGCCATTATACCAGAGTCATCATTTTCCTTTTTCGGCCTTTGAAGTCGAGAAGAGCGATGACGAGGGGGATGCCAAATAAAATTAAGTATATTGTACCGCTCTGAAATAAAATGGGAGCTAATTATGTATTATCTGCTAATTTAATAAAACATTATCTTTTGTGTTTGCATGTTGTGTCAGCTTATGTTGCATGTTGTTTTGGTTTATGTTTACACATGTTAAGAATTCAATTAAGTTGATGCTTGATTAGAATATTCATAAAAGTGTGCCGAAGCCGGATTCTTACTCGATCCTGCAAGGATGGGACTCCAAATTCGAAGGCTCAACATCCGTGAAGGACGCTCCAAATCCGGAGGCTTATTCGGTCCAAACGTGCCATTTACGGATAGGGCTCCGAATTCGGAGGCTTTTACTTGGCCAATCGTGACATCCACGAAGGGCGCTTCGAATCTGGAGACTTATTCGGCCCAAACGTGTCATTCACGGATGGGGCTCTAAATTTGGAGGCTTTTACTCAGCCAATCGTGACATCCACGAAGGGCGCTCCAAATCCGAAGACTTATTTAGCCCAAACGTGTCATTCACGGATGGAGCTCTGAATTCGGAGGCTTTTACTTGGCCAATCGTGACATCCACGAAGGGTGCTTTGAATCCGGAGGCTTATTCGGCCCAAATGTGTCATTCACGGATGGGGCTCTGAATTCGGAGGCTTTTACTCGGCCAATCGTGACATCCACGAAGGGCGCTCTGAATCCGGAGGCTTGTTCGGCCCAACTGTGTGACTCGCGGATGAGGCTTCGAATTCGAAGGCTTTTACTTGGCCAATCGTGACGTCCATGAAGGGCGCTCCGAATTCGGAGGCTTGTTCGGCCCAACCATGTCATTCGCGGATGGGGCTCCGAATTTGGAGGCTTTTACTTGGCCAATTGTGACATCCATGAAGGGCGCTCCAAATTCAGAGGCTTATTCAGCCCAAACGTGTCATTCATGGATGAGGCTTCGAATTCGGAGGCTTTTACTCGGCCGATCGTGACATCCACGAAGGGCGCTCCGAATTCGGAGGCTTGTTCAGCCCAACCGTGTCATTCGCGGATGGGGCTCCGAATTCGGAGGCTTTTAATTGGCCAATCGTGACATCTACAAAGGGCACTCTGAATCCGGAAGCTTATTCGGCCCAAATGTGTCATACACGGATGGGGCTCCGAATTCGGAGGCTTTTACTCGACCAATCATGACATCCACGAAGGGCGCTCCGAATTCGGAGGCTTGTTCAGCCCAACCGTGTCATTCGCGGATGGGGCTCTGAATTCGGCAGCTTTTAACTTCGAATTAAAATTCCACATAGTGAGACAAGAAGTTTTTTCATTATAAAAGTGAAAGTTGTACACGTCGATCATTCAAAACAAGTCATGCCCCACGTGCCGGGTTAATGATAAAATTTGCGCAAATGCATGGAATTCCAAGGGCATGGCAGACTTCTCCCAGACATGTCTTTGAGCCAATATGCCCCTGTACCTGCGATCGATTCAATCTGATAGGGGCCATCCCAGTTAGGACCCAGTTTTTCGTCAGCCGGATTTCTGGGAGTCGAAAGTACTTTCTTGAGGACCAATTCTCCTGGTGCATAACGCCGTAGCTGAATACATTGATTATACGACTTAGCAAGCTATTGCTGATACCATGCCATGGACGCAAGGGCACGGTCTCGTCATTCTTCGATCAGAGCCAAATCCAAGGCCAGCATCATGTCATTTCAGCCCATATCAAAAACTTTTGATTTCAAGCTTGGGAGGCCGATCTCCAGAGGGATGATTGCATGGGTTCTAAAGCATAGAACAAATGGCGTTTCCCCAATGGATCGCCTCGGCGTAGTGCGACGAGCCCATAACACACTCGGCAATTCTTCGGCCCATCTGCCTTTAGCTTTCTCTAGCCTCTTTTTGATGCCGTCCAAGGTGGATTTGTTAGAAGCTTCGGCTTGACCATTGCTTTGTGGGTAAGCCGGCGTGGAGAAATAAGGCCGGATACCATACTTGCTGCACAGCTCCCGGTAGACGCCACAATCAAACTAGGTGCCGTTGTCTAAAATAGCGCTCTTGGAATGCCGAATCGCGTTATAATATTTCTCCATACAAAGTTCTTAACATCAGTATCTCGAATGTGGGTCAGTGCCTCCGCTTCAACCCATTTTGTGAAGTAGTCTGTCGCGACAATCAAAAATCGCTTGTTGCCCGGGGCACGAGGTAATGGCCCGACGATGTCTAGCTAAGGACTGGTGATAGTGCTCAATTCTTCGGCAGGCAAATGGGTTAAAGGGGAAAACTTCTGGCACCGTTCACATTTCTTGACGTGATTCTCGGCATCAGCTGTCATTGTCAGCCAATAATACCCCTGTGTCATAGCTCGATGAGCCAAAGAACGCCCGCTAGAATAGGCGCCACAACTACCTTCATGTATTTCAGTCAGGAGTTCTTCGACTTTATCCGGATGAACGCATTCTAGATATGGACCAGAAAGCGATTTTTTGTAGAGCTTTCCTTGCGGATCTAAGTAGTATCGCAGGGCTTTGTTTCACAGCTTGTGCGCTTCTTTCTTTTTCGCCGGGAGCTGTTCAGAAGATAGGAATACAATGATAGGGTCCATCCAGCTTGGACCTGATTCTATGACAGTAACTTGAATTGACTCTGAGGGGGCAATGCTCGGCTCAGGAATAAATCTCACTTCAATTGTCCGTTTGATTTCTGAGTTGATGGCAGAGGTTAGGCAGGCCAGGGCATCTGCATGTGTATTCTGATCCTAGGTTATTTGATTCAGTTCATGAAGGTCGAATTTTGCAAGCAAAGAGTTCGCTGTTTTCATGTAAGCTGCCATTCGGTCATTTTTGGCTGCGTATTCCTCTTTCAATTGGTTGATGACTAGCTTTGAATGTCAAAAGACAAGCAGACGCCGAGCACCAAGGAGATGTGCATTCTGTAAGCTGATTAATAACGCTTCGTATTCGGCTTCATTGTTCGATGCATCGCAGCCCAGTTTGACAGCCTACTCGATTATTGCCCTGTCGGGAGCCATGATCACTACGCCCACCCCACTGCCGCGTTGATTGGACGATCCATCACAGTACAACTGTCAAATGTCCCCAACATAAATTCTCCAATTCGACTTAGGTTGAGTTTGATCAGACTTAAAGTCGACAAGACCCCCAGTGAATTTGGCCACAAAATCAGCAAGCACTTGCCCCTTGATTGAGGTTTTAGGCAAAAACTGAATATCGTACTAGCCGAGTTCAAGAGCCCACTTTGAAACGCGCCCTGATGCTTATGCACTACGGAGTACTGATCGGAGGGGGTAGTCCGTTAGTACCCCGATGGTATGCCCCTAAAAGTACTGTATCAATTTTCTTGTTGCCATGATGAGGGCTAGGATGAGTTTTTCCAACGGAAGGTAACGTGTTTCGGCGTCAACCATTGCCTTGCTCACATAATACACTGGCTGCTGCTCCCCAAGCTCTTCCTTTAACAGTACGGCGCTGACAGCCCGGTCGAAAATTGCTAGATATAAAATGAGCGGGTCGCCTACCGAAAGTATTGTCAAGAGTGGAACTGATCAGAGGTAAGTCTTCAAACCGTTAAAAGCGGCTTCGCACTCAGAGGTCCATTCAAAAGTTTTACCCTGCCGTAAGGAATGAAAGAATTGTCGGCAGTGATCTGCGGAATGACTGATGAACCTGTTGAGTGCGGCGGCCATCCTCATCAACTTTTGAACCTCCTTCACCGATCGAGGGGAGCCGAGTTCCAGGATTACTGTGATTTTCTTTGGGTTGGTTTCGATTCCTCGGTGGTTGACAATGTAGCCAAGGAATTTGCCGGATCCGATCCCAAATGCACACTTGGAAGCGTTCAGCTTCATTTTGTACTTTCGCAAAATGCCGAATGTCTCTTTCATATCGGCTAGATGAGTTTGCTCTTTTTTGGATTAGACCACCATATCATCAATGTACACCTCCATAGTACGGCTGAGTTGCTCCTTGAACATGGCAGTGACTAGTCTTTGGTAAGTTGCCCCCGCATTCTTCAGCCCAAAAGGCATAACCTTATAGCAATAGGTTCTTCTTGGGGTGAGGAATGCAGTTTTGTCTTGGTCCTCCAGATGCATGGCGATTTGATGGTAGCCTCTATAGGCATTGAGGAAGCTTATACGTTGATGACGTGTCGTGGCATCGACGAGTTGGTCAATTCTGGGGAGAGGAAAACAATCCTTGGGGCAAGCTTTGTTTAAGTCCGTGAAGTCCACACAGACACGCCAAGTCCCATTTTTCTTCTTTACAAGCACAGTATTCGACAGCCATGTAGGATAGCTCATTTCCCGGATTGCCCTGGCATCAAGCAATCAGTCAACTTTTTCAATAATGGCAACAGTGTGCTCTGCTACTGACTGCCGGCTTTTCTGAATAATCGGCTTACATTTGGGGTTAACATTTAAATGGTGCTGAGAAACAGATGGATCTACTCCCGACATTTCATACGGTGGCCATGCAAATACATCAAAGTTGCTGAGTAAGAAGGTAATTAGTTACTGCCTTTCGATTTTATTCAAGGAGGCGCCGACCATGAAGAACCTGTCAGGATCCCCGTCAATTTCAACTCGAGCCAAGGCTTCCGTAGCCTTCTCACTTGGGAACCATCCAACATCGTCAAGGCTCTCGCGATCTGGCACCTCAATAGAATTCACCTCCAGCTCTCTTGGTGTCTTTGCAGTAAGAAGATAACATGCTTGTGCCGATTTTTGGGAACCACAGATTTGTTCAATGCCGCGTTCAGTCGGGAAGCGGAGCAGTTGACGATAGGTGTGCTTGGCACTGCATGCATGGCATGCAGCCAAGTTCGTTCCATGATGAGATTATACGGCGAAGGCAGCTTGACAACCAAGAATTCCACATCCACTATTCGGGAGCCCGCTCGAACTGGTAGTGTGATTTTGCCCAACGAGTATTCTAGATTAGCGTTGAAGCCAAATAACGAATAATGAGCTGGAGACAGGTCCGACTCGGTGAACCCAAGTTTGATGAAGGTCTTATTGTACATAACTTCTGAAGTACTCCCTGGTCAATGAGAATGCGTTCAATGATGAATCGGCTTATGCGTAGTTCAATAACCAATGGATCAACGTGGGGGAACGTTACGCCGATCAAATCAGAATCGTCGAAGGTAATACTCGGAGCTTCATAGGGCCGTTTTGCTGGTGTGATTTTCTTTTGGAGGTCGAGATTCGTCTGAATTGTATGAATCGCAGATGCCGTCGGCAGGCTATATATCATATGGATTACGCCGAGTGGAGGTAAGTCCTGCCTTAAAGCTATTGTTTTGGTTGCGTTGTCTTTTCGGATGTACTGCTTAAGCCAACCGTCTTGTACCAATTCCTCAAAGTGATCCTTCAATGTATAACAACTCTCGGTATCATGGCCATGGTCCTTGTGATATTCGCACTGCCTATCCCGTCTCCTCGTGTCGAGAGGTCCCACCATTTTTTATGGCCATTTGAAGAATAGAAGGTGTTGAACTTTAAACATAAACATGCTGATCGGCTCCGACAACTCCGTATATTTCTTGTCCGCGCGCCTTGTGCGCCTGCTATCTACTTGAAGTTGTTCACTAGCTCGGTGGGAACATTGATCATTTGGTCGGCGCGAATGCAGTCTTCTATCTCGTTTAACCCGATTTCGCGGTTCAGGGCTCCGCGATGGTACAAAATTTATCGGTTGAACGATCTCAGAAGGGGCCGTCTTGTCGGCCTCATGCCCGGCTTTGATCCGCAGGGCGTCATCTTCCACCTTGCAGTATTCCTCGACTTTCTTCATCAACGACCAGACTATTTTGGGGGGCCTTCTGGTCAAGGAATTGCAGAGGGTACTATCAGGATACAACCCCATTTTAAAGGCAGTGATGGCCATTGAGTCGTTGCAGGCGTCATCGACAAGATTAAAGCATTCCCAATAGCGCCGAATATGCTTGTAAGGTTTTCCCTGGTTGGATTTGCATTGCCCAGAGAGAGTCACCCTGCTTCGGCTGAACCTCATTGGTGATGAATCTTGCCTTGAAGGATTTCTGTAATTGATGAAAGCTCTTAATTGACGCCGGTTCCAACTTATAATACCATCTGACAGTCAATGGTCCCAAACTGCTCAGAAATATCCGGCACATGAGAGCCTCGTCGTCTACATGCAGCATCATGGCTTGCTTATAATAACGGATATGGTCAGTGGGATCCGATTTTCCATCGTATAGGGTGAACGATGGAGCCTTGAACTTTTTGGGTAGTACTGCCCTTGCGATTCGTCACACAAAGGCGTAATGTTGGTCCTTTTCGTCTGAATCATTTCTTCTTCTCTTATTCTGTGCACGCGGACTTCCTTCAAAAGAACTGGAGACTTCGACTCGCCCCTTCTTTTTGGGCTTCGGGGATGAGGAGTCAGAATCACTGCCACTATGTTGTCTTCGAGCTCGAGGTCGTCAACCATCCTTTCTCAAAGGGTGTGGCAGATCCTGGCGTGCGGCCTGGTGGGATTTTGCCACCTCTAGGGCCAAATCCTGTCGAAGGCGCTCGTTTTCAGCCATCATATTCTCCAACCTCTGTTTGTTTTCTTTCACCTGATCCATAATCGTTTGCATTGTTTCATCAACTGAATCGAAGTTCAAGGCTCTTCGTGCAGTAATGTTTTCTGGTCCCAGAATGGTGCTTGGAGTGGTATCGACTCGTGGCGTAAGGTTGTCAACAACTGTCGGAGGATCTTCCGTCACGCCCGCCATGGATGTGCTAGAGTATTTCCATAGATGGCACTAATTGTGGGGAAGTGGTTTGGAAATACTCTTTGGATTCAATGGGGCGCTCGTGAGCCTCAGCTAATAACCTGAAAAGGAATAAACACTCCGGTCAAAGGTGCTGGAATTAGCACTCTGACGGATAAGTCAGTGTATACTCTCTTGGTTGCTTGTATCTTAAGTTAAACAAACTAATTCTCACATTCCTTTCTTTGGTTGATGTTCTTCTATTTATATCTTTTTTTCTTGGGCCTCAGGGTCGGGCCCACCTTTGATCCACCGTATAATTATTTACTCGGCTCCTTTTGTGGCAAACCTCTCTTCACTCGGCTCCTCGGTCAACTGGTTGCGTGGCCGATTAGGGTACTTTTGAATTTATACAAGACGGGGCCGAACACAATGTATATACCTCGATTCTCTAAGTTCACTTATTCGGCTTCCTTGTATCCCCTAATACTCGGCC
The DNA here is from genome assembly GCA_025200525.1 of Camellia lanceoleosa. Lineage (NCBI taxonomy): Eukaryota > Viridiplantae > Streptophyta > Magnoliopsida > Ericales > Theaceae > Camellia > Camellia lanceoleosa. The sequence goes on along the minus strand of CM045763.1, from coordinate 129,664,857 downwards.
CCCACAAAACTAATATGGTAAAAAAATTGAACACATATGAAAAAAGAACGAACAAATAGGAAAAAAATTTAAATAGATAGAAATTTTTTTAAATTTTTTTGAACAAATAGGGAAAAATTTTTAGCAGATAGGAAATTTTTTTGAATCAGATAGTCAAAAAAAAAGTCAACAGATAAATTAAGGGGTAAAATTGGAAAAAAAAATATCTTTCAAAACAAACAAAATAATTTCTCACCAAATTATTTTACAAAGGCTGTACCTCTCACTAATAAAAAAAATATTTACTAGACTTAATGCCTTATACCCTCTTTAGTTTGGACTTTTCAACAATTTACTCTTTTAGTTTTATATTACTAATTCTCTTTGTAATTTAACTATTATTTTTAATATCACAATGACTGTTTATTTTACTATTTTATAATTTAATATATATTATATAAAATCGTTATATGATAATTACATTTTAAATGCACAATAGAACTACCATTATCAAAATAAACAATAATTTAACTAAATTTATTATATATAAGTATTTAAATAACTGTTTTATAGAACAATAAGGCTAAAATTATTAAAATAAATAATTTAAATTAAAATTAATATTATATTTTTGTAACACATATCATGGTATAAAATAGGGCTGGGTATTGGGTTATCTGACTCCCAGAAAACAACTCAACCTGATTCGAATCGCATACAAATGGGCGGTTTTGAGTGCAGAGTAAGGTCAGGTGCGGTTTGGATTATTCTTTCATTGCGGGTTGCAAGCGGGCTACAGGTTTCACCCGTACCCGCAAGCACCTGACCGCACTAAACAATTTTTATTTTATTTTATTTATTATTATTTAAAAACCCAGGTGCTTTCGGCCATGGGTGCTTTAAAGGTTTCCCTCACTCAATTGACTTACCTATTGTTCCTTTTACTAAGTTCTTATGGAATGCTAGCTTGTAAAGCTCTTTAGCGTTGTGTACATATATATACATAATAATATATATATATATATATATTATATACTTACAGTTGTTGTGAAGGATATTTTCTATATTAGGTCCTATTTAATTTTTATTATAATTTTTTCTAATCCAATTTCAAGGTTAGCTTGAATGTTTTGCTTGTGTTAGGAATTGGTTTTGTTGTATTTTTAATATTGTAAGTTTTAATTCATTAATTATTGATGTTCTAAAGTAGGGAAAAATAGGTCCAAGTTTTACTTTTTCAAGGAAAAAGTCCAATTTGCAAACTGCTTGCAAATCCGCGAACCCTATCCGCATAAACCGTAACCCACACTGCGGGTGGTTGCGGATTCAATTTTTTCCAAACTGCAGACATGCGGCCCGGTCCAAACCACAAATTGAACTGTCCAAAACCGATCCGCGACCACCCCTAATATAAAATATCATTACATTAATTAAAATTAACTCAATTGTGATTTATATCAGACATCATATTTCTAGAAGTGATTTACATACACGTGTAGCATTCAATTTGATATTGATTGATTAAAATAATGAAACATAATATTTTTTTGTTAAGTTTTTAGAAGATAAATTGACAAATGTCAAATAATCAATAGTGTGGAGTATTATCAAAAAATAATGATTCATTGAAAATGATTGTGTATATTTAAGACACCTATTGATATTTGGGTGAAGCACCAATAAATCTCAAAATGTGATTTTATGCATTGTTTATTCCTCTATTTTTTCTTATGAATCCAAAGGTTATATTAAAGTGAAAATTCTGCAAAATGGTAGTCACTTACATGTTTGGGTTTAATTTTTTAGAAATAAAAATGGGTTTCTCCAAATGTAAAATTATATATTTGGACAATCCACACTATAGAGATTTTGGATTTTCCTTTCTACAACAAATTCCATATTACAAACAAAAACGTAACACTCCAATAACGTAACACTCTAATATAACAAACTAAAAAACTTCTTTATGTACTTTTTCCAAACATAACACTCCAATCATTGTAATCCCAAACGTAACACACAAAACACTTAAAAAACTTGTTAGTGTATTTTTTCCAAACATAACACTCACAGTTTGAAATTATTCATTTACCCAAAACTTACTAAGGAATTTTTGTACTCCTTTTGAAATGGTTTGAAGAATCTAATTTTTTTTTTCTAGAGTATTAAATTGGAGTGTTATGTTTAGAAAAAGTACACTAAGGAATTTTTGTGTGTGTTACATTAAAGTGTTTCAATGAAGAGTATTTTTTGGAGTGTTACGTTTGGGAAAAGTGCACTAAGGATTTTTTTTTTTTTTTGGAATATTGCATTGGAGTGTTACAGTTTGAAATTATATATTTGTCCAAAACTTACTAAGGAGTTTTTGTACTCTTTTCGAAGTGTTTGAAAAATCTCATATCTTTTTGAAATGTTTGAAGAATCTCATATTTCAAGTAATTTTTGTACTCCTTTTGAGATTTTTTTCAAATAAAAATGATTCTCATATAAAAATCCATCCCAAATTTGATTCCCATAAATTGTTTACCTTATCTTTCTAACACAAAAGAAAAAAAGAGAATGAAATATAATAGAAATAAGGTTATAATCGAAAATTTAATTTTTAAATAATATATTAAATCTATCTTTCCAAAATCAATGTGACTAATCAGTCTGTAAGAAAATTCTTAGGATTAAACAGATTAGCGTTTCTCAATATGAGATTTATAAGTAAATTTTCCTTGATATTTCTTGAATAATTTTTATTATTATTATTTTTTTGAATTTATAGTATTACTAATAATGTACCTTCATGAGCTCTATCAAAAAAGATATGCAAAAATAATTTGACTGGAATAAAAATTTTACAGTTATTACGATGTGTCAAATAATTGATCAGAACCCCTTTACAAACTAAAATTACTAAGGTTATAAAGATTTTGTGCCTGATTCCATTTGAGGATACTGTTTATGATTTGAATTTTATAATTTTATAATTTTTTATGCATCAATATGAATAACTCTTACGATCTTATTGTTATAAGCATAAATCCTACATTTAAGTTAATCCACCTTAAGTATTTTTTCATGTAATAAAATATTTAAATATTGTCATATAAAAATATTATAATAGATTATAATCAAACACCACTTAAAGTATAATTAAAGACCCAATGTACAACTTTAGACATAATAAAAAACATAAGAAATAAGTAAAGACCTTTTTGATTAATAACCAAAATACTACTAAGTCACAAGAATTTTCCATTGTTTTTATTTTTTTTTCAGAAAAAAATATTTTGATAAAAGTGAAATTCATGATTTTTGATAAATTTGATTAATTCAAATGAGGATTTGATTTCATATTGAAAATACACCTTTTTTTTATAATAATAATAAAAAAAACTTTGAAATAAATTATTTTTATGGACCTATTTTATATAGGATCACACACAGTGACAACAATTTTCATCAGCCATTATCAAATATGTTTATATTTGGATTTTAGTTGTCAAAATTTTCTACACATGAATTATTAAAATTCAAAATTAATTTTTTATTTTAAAAATAAATTATCGTACATGGCACATATCACCTATTAGTGTACATATATTTATTGCAGGTTATTTTGCAATTATTCATCAATTCAATTATTAGTGATAATTGTGATAGTTGTTCAATTTCTAAGGATTCTAGTAGTGCTTTGACTAAGTCTATCAAATCCTTTTATAAGATAAGTTTTGTTGATAGATGAAAGTTGACAAGGCTTGTTTCGCTAAAAGTCTTAAACTAACAGTTGTACAGGTCTATAATATCCCTCAAGTTAAGACTATTCAAGTCTTGTATAAATTAGAAGACGGTGATATCAGTAAATGGTGAGTCTATGGATTGAATTTGGATCTGCAAACAAACCCTTGAAAATTGACTAATGGGTGTCCTTAAGGGTCATCCTATGGCGAAGTTTGATATGTTTGGAGAGGAAAATAGTTGGGGACAATATATGTATAAAGAATGTACATTTTCTAATTTTTATAATAGATCAATTAGATGAAAATATGTCAATATAAATAAAATTTTGTGTAATATATATAGGTTCGATTTTTGGGTTGGTTGAGTTTAAGCCTTGCCTAAATCAAGAATCAATCCAATCCTATCGAGTTAATGATTTGAAAACCTAAAATTGAACTAATGTACTCAAAAACCGAACCAAACCAATTCATAGAGATCGGGTTGGTTTGGTTCTTAGATTATCTAGGTAATTTGGGCACCCCTAATTCATATCATTTAATATCAAAGTCAACCAATAGGTAATATAAGATCAAACAAACTTATCCAAGTATGGTATCAGATGAGTGTGATTTTGTGGTTAGAGTTGCGCAAAGGGCGACCTAAAGGCTAGATTAACCTGATGATGTGTCAAATACTAATAGATGAATTAAATTGCCAAAAGAAAAAGGATTACATTGACGGCAGCTTCAAAGTGTGGTAAAATGTTATGATCCTACATCAAAATAAAAATCGATTGGCCTTCTCCATCTTTTCGCCTTTTTTCTCACTATAAACCAATCTAGTTCCAACCATGTCCATTCAAAATCTCTTCATCTTTCTTACCGCTAGAAACCATCAACATCTTCGAAACCAGTAAGCGCATCCCTAGCCCACCACCATCCCTCTTCTTCTCTAATAAAATCACATTCACATTCCACATAGAAATGATATAGAGGCAACTTCACCGACAATAGCAAAGGCCAAACTCATAAATAAGGGTTATTAATAAGAGAAACTAAATGCGAATAGTTTTATAATCTCAATATATTCTTTATATATTTCTAAATATTTTTTGTATATTTTAATGTACATACTTTTTCAACACTTACAACAACCTTAAGAATTATTCTTTTTAAAATCAATTTTTTTTAAAAAAAAACACAAACATGCAACCAATTTTTATTTCTAGACTCCAATATTGTAAATATGGAGATGGCATGAGATTACTTTCAAGATCTTGTGTGATTTTCCCTCTCTCTCTCTCACACACACACAACAACAACTCTAGCAAGACTTGGGACACTAGTCCCTAACTTGGGTGTTGCATGCAAGAGATGTTCATCTCTAAATAGGTCATGTGGCCAAAATTAAAACATGTTAATTACACATAATAAAATCCAATCTTATTTATTAATTTACACAAATCAAATAATTGGCCATGCATCATAATTTACATATACTCAAATTTAGGACAATCTCTACACAAAAATTTAACGATGATTTCAAGTCTAAATCATGCTTAAATTAAATTAAACACATGCTTAGACACTTTTAATCAATAATTTAGAAATTACTAGCACAAAATTGAGAAAAATTAATTCCCGGTATATTATAGCTTCCTCTTCGCCTATTCTCCTCCTACTAATTGGGAACAAACTAGAAATAAAAAATAAATTGCAAAAGACTAACAAAATATAAAATATTAAAAAAAATGTAAACTAAAATAAAAATAAATTTTCAACATTTAGTTTTTACACTATCCCTTTTCACAACATTTCACTCAATACAAAGCAAGTTATAGGGCTCACAAAATCTCAAATGTAAATGCAAAAGTACAAAACACTAGGGTTATCAACATTACACCTAAAAAAATATTAAGATTAAAATTTTTTAGATAAATTACTAATAGGTTCTTATAGATAAATTTAATTCCCATAAAGTCCTATTAAAAATAAATTGTAGTAAAATTATTGCTAAAAATAATTTTTTGTGGGGCATGGCACTAAAAATTGACAATTAGTGACCTTTTTTGTCACGGTTTTATAAATTGTCGCTAAAATTTATAATTAGTGACATGTTTTTGACAATTTTTTAAACTATCGTTGAAAGTTAAAAATTAGTGAATTTTTTTTTTGTAATAATTTTTTAAAATTGTCGCTAAAACTTATAATTAGTGACATTTTTTGTGATAAAATTTTCAAACTGTCACTGAAAATTAGCAATTAGTAACTTTTTTTAATAGTGTTTGTGTAAACACCCCATTTTTGACCACCCTTAAGACTTAGGCGCTACTAATTGCTTACTTGATGGTGTAGGCTATGCTATGCATAGGTTCGATTTCTTTGGCATGGAGAGCGTCAAATCCAAACCTCACACCCCATTTTTGGACTAAAACTATTTTGACCAAAGATTTTAGACCTTAAACCCTCTCTTTCAAAAACATTTTTGGAAAAAATGTTTCTACAATGTTCCGAGGCTCGCATTTCGTTAAATGTTGCGTTTTTCAGTAAACCGAGCAATGACAAAGTGGAAATGAATGAAAAAGAGATGAAATCTTCAAAAAATCTTTCAAAACACCTTATTTAGGGGTTTGGAGTTGAAGAAAAGAGGAGATGAGAGAAGAAAACTAATTTGGGAGAAGTTCGGTATGAATCTGGGAAGGATCGAAACTGAGCAGCTTCACTAAAAGGAGCATAACATTTTTCACAGTTGAAATTTTTATGTGAGGCTGCCACCATTGGAAAGCTTACTTCCGGGGCTTTAATTTGGACATAAGAATGACTTGGAAAGAAGTCTAGATGAAGGAGATATGCCCATTTGAAATTTGATCTACAAAGCAGATTTTTGCTGTCGGCCAGAAAAGTAGCCGGCCGGCCAATTGAAGTAGCCTACCAGCCACTTTTGTCCAAAAACTCATTGTTTTTGCAGATCTTTTCCCTCCAGCTGTCTTACATTGCTCCAGATATTTCTAGCTTCAGATATTTCGACCAAGGCTCCATTTTTGCTATATATAGAGGCCATATCTCATGTTTTGAGAGGTTAGAACAAGGGTAGCAAGTTTGGGAGCCCCTCTCTCTAAAATCCCTCTCTCTCTACAAAATTTTCAGAGCTAAATCTCTGCTTCTCTCTCTAGAGTTCACTCTCTCTTTCCCTTTTGTGCATGAAAGCTTAGATACACCATACTTTTGCATACACATCCTTGATCAAACTTGACCACCATTGGGCTGAGATTCCTTGGGACCTTGTTTGAGCTCTAGAAGGAGGATTGAGCTTGGTTTGGTGCCTATTTTGTGCCTAAGTGCTGCTGTGCTTCAAAGGTGTAAGACTTACCTTCTTTAAGCTTGTTTTGCATACTTGTTTTGACACATTTTCAAACTGTTTTTGGCGTGGCTTTGAACTGAAAAAAACTCTGTTTTTCAGTCCTAAAAATGATGGTTTAAGCCTTGTTTGGTTAGGGGGTGTTTCCTCCGTTTTGCTCCTTGGCTTGTAAAGCCTTTTGAGCTATCTTGCAAGCTTTTAAAGCATTCTCTTTTTGGCCTTAAAACCACTGAATTCTAGAGGAATTTCAGTGGTAGACTACTTGTTTTGAGGTCCCAAATAGGAGGGGGTGGCCTCCCCTCCTTGTCTCTCCATGCCATGCCTAGTTAGCCTTGCAAAGTAACATGTTTTTGTGACTTGTCTTAGCTTAGTTTGAGCATGTTTTTGGCTATATTTTAGCATGTTTAAACTCTGTTTTTGGCTGGTTTGGCCACTCATTGCTTGCATCTTGCACTTGTAGTGTAAACTTGTTCACTAGCCTAGTGTACTTGATGGTTTAGCCTATTAATCTAGCATGTGTATACTCCACTCCAGCACATTTTTGCTAATGTTTTAGCATGCTTCAGGACTGTTTTGAGTGGTCTTGGCCTTTTGAGGTTTGCTTTGTATAGCTATAGTGCAAGTACCTTAACTAGCTTTGAGTTTTAAAGCTTCTAACATGCTTTGTTTGGGTTGTTTGCATGCCATAGCATCATTTAGCATGTGATTTCAGAGCACATGTCACTGCCACACTCTCACATTTTCCACTCCTTCAATGTGTTTGAGAGTTGTGTCTTATGCCTTGTTTGTGAGCTACCAAATGAGCATGTACTTCTTGCTTTTTGTGCCTAGATTTTAGCATGTTTAGGCCACTGATTTGGCATGGTTAAGCTCTGTTTTGAGCTAGTTTGGGTGTTTGAGCATTGTATTGCATGGTTCTAGTGTAATACACTTCACTAGCTTTGATGCTTTTGCCTTTAACATGCATTACATGAGTTGTTTGCATGGTTTTGAGTCACTTAGCATATTATTTCAGTGCTGAAATATATGTCATTACACTCCATTGTTTCAATCTTTCATTTGCTTTGAAAGTAGTCTTGAGCCCCTTGATGGCTTGAATGTGGAATTGAGGTTCGCATGCCTAATGGTTTTAATCCTCCCTTGAGAATTTCTACTAACCAACAGCATGAAACCTCTTTCATGCTCAAGGTGCTTGTGGCTGAGGCCATCTTTCCCATTAGAGGACTTTCACATTGAACTTAACCGGTTAAAGGACTAATTGGTAAGCTAAAATGTGTAAACAAAATGAGTTAAGTAAACATGTGAAAGATAAGCATGTTGTTTGTATTACATTGTGTTTGGATCGGACGTTAATCCAAACACAAGAAATGTGGAACGTTTCATACTCAAAGAGATGAAACGTGTCACGTTTCTTGGTCGCCAACACCCTTGATCATGCATGTTAGGGTTTTTAAGCCCACTTGAGGGTGGCAAATCCACGCTTTAGCCTACTTGCGAGTAGCACTTCCAAACCATTTTCGAAACTAAACATGAATTGTTCTGTTCTAATTCTCGCGATTTAGTCTATACTTGTGTGTTGTGCGCATCACATAGTAAGTTAGCTAATAATCAGAATAAGAACATATGAGTTTTATAAAACAACATATCATGCTTAGTAGAGGACGATCTTTGATCGGGCGAGCGGGGGTGCTCATTTCAGGATCTTCCCCTCTCGTACCCAAGTTCTCGAGCCGAGGCAACTTTGGTGATGACGGACACATGGCCTTTGGCACGAGTCAGGGTTTCCAAAAATTCTCAAAAATAAAATATTTAGGTGGCGACTTTGTAATCTGGCAAAGCAGTCCATGTTTGGCACTTTTACATTGCACTTTATGATATTAGATTTAGAACCGTGACAGAAGTCCGAACTGTAGTAGCTAGAACCCAATTCGCGCCCTCTCTGAAAGGGGAGGGCGCAAAGAGAGTTCAGGGCGGTCTACAGTTTGATGAAAAACGCCATTAATTCTCGCAGGATCTATTGGACAATAAGCCCATCTATTGAGACTTGCACGTAAGTCTCCCAAATTTTTTTATTTTTTTTCACTATGTAAAATCATTTCATCACAATTATATACAAACTAACCTTTAATGATCATGATATTTGCATATCAAAAACAGTTTATTCTCTATTTCTTTCTTAAATTATAAAAAGTTATTCTAAATAGAAAAAGTGGTGGCATCTTGAAAACTTAAGTAAAAGACAACAGGAATTTCAGTGCAATTGAAATTCTATGGGTGCAAATTTTCAAATCAAATGGTGCAGTGAAATTGTCTGCAACAACTAGTAAGAATCTTTGGAAATAGGGTGCTCAAAATATATATAATATATCTATCCAATAAAGAAGGAGGATTTTTGAATTTTCAACATATTTTTGTCTTATTAGAATATTTGGACAGCTCAGATCGGTTCAAACTACAAAATAATGGTTGTGATATAACCTACGTATACATTTTCTACTTTCGCGCTTTTCTCTCTTACTTTTTTCTTTTCTCACCCACCCTCCCATAATCCCATAAATGATCTCATGATCCCACATTCCTCCTTTTCTTTTTATTTTTATTTTTTTTATTTTCCTCCCTATTTATTTATTTTTTTGTTTTCTCCTTTTTGTTAACTTATTTTTATTTACACCGTACCTTCAGATAGGAGCGTACACTAATATATATATATATATATATAATTTGACAATCAAACCGACAAACTCAAGATGGTTTGATTTTTTTAATATATTGATTTAATTATGAATTTTAAAATTATGAACATATGAAGTTGACTTTCAGGTTAGGCCATATTTAAATCGAACTAATTCGAAACCCAAACTTACATATATTATATAAAATTTTATTTATATTGACATATTTTCATGTAATCAGTTTGTTATAAATATTAAGGTGGACTTAATTACACCTCGTTATTTCATATATAGGAGAAAAGTTAGTATCAAATTATCAAAATTATATTTCATTTACTTATCCGTGCACCACCAAACTACTCCTCATATTATATATATTATATATATGATATATCACTAAACTTGAGTCAGACTTAGGTAGGTTTGGGAGAGTTTTCTAAATATGATTTGAGAATAGAGTTGTATTTTGAGTTTGTGAGTTTTAAAATTATGATTTGAGTGTGAAAAATTTGTTTAGTGAATAAGTTTTGAAAAGAATTTTGAATTGAGTAGGAAATTTTTGATGTGACATATAATATTTGACACAAAAACTTACAACTCAAAATTCTATTCAAAACTCATAAAAAAATTTAAAAATTTTTGAAATTTTTTTTATTTAAAATATAAAAAATAATAGGTGCCAATTGTATAAAAAAAAAAATTACACTTTACCGGTCAACTAGCCAGATGTCTGGGAGGACGACCGGTTAGCCCAAATTTTCCCGTCTAGGAAAGAATTTTCAAAAATGGGTGTGGAATTAGTTTTTAAAAACTCTAAACAAATACCATACTGAAACCAAACCGTGGAATCATAGTTTGAACATCTAACCAAACACAGCTTGATATTTTATTTCCTTTATTTATGTTATAATATTGAGAAAATAACTAATAAGTCCTATTTTATTTTTAAGATTACTAATGAGTCATTACAAAAAAATTAAAGTTTTAGAAACTAAAATATAGTGACAAAATTATTTTTTAGGGACCAAATATTTTTGTTATAAAAAGTGCCGTTATTATATTTTTAGTAACAAAAATTGGACATTAGTGATGAATTTTATCCTTTTGGACCAAATTTTTTGAAAAAATAAATTATTTTGCGACCAAATTATTTTGTCCTTAAAAATCTATTTATTAGTGAGTCATTTTCAAAATTTTGTTGGGAAAAGCCTTGTTTTAAAGTTTTCGGGACGACCTTTTAACGACTATTATTATGATGATGGAAATTGGTCCTTAAATGTCTTTTACAACAAAATTTTCACTTTCAAAGACCAAAACATTTGGCTTCTAAAACTCTTATATATTGTAAAGTCCTATTAAATTTCAATATGGATAACTAAAAAGGTTTCCAAAAGATTCATTACTCTAGTATGTCTTATTCTAGTTTTACCATTCCTATTTAATATGAACAATAATTTTATAAATAATTTTCACTTAATTAAAATTTAATTATAAAAATTATTAATCTTATACTGATAATTTTGTTTATGAAAAATCATTTAATTTGAACAATTAAAAATAATTTAATTATAAAATTTCTAATACATTAAAATTATTTATGAAATTTTTTGTTCATTTTTTTTAATGAAAAATATAAAATGAAAATAAATATACTATTATGAACAATTGAATTTTTTACATATAACAATATATATAAAAAAATAATAAGATTTATTTGTTAATCTTGAAATTTGATATAACTCAATAATAATTTTCAAAACAAAATAAAACTTTTTGATACATTGTGATTTATGATTTTTTTTAATACAATATCATAATTTTTACAATTAAAAAAAATATTATTTTACTTAGATTAAAAATATTTTCATATTAAATGAGGGGTAAAATTGAGATAACATCCACTATTATGGAGCAATGAACTTTTTGAAAATATGTTATGAAAAATAGGATTTAGTTATCTGTATTGGAATTTAATAGGATTTGATAGCAATCTTAAAAGCAAAACAGGATTTATTGATTATTTTCTCTTAAATATTTAAGACTTGATTATTGTTTGATTCATTCATCTTGAGCGGAATTGCGATTCCAACTCGAGTTATGTTACGTTGGTTTGGTTGGATTCTAATGCATGATTGATTTAATTCTAAATTTAAAATTTTTGAAATTATCAAGGTTAAGTTGATTCTACAATCAGTGATAACCCAAGCCACATCGACCCATGCACCCCTATTCGGGAGGGACCTAACTGTTACCCTGGAATCCTTATAAATCTTGTGCTTGGAATTAATTGAAATAGGAATGTGATATCTAATGACCTATTTAACCCGAAATCAATTTTCCAAACTAAATAAGAATATGATTATTTCATACCCATAAGAATCAATTAATCATTTAATAGTTTTAAAAAAAAAAAAATTGAATACACAATATTTAAAGTTTAATAATTTTTTTTTTTTTTTTATAGAGAATCTATATATATATATTAAGAAAAATGAGGTTTTTAATCCATAAGGCTCTAAGAGCTCCAAGTTCTCAATCTAAATTTTCTAATTTTTTGATTTTTCAAAATTTTAAAAAATAAAAAATAAAAAAACTTCTATAAGCTAGCTCTCATTCAAGCGCACCTCCCCCAAAAAAAAACCATTAATATCCCTTAATTTATGACTTTCAAATAAAAAGTATATCAAATCTAAAAAAAATGAAAAGTATACTAAGTCATTTCAAAATTCAAATTTGAAATTATCTATACATCTATATAGTTTACAAAAGAATGTCTTTAAGGAGAGATATTATGAGAGTTGTAGAATCCCCGTACAAAATTATTTTTAAAATCAAAACCTATGGGCTAGCTTATTTAAGTATAAAATTTAAATTCATAATTACCGCAGTACAAATTTAAATTTTCCATGATCTATTCCATGATTTAAGAATTTTATTTAAATTACCATGAATTATCCCAAGATTTAAGGATTTGAAAAAAGAAAGCTCTTCAACTCAATGCAAGATTACCACAATATGTATACCTTTATCTCATTCTTTCAGGTTTTCAAAAAAAAAAAAAAAAAAAACCTTCCATGGCTCTCTATATTGAGTAGTAAGAACGTTTTCTCTTTAATTTAATAATTTTTTATTTTGATTATAGTAATATTTTGTGGATGCAGATCTATATCACAACAGAGATCATGTTTATTGTAATGATAAATTATGAGACTTTGTTGTCATACGAATAAGAACATACAGTTAAAAGTATGGAATCAGGTTGTAGTGTCCTAGGTTTTAATCCCGGCTTGTTTATGTTAAGTGGTAACCATTACTCTATACTTACATTTTATTTTTCTTTGGACTTTTGAAAAGTTATGGGTTGCATTTGACCTTTTAGTTATTATAATTAGGACCTCCTCCTCATTGTTTGGTGCCTTGATTGACGAGTTAACTTGTTGGTTGGGCATGATTAGACTAAGAATGCCATATTCGAATATTTATTTTGAGTAGTGTTCACTCTTTTGCCTTTTTCTTTCTCCACATTTTGAATCTTGATGTGAGGCTAGAACCGTTGGAAAGATTATTTTCGAAGCTTCAATTTAGACACAAAATTGACCATATTCCGTCTCCAAACGAGGGAGATATGCTTGTTTGAAATCACCCAGCAAAAACTGTCTGGTCAAATCCGCATGAATGGAAATTTGAATTCCGCACGAGCGGATTTCGTAAGAAAGCCATTTTTCCCTAAGTTGATCCGCACGAGCAGATTTTGTGCGTCCAAACATCGATTTTTGTGCTCTTCACTCAAATTAGATCCCTATCTCTCTTTTTGACCATTTCTCATCACACACACACACACACACACACACACACACACACACACACACTCTCTCTCTCTCTCTCTCTCTCTCTCTCTCTCTCTCTCTCTAACTTCTCTTTTCTCGCTTTTATCTCTAAACTCTCACCAAATTTCACATTTTCTTCGATCTACAAAGATCAAGCAAGATTTTGACACTAGTTCCTTATACAAAAAAGATGAGCATCTCGAGGGCTACATTTTGACTGGTGGAGATCAAATTTTGGCAAAGTTGATTTTTAGAGTTTTCTCCTCTTCTGTCTTTGAGGTGGGGATTTCTTTGCTACCCTTGTCCAAATAGAAAAAGACCCATTACAAAAAATCCCCCCAAAAACTACACTAATTAACTTATAAAAATAACGGATATTTATAAAAAAAAAAATACAATTGTTTTTACTTTCACCGACTGTGGGTGCACTATCCCATATCGCTCTGTAAGAGATCATAGCTCCACTACATAAGTGGACTAACTCCCTTAGACTAGTATGAGGCCTTTTAAAGCCGTGAGGGGTTAGCTACTGGTTTTCGCCTAACTCCAAAGTAGACAATATTGTGCTAGTCGAGGAGGGTTGGCTGCTTCATTTGTTGCCATCTGTGGTAAGACAAATTATATCAAATTGTATGCATCGTATAAGGGATGTTTGGAAAGTTGGCTATAAGTAAGCTATTTTAATTTTTGACTATTTTAGTAGGCAAAAATAGTTGTGTTTGGGAAGAGAGTTAGATTTTTTTTTGTAGTTGGATGTGATGTTTGTAAGAAACAAAAAAAAAATATATAGTTAATTTTCTAGTATGTATCGCTTTAGTAATATAGTTATATTTGTTAAGAAAAAATTACAGAATTGAGTATTATTTTTCTATCAACTTATATTCAATACATATATGCATACATGTTATACAAACAAGTGTCCAAAATGAACACTTTCAATAACAAACCAAGACTTTGCAAAACACCTCCATCACGACAATAATTGCACTTTTTTTCACTTTCAACAAAAAAAAAAAAAAAAAAAAAAAAATCACATTATTGAAGGAAAATGAATTTTGAAATTCACAACAATATTATATCACCTTAAACTCTTACTCATCAAAACACTTTTATTACAATGAGTTATAATAGTGAGTAAGAAGAAAAACAAGAAGATGGTGAAACAAAAACTATAGAAGATCTATTGCAACATGCTCTTCAAGTGACGTTAGATGAGTTAAAGCAAAAATTGTCCTATCTATTATGAAATTCAAGAAAAACAATGTACCTCATGCACATATTTTAGTCAAATTACAAGGAAAAAATTAAATGATACCCAAACATTATCGCAGCAACTCAATGATGCAGAAAATAAGTATATTAAGTAAAAAATTTCGATCAATTTTTGTCATATGCTGATTACTAACAGGGGACATAATAAATTATGTAACTTGACAGTTTCATGAAAATGACTCTACAATCACTTATAAGTATGGATCTATAAACATCATGAAAATAATTATGAAATTCCTATATCGATCGAAATATTAAGATACAATATCATTCCATCTTCTTAAAAAAACTATTCTACATTTTCTACATAAATGAAAATATACTAATGACTAATGTTATATTTCATCATGTAAGATATTCGTGACATGGAAACGAGATTCATCAACTCTTGATGTATAAAAATATATTACATATTGGTATTAATGCATTCTTACACCAATAATATGCAATAGTGGGTTCAATGAATTTGTATTATGAGATAAACTATTAAACAAAATTATGAAATTATGCAATTAATTTCATACTTTCAATTATATTACAAGTACGGATTGTGAAAAATTGACGTAGGAAGTTGATGAAAAAGATTTGTATAACACTATTTATTTAAAGGACTTGTTTATTGTTTATTGTTTAAGATAAGATTGTGATCTCTATAGCATTCTGGTTTTAACCCGACCCTTTTGTATCTTGGACTCGGGTTTCATGGTTTCGTAGTGTTGTTCATGTCTTTTCCCCTCATACTTCCTTAAGTTTGGTTGTTGGATTGTAATGGTTGCGTTTGGAACAGGTTGGTTGCTTGGTTTTCAAACTTTTGTTGCCTAGAATTTTACTCCTCCGCTCGAGTGGGCTTTGTGAACTCTTAATACTTTTACAGGTCTGCAAAACTACTGGAAGAGTGTATTCTATGCTCAAGCGACCTTTTTTTTCTCAAGCGTTGGTCTGTTGCTTGCAAAACTGCTGAGAGTATGCATTCTGCGCTCGAGCGTAACTTCTTGTACTCGAGCGGAACAACTTGTTATGTCTGATGCTCAAGCATCACTTCTTATGTTCGAGCGGACTGTGCGTATATCAGTTCACAGCATCACCTTTTACATCATTTTTTCATGTCTTTTTCTCTCAAAACCCTAGATCTAGAGTCTTTCTCTGTCTAAAACTCACACTCTCTCTACATTTTCACCTAGATTTGGTGGTTTCACTACCCGTGTGCCTTTGTTAAAAAAGTAGAGTATCTTAAGAGCTCTATTTTGGTCCAAAACAAAACTTGGTTTCGGCGTCTTTGAAGTTCCTCCATTGCTTCATTGATCTCTAGCGTTGAGGTAGGGACTTTCTACACTCTTCTATGAGTTTTAACTTAGTTATTTGTTGATGTGTAAAGAATATTGGAGTTTGGGATGATTTTGAACAAACCTAGGGTTTTGGTTTAAAATCAAAAGAGGGGTTTTCAAATGTATGTATTAAAAATGGTTATGGGAGTAGATGTGAGGTTGTGTTGTGATAAGTTTGTTGATTTTGTTACTTGGGATGGATTTTGGAAGAAAATTGAGTTTTGCCCTAAAATGTCTCAAATCGTTATTTTGTATAAATAAATGAAATTGGTATTGGGAATTATCAAATTGGATGAATGTTTGTATAAATAGTGCAGTTGGATATGTGTTACCTCTCACTTATGGAAATTTAGATAATTTATCTATCTTAGAGATTGTATATCTGTTTAGAAATATCTGTTTGGGCTATCGGTGGAGTACAACTATGATTGCTGTAGAAGTTGCATGAGGATTAGGTGAATTGAAACTAATCTCTTATCCATTGTCATTGAATGTGATTATGTCTTTGATACATTGTAAATGTATGATGCTTGGGATAAGAAAGGGGATGTACTCCATGTTTGGGAGAAGAAATGTAATAGACTCTATTGAATTAAGTTGGCTTGTGTGTCCAAGATGAAAGTCCTAAAAACCGCGCGTATACATGGGTGCCGATTCCCCCGGACGAAATATTCGTAAAATGGCAAAATGGAAGTATTTGTATAATGGTTGTGTTGGTTAGAGACCCACTGAATTGTATCCTCAGTTTGATTGTCTGAATCAAATGGTGAATGGCTCATGAATTGAGATAAAATGAATTGAGTTATAAAGCTTAACGTGACATGGTTTTGTGAAAGAGTTATAAATGATTTTATCATAAGCATTGGATATGCATATCCTACTTATATCTTTGTTAAGATTCATACATTGTGTTAGATTGTTCCTACTGGACTTTGGCTCATCCTATTTGGGAAAAACCATTTTCAAGTGTTGGTGATATGTGTAACGCCCTCAAAAAATAAACCCATAATAAATAATATAAACATGCATCATTATATTAAAACAATAATTTAAGTCCACCCATCAGAGTATTATGAAGTAAAACATCAAAATAAATGCCCTACGGGCTTACATCTTGCCAAGCCAACACTTGGACACAAATTCATGAGTTCTAACTCAAAACAAATAAAGCCCTAGGCTTGAAAGTTTACATAGTTCAAATAAAACAAATAAAACATAATAAGCAAATCTTCAAGTCCACGTCCTCACAAGCTAAGTCCTTGGAGGTAATGAACTTTGAACACGAAAATGAAGTTCCCATATAGGGTGAGCCACCCAAGAGAAAAATACTAAACCAAGCATAAGAAATAACTAAAGCATTAGTATCTGATACATGGTTAACACATACTATAATCAGTTACAATTTACATGATACGAATGTCTATTCTGCCTATGACATAAGGTCTATGGCACACTTTACTTTCCACTTATGACTCAGAACCTGGCCAAATAACTCAACAGGGGTTTCATCTTTTATTAACAACACTTCCAATTCCACAGGAATAACAATTCAAGTTAGACCTATTCATAACAAATACACGAGTTGGTATTTTATAAATCATAATCAATTCACTTCCATACTTTCTAACTGATACACATTTTAGTGATGTATCATATCAACCATAAATAGAAATATATCTATTAATCAATAAGCACACATAAGCGTGATGCTACTGGAGTCCATCCCCTATCTACTCCCAACAAGTCCGGTTTAGAGGTCCATCCCCTATCTTCCCCTAAACCGTGGAGTTCATCCCCTATCTCCTCCAAACCAATGCATATGCAATGAAACACACAATTGCCACATACAACACATAATTAATACACAAAAGTTCTGTATTCACTCAACAGTCAAACAATTGACTCAATTCCAGTTATACCTAAGCCGCATGCAAGGTCTACAACAATCAATGGCTATCCTCCACCGATAGCCCAAGACAGTTATTTCTAAGCAAGAAATAAACATCACAATCTATATATAATATCAACTCCACAGATGAGTGATTAAATATACAATTACATCAACCAATCTCAATTTCCCAAATCTCATGAATTTAACCAATACACAATCCCCCTTTCTAAATTAATTACAAGAATTAATCTATGACAACACCCTAAGGTTTCTCCCAAAATTACCAAACTACCCCCCCACATACCAAAACACCAACACTTAGGATTAAAACGTATACAAGGAGTAGGAAATCCCTACTTTAAAGCGAAGAATCCAAAGGAAGAAGACGAAGATGATGCTCAAAACCCCCAAGTGCTCCAAATCAACAATTGCTCCGATTAAATGAAAGCCCTCACTCTCCTCTACCTTTTTAATGAAGGAACTAGGTTAGAAACGCCCTCTAGATAGATCAAACCCAAGGAAAAGATGAGTTGAGAGAAGAAACTTCGGAACTAGGGTTTCGGATCAAAATTGTGAAAAAGGGCGTTTTAAAAAGCTGCTGCGTTTAAATACTGGACAGGCTCGCTCGAGCGAAGACTCGGTCGCTCGGCGACCGGAACCTGAAGCAGACCTCGCTCGGCGAAAATAAGCTCGCTTCGAGCCAAAGACAAACCATCTTGCTCGAGCGAAGAAAAGCTCGCTCGAGCCAACAAACACTGCCCTCAGGTCTACCACTGGACGCAACCCTCGCTCGAGCCAAGAAAGGTTCGCTCGAGCGACGAACCAAGAAGAAGGACCTCGCTCGAGCGACCAAGCTAAAAACTGAACATCAAGAATTGGTTTCTAGACTCAACCAACCTGTAATCAACCTGCCCAAAACATCTTATAACCAAAGAATAAGGAATCAAGGAAAACAACGACAATAATATAGCAACGGAATCCACGGAACATAAGTCCGGATACAATACTCAAATGGGAAAAGACCGGGGTCGCTATAACCTCCCCCCCTTAAAAGAATTTCGTCCCCGAAATTAAGCATGAGTTTGTAAAAAAAATAATTTTTTTCTCAATTCCCAATGATATAACACCATAATAAACAACCACTTGACCCAAAACCGGTCACTTCATCTCTTATCAAGAGGCATCTCGCAATATGTATAAATCAACATATATTTCAACTTACATCAATATTATGCATTATTCCTTTCAATGTTAACAATTTCCATAACATATTCAATTCCATGGTATAAGCAACACATTCAATATATAAATGTTATATTCTACTTCCATTATGAAGCAAGTTTCAAAATGTTAACATTAAACCCAAACATCCTCAATGTTTCCCAACTTAAGATATATATATACATTTCTCAAGTTCCGCAATGGTATATAATCTAAATACAAGATTACAAATCACTAAATAAATCCGGATATTTCTCACGGACTTCCAACTCACGTTCCCAAGTGGCTTCCTCCACTCCGTGATGCTTCCACAAAACTTTCACCAATGGAATAGTCTTGCCACGCAGGACTTGATCCCGCCTATCCAAGACTCGAATCGGTCTCTCCTCGTACGAAACATCCTCATCAACAACTAAATCGGTCCAATCCAACACATGTGATGGATCCGGCTCATACTTCCGAAGCATACTCACATGAAACACGTCATGAACTCCGGATAACTGCGGTGGCAAGGCTAAACGATAAGCAGCCTCGCCAATCCTCTCAAGGATCTCAAAAGGCCCAATGAACCGAGGGGACAGCTTCCCGCTCTTCCCAAACCTCATCAACCCTCGTTTGGGTGATATCTTCAGAAAGACATGATCACCCACCTCAAACTCCAAAGGTCTCCTCCTACGGTCGGCATAAGATTTCTGACGACTCTGTGCTGTAACCAGCCTCTTACAGATAAGCTCAACTTTCTCCGTCGTTTCCCTTACTAACTCCGGACCCAACAAGGGTGCATCACCCACCTCGGCCCAACAAACTGGAGATCTACACGGTCGGCCATACAAGGCCTCAAATGGTGCCATACCGATACTAGACTGAAAACTGTTGTTGTAGGCAAACTCCACTAATGGCAAGTGCCTCTCCCACGACCCACTAAAGTCGAGAACACAACCCCGAAGCATATCCTCAAGGATCTGAATAGTACGCTCTGACTGTCCGTCAGTCTGAGGATGGTAAGCCGTACTAAAGGTCAACTTAGTGCCTAAAGCACTCTGCAAACTCTGCCACAACCTGGCAGTAAAACGAGGATCTCTATCTGAGACGATCGTCACTGGGACCCCGTGCAACCTCACTATGTCCCGAACATACAACTCAGCAAGATGATCTACTGAATCTCTAACGCACATAGGAATGAAGTGCGCTGACTTCGTCAACCGGTCTACCACCACCCAAATGGCATCACTACCCCGCTGAGTCCTCGGAAGACCCACAACGAAGTCCATAGTGACATGCTCCCACTTCCACTCGGCAATAGGCAAGGGTTGCAACAAACCCGCTGGCCTCTGATGCTCGGCCTTCACTTGCTGACAAGTAAGGCACCTAGATACGAAAGCTGCCACATCTCTCTTCATACCCCGCCACCAAAACTGGCGACCCAAATCCTGATACATCTTAGTACCTCCCGGATGCACCGCAAGGCGCGAATGATGAAACTCTCGGAGTACCTCCTCTCGGCAAGACTCCGGCACAAACAGACGGTCTCGGTATCTCACACTCAGGTCGGGATACACCGTTAAACCCTTCTCAACCTTCCCATTGGAAATCTTCTCTCGGAGAGATTCTACCTCAAGATCACCCCTCTGAGCCTCTAACACTCGAGTCACAAGTGTGGGCTGCGCAACAACAGAAAACAAGGCCGCAGCCTCAACGGATTCACCCAGAAGCAAATCAAACTCCCCAATTGCACCCAACATCTCCCACTCTCGGATGGCTATACTAGCAACGTCACCAACAGATTTCCTACTAAGGGCATCGGCCACCACATTGGCCTTTCCCGGATGATAATGCAACTCGAAATCATAATCCTCCATAAATTCCATCCACCTCCTCTGCCTCAGATTCAAGTCTTTCTGTGTGAACAGATATTTCAGACTCTTATGATCGGAGAATACTTCAAATTTCTCACCAAACAGATAATGCCTCCAAATCTTCAAGGCAAATATCACAGCTGCTAACTCTAGATCATCGTGGGGTAATTCTTCTCATGAATCTTCAACTGTCGTGAGCCATAGGCAACCACTTTCCCTTTTTGCATCAACACACAACCCAGACCCTCTCGTGGGGCGTCACGATGGCATAACCCAACCCTCTCCGGAATAATCAAGACCGAGCGGTGGTCAATCTAACCTTCAACTCACAAGCGACTTTTCACAAGTCTCATTCCAAACAAATTTGACTCCCTTCCGAGTCAGTCTAGTCAACGGTGAAGCTAACCTGGAGAAATCCTTCACAAACCGACGGTAATACCCAGCCAATCCCAGAAAACTGCGGATCTCAAACACACTCTTAGGCTGTGCCCAATCTTGCACTGCCTCAGTCTTGGATGTATCAACAGACACCCCTTCCCCAGAAACTACATGGCCTAAGAACTTCACCTCTTCTAGCCAAAACTCACACTTCCCAAACTTAGCATACAGCTTATGGGCTCTAAGTAACTCAAGCACCACTCTCAAGTGTTCCTCGTGCTCCTCCCTCGAAGGTGAATAAATCAGAATGTCATCCACGAAGACGACCACAAAACGATCCAAGAATTCCCGGAAGATCCGGTTCATCAAATCCATAAACACTGCCGGTGCATTGGTGAGCCCAAACGGCATCACCAGAAACTCATAGTGGCCATACCGCGTACGGAATGCCGTCTTTGGAATATCCTCTTCCCTGACTCTCAACTGATGATAACCCGATCTCAAGTCTATCTTAGAGAAACAACGGGAACCCTTCAACTGATCAAACAAATCATCTATACGAGGCATAGGGTACTTGTTCTTAATCGTAACCCGATTCAACTTCAGATAATCTATACCTGACCTCAAAGCACCACCTTTCTTCTTAGCAAAGAGGGCGGTGCTCCCCAGGTGAAACACTAGGATGGATATAACCCTTATCCAACAACTCACGAGTTGAACCTTCAACTCAACTAACTCGGTGGGCAAAAGCGGTAAGGTGCCATAGAAATCGGCTTGTCTTGGGGCACTAAATCAATAGAAAACTCAATCTCTCGATGAGGCGGCGGATCAACAAGATCCTCGGGAAGACATCCGGTACTCACAAACCACCCTCGGTAACACAATGGGTCTCATCACACTCACTACTCTCAAAGCTAGCAAGTAGACTACTAAGCTCACTCCCTCATGGATCGTACCACAGTGGCAAAACACTACCAACCTGTCCCCGAGAAAATGGAAGCGTTCTCCGCTAAGCATACAACAAGTGACTCTCGGCGGTAGCAATCAATAAATGCCGGTATGACGATAACGATCCATACCCAAAATAACATCGAAGCCCTTCATGGGCATAACCACAAAGAAAAAGAAAAGGATTCTATGATCATCAACCTCTATATCACAACCCCTAACACCTTGTTTCAAAATCAATTCGCCCCAAGTGGTGACACTACACAAATAGGAGATGCTAAGCGAGCTAACTCCAACTCCAAAATAGATGCAAATGCAAGACACAAAGGAATGAGATGCACCGTATCGATCAAAACACTAACAAGAATTGCAAAACAAGAAGGTACCTCTCACAAGATGGAGCCGGCACGAGATCCTGCTTGATAACGGCATACACGCAGCGCCAGATGACCTCGATCAACTGCTCACCCCTCGGAGCACTAGGCTGCTGACCTTGGGACGAAGAAGCCCTGATTGGCCCTCGAGGCTGAATCCCGGTAGGCGGTGACTCTGAGTCTGCCTCGAACCCGATAGCACCCAAGCGTGGGCAAAACCTCTTCATGTGCCTGGTGACCGCATACTTGAAAACACGATAATGGTGACCTCTACTCGACTCGGCTCGAGATCGAGAAGAAGATCTTGCTCTCTGAACTCCTCCCCTCGAGGACAACCGAGACTTGTGACCCAGTGGCCACACTTGAAGCAGTGCGTCTCACGACTACCCTTCCCGAACTAGCACTCGGCCTTTGGAAAAGTGGATCTAGAAAAACTACTCTGAGGCTGCTGAGGAGTGAAACCTCGCTGCCTCCTGCCATCACCCTGACCGTCCTGACTCCTCTTGGAGCCTTTCTGCCTTTCCTCCTCCTCCCGCATCGCGATCTCAGTATGGGCTGCTGCATCAACCAAGCGCCCAAAATCCCTAATCATAGTTGGCACAACTCTCAATTTGAGGCCGCGCCTCAACTTCTTCTCGAACTCTATGCAACGGCGTTCCTCAGTCGCCACTAACTCCGGTGCAAACCTGGACAAACTAGTAAATGAGGCCTCGAACTCAGCCACTGACAAACTGTTCTGCTCAAGATGGCAAAACTGATCTCTCAACTTCTCTGAGCAATTTGGAGCAGTACTTCACGAAAAGCATCAACAAACTCCTTCCAAGTACCTCCAATACGACCCTTGGTGAACTTCCACCACTGACCCGCATCCCCTTTCAGCTGGAAAGATGCCAAGGTCACCTTCAACCCCTCGTCTTCGATGCCAAGCATCTCAAACGTTTTCGTTGTCTGTTCGAGCCATTCGTCTGCCTTAAGCGGCTCGCTAGGATCCCCTACAAACACGTCCGGTTGAGACCGGAAGAACTCCCTCTTCAGAAAAGAAGGCCCTACATCTGTAGCAACTGCCGGGGCTGGAACTACCTGGGCTGGATTCGCAGCCCTCAGAATGTCCACTGATGCCTGAAATGCCCCTGCTATCTCTTGGGCCAAAGTGCCCATAAACTGCTGTCCTACTGGCTCGGCCACATTGGCCTGGCCAACACCCTCCTGAACTGCCGGAATCTCCTCCGGTATAGGCACTTCCTGCCTAGCCTGCCTACCACGCCTACCGCGACCTCGTCCCCGTCCTGACATCCTAATAAAAGAAACAAAGACGTTAGCACTCTAAATAATGTGCCGAAACTATAACACTTGCGTTCTAATACATTGGATAATAATAAATCACACCACGTAAGCACATAATCACATAAGCACCTACGAATTTCATTCCTGGATAATGACAGTCCCGAGACGTCACCAAAGTTCCGGTTGGAAACAACATTGATCAAGTGCCTTTCCAACAAGACTTTCAGAGACTCAAGGGTCCAATCAACATCCTAGAAACTACATTCCATACCCACATAGTCACATAAACATGTTATCATGTAAGCATGCAATCTTTACACTAAGTCTCTATCAAATGAGACGAACCCATTGTGATACTAATCACTTCCCACGTACCCAAAGTGTTCGAACCCGGTACGCTCTGATACCAAGTTGTAACGCCCTCAAAAAATAAACCCATAATAAATAATATAAACATGCATCATTATATTAAAACAATAATTTAAGTCCATCCATCAGAGTATTATGAAGTAAAACATCAAAATAAATGCCCTACGGGCTTACATCTTGCCAAGCCAACACTTGGACACAAATTCATGAGTTCTAACTCAAAACAAATAAAGCCCTAGGCTTGAAAGTTTACATAGTTCAAATAAAACAAATAAAACATAATAAGCAAATCTTCAAGTCCACGTCCTCACAAGCTAAGTCCTTGGAGGTAATGAACCACTTTGAACACGAAAATGAAGTTCTCATATAGGGTGAGCCACGGCCCGATGAAAAATACTAAACCAAGCATAAGAAATAACTAAAGCATTAGTATCGATACATGGTTAACACATACTATAATCGATTACAATTTACATGATCGAATGTCTATTACGCCTATGACATAAGGTCTATGGCACACTTTACTTTCCACTTATGACTCGAACACGGCCAAATAACTCAACAGGGTTTCATCTTTTATTAACAACACTTCCAATTCCACAGAATAACAATTCAAGTTAGACCTATTCATAACAAATACGAGTTGGTATTTTATCAATCATAATCAATTCACCTCCATACTTTCCAACCGATACACATTTTAGTGATGTATCATATCAACCATAAATAGAAATATATCTATTAATCAATAAGCACACATAAGCGTGATGCTCTTGGAGTCCATCCTATCTACTCCCAACAAGTCCGGTTTAGAGGTCCATCCCTATCTTCCCTAAACCGTGGAGTTCATCCCCTATCTCCTCCAAACCAATGCATATGCAATGAAACACACAATTGCCATATACAACACATAATTAATACACAAAAGTTACGTATTCACTCAACGGTCAAACAATTGACTCAATTCGATTATACCTAAGCGCATGCAAGGTCTACAACAATCAATGGCTATCCTCCACCGATAGCCCAAGGCGATTATTTCTAAGCAAGAAATAAACATCACAATCTATATATAATATCAACTCCACAGATGAGTGATTAAATATACAATTACATCAACCAATCTCAATTTCCCAAATCTCATGAATTTAACCAATACACAATCCCCCTTTCTAAATTAATTACATGAATTAATCTATGACAACACCCTAAGGTTTCTCCCAAAATTACCAAACTACCCCCCTCACATACCAAAACACCAACACTAAGGATTAAAAACAATACAAGGAGTAGGAAATCCCTACCTTAAAGCGAAGAATCCAAAGGAAGAAGACGAAGATGATGCTCAAAACCCCCAAGTGCTCCAAATCAACAATTGCTCCGATTAAATGAAAGCCCTCACTCTCCTCTACCTTTTTAATGAAGGAACTAGGTTAGAAACGCCCTCTAGATAGATCAAACCCAAGGAAAAGATGAGTTGAGAGAGAAGAAACTCGGAACTAGGGTTTCTGGATCAAAAATTGTGAAAAAGGACGTTTTAAAACTGCTGCTGCGTTTAAATACTGGACAGGCTCGCTCGAGCGAAGACTCGGTCGCTCGAGCGACCAGACACAGAAACAGACCTCGCTCGAGCGAAAAGAAGCTCGCTCGAGCCAAAGACAAACCATCTCGCTCGAGCGAAGAAAAGCTCGCTCGAGCCAACAAACACTGCCCTCAGGTCTACCACTGGACGCAACCCTCGCTCGAGCCAAGAAAGGTTCGCTCGAGCGACGAACCAAGAAGAAGGACCTCGCTCGAGCGACCAAGCTAAAAACTGAACATCAAGAATTGGTTTCTAGACTCAACCAACCTGTAATCAACCTGCCCAAAACATCTTATAACCAAAGAATAAGGAATCAAGGAAAACAACGACAATAATATGGCAACGGAATCCACGGAACATAAGTCCGGATACAATACTCAAATGGGAAAAGACCGGGGTCGCTATAATATGCATCCGACAAGACAGTAGCTTGGAGGGATTTGGAGCAAGAGCTTTTCTTTTGTTGTATTCACTTTGTATAGCTAAGGGCTTTAATTGTGTTGAGCTAGACTTATTTTTGTTGTAACCAAGCAGTGACTTGGAAAGATGTAAGCCTTTAGGGCATGTGAATATCTGTTTAGCCTTTGTTTTTTTTTTTTTTTTTATTTGTAATAGATGCTGTAGATTCAGGATAAGCTATTTATGAATGTATATCGCATGTGTCACCTTTAGTTTATTAACTTTGATTAATGGAACCTTACCGTTTCATTTATGTTACCTCGTATTAGTTGTCTTGGGTTGGATCATTATAATTATTTCGGGGCGCTACAATCTCAACAATCTAACTATAAATTAATGTTTATATTTATAAAATTTCTCATTTATTATTTGAATTCTTTAGTTGAGTATGTATTCATTTCTTACGTAGTTGTATTTTAGGTATAGATCAATTTACCGATGCTAGTCTCTATACTTCATATACATATCACATACTAATCTAAGAGACATAGATAATTGCAGTACTAACAGTTGATAAAAAAAATCACGTGTTACGTGCAACGCAAAATGCCCAACCACTAATAATTTATATAAAACTGAAGAGAGATTTCCAAATATTTTATTCTAACACATTGTAGACACCCCATTTTTGATGGCCCTTTAAGGCTTGGATGTTCTTGCAGGTACATTTGATAACGAGTCTGATTGCTCATCGAATGCTCAAAGTCCGCAGCGGAACGCCACAGGTTTGAGCTTCCTAAACCCTGCATCCTTTTTGCCTCATATTTGGACCATGCTTTGGTCTTTTCAGAATGAGGTTGTTGATGGCCTGCCGGCCATCCTTGAAGGCTACCGACCATTGATGTGCCTTGCCGGTCATCAATGAAGCCTTGCCGACATCAATGTTTCCAGCAAATATTTTGTGATATTTTGTGCCAGCTGTTTGCATAGGTTGATGCATCTTCCAACATGTGTGTGGCTGGATCTTTGTGAGGGAAATTTGTATTTTCTATATATAGGACCCCTCTCTTGCATGTGTGGGGGTTAGAAAATTTGGAAGACAAAAATTATCTCTCCCTCTAGAATTCTCTCTCTCTCTCTCTTGATATTTTGTACCTTAAAGTCTAGTTTCTCTACACTTTTGCACATCAACCCTTAACTAGACACTCTCACCTTTGGGATGAGATCACTTGGAGCTTTGTTTGAGCTCTAAAAAGAGGTTTGGGCTTGGTTTGTTGCCTATTGTGTGCCTCAGCTTCAAGAGGTATAGCACTCTCCTTTTAAGCTTGCTTTCAATACTTACTTTGCCATCTTTTCCAACTATTTTGGGGCTATTTTTGGCATGTAAAAAATTCTATTTTTGAGACCTAAAATTAGTGGTTTGAGCCCTTTTGAGTTAGGGGGTTGTCTACCCCTTTTGCCTCTTAACTTGTTAAGCTTTTGTGCCATCTTTTCACCACTTTCAAAACAACTTTTTGGGCCTTTTAGCCACCAAATCTCATAGGTTTTTAAGTAGTAAAAATCAACTTTTGAAGTCCAAAATTGGAGGGGTTAGCCTCCCCTCCTTGTGTCTTGCTTGCATGCCTAGATAGCTTCATATGTTAACATGTTTTTCTAGCAATTTATAGCTTAAGTCCAACATGTTTTTGCCTCTGTTTTGACCTGTTTTGGCTCTGTTTTGGGTTGGTTAATTCAGTTGAGGCTTGTATTGCATAGTTGTTGGGTTAATTCCTTCAATAGCTTAGTGTTTTAAGGCTTTAACTAGCATTGGTGTGAATTGGTTGCATGTTTTTAGTGTTTTTATCACTCATTTTCAGAATATATAATCTCTGCAACCTCCCTCATTTCTTCACTTTTTCATTTGTTTTGAGGGTTGTTTCAAATTTAGGGTTGTTTAAGCTTGAGGTTGAGGCTCAAGCTTAATGGTTTAATCCTCTTTTGAGGGTTCATTACCAATGACATGAAGCTTCCCTCATGCCTTGAACTACCCCTTGGTTGACACTTCTTTTGCTTTAGAAGACACTCACCAATGGACTAATCAATTAAAGAATGGTTTTGGTAATTAAAATGTATAAACAAAACATGCAAGTACAAGAGGCAAGATAAGCATCTCTTTGTGTTGCATTGCATGTGTTCAAATCGGACGTTAATTTGAACACAAGGCAAATGGGATATTTCATACTCAATAGTGATGAAATGTGCCATTTTTCTTGGTCTCCATTGCCCTGGATCATGCATGACAGGGTGATGGTCCTTTGAGTCATATTTGTGCATTTATTGAAATTGTACAACTTGGATCTATGGCTGTCATGCAATGAAATTGCTTGATTGGTAGTTTTGCATGCAAGTATGTCACTCCTTTGAGGTTTTGAGATGGTAAAGAGGGGGACAGTACAAACAAACCCTTGAAAAAACCTTCATTTTGCTCTGTTTGTGCTCTGTTGCAGTATGGTGACTCAAAGCATCAGTGGCCGGTAGTGCCCCATCTATGGCTGGCAGTGCACATTTTTGGCTGGTAGGGGGCCGGCAGCAACCTTCCATGGCCGGCAGGCCACTGGTGTAACCCTCAGCAAGTATTTGGTAAGGTGGAGAAGAAAGATTTTGGAGCATGCTCAACCCTGCAAACAGAGCCTCTCGGGAGCAAAACGGAGTACTTTTTGGGGCGAGAACCGAGTGTATGCATCTTCTACTTCCCAAAGCAAAGTAGTAGCAGCGTAGCTTAATGCCTTCCATGCTCAGTTAATGTGCTCTTCTTTTAATTAATTAGTTTGCTAATTAGTTAAGTGTTGTAATAATTAGTAGTTAGTTTGCTAGTTATTCGATTGATTTGTAATAATTAGTCTAATTAGTTTAGTCTAATTAGTTCAATTAGCTTAGCTTAGATTAGCTTAGCTTTTTCATTTGGGCCCTCCTTCGTGAGGGCATAATGTTGTAATAAGTGTGCGTGCGTGTGTGTATGTCTTCCAACTCCACATCTTTCTCCCTTTTATTTACCCGCTTTGATGGTTAGATTAGGAACATTTTCAATTAGCATACCTTATGCTCGCATGTTTGCATTCATTCATTTGTCTTGCATACATCGAGGCTCGGCGCATCATTCAAACTGCATTGCAATTTCAATACTTCTTTGAATACGTGTTTCAAAGAATGCTATCAAAGTGTTGCAAATACCATGATTAAGTAGCTGAGCCTATTTAGTTACATCATTGTATGTGTTGCATTAGTCATTTAACATAGTTGGGAATCATGCATTTTTCTAACTTTGTTTTTTTTCTTGGCTCGGAGTACTCGGTGAGTTTTATGCTTTAGCATACTTGCATGAGTGTGATTGCCATATTGCCATGTTTCGCATGCTTGCCATGAGGCTATGTGCTTAAATGCTTAACTGCTTGAATGCTTGTGGATGAAGGCTTGTTGTTTGGATTGGAACGATTCAACAAATATATGTTTTAAGCCCACTATGTTTGGTGTCAAATCCGCATTTTTAAGTCCACTTGAGGGTGGAAAATTTAAACCATTTTCGAAAACAAGCATGAGTTGAATTGTTCCAAGTCTTGCGACTAGTCTATACTTGCTTGTGTGCGTCACATAGTAATGCTAGATTAATAACCGGAACAAGAACACATAAGGTTTATAAAATTGCATATCATGGTTAGTAGAGGACGATCTTTGATCGGGCGAGCGGAGGTGCTCAATTCATGACCTTCCCCCCTCGTACCTAAGTTCCCGAGCCGAGGCAACTTTGGTGATGACGGACGGGTGGCTTTTGGTACGAGTCAGGGTTTCTTAAATTTTTCCAAAAACAACATATTTAGGTGGCGACTTTGTAATCTGGCAAAGCAGTCCAATTTTGGCATTATTTGATTTAAAATCGATTTTCCAAAAAGATTTGCCAGATTGGACTCTTTGGTGTTTATCGGTTTCAGATTGCACTTATGAGACTAGATTCAGAACTGTGGGAGTTCGAATTGTGAGGCCTTTTATTTGAAATCTTCCCGAAAGGCGGGGTGCGGAAAAAGGCAAGTCCACAGTTTATGGCGACTCTGCTGGGGATTTAGAGAGCTTGACTTGAACTCATGATATATTGTTTTATTTATACTTATGTGTTTATTTTGCATTGCATTTGTATTGGTGCGCCTAAGTCACAGTGTTTTCCATCTGCTATTCCTGAGCGCTTTGCCAGAGGCTCGCTTGGAAAAGCTTGCCAAAAGGCTGACCGATTGTGGGCTCTGCCACGATGGGAACACAACCCTTGGATCTGGACTACCGCTATACCAATCGAGGTCACCACTCGTGACCTCGAAGCAACTTGCCAGGAGTCGAAGGAGGGCTTCTCTGATTTTGTAACTTGGTGGAGGACCAAGGCCTCCATGATGACTATCCGACCGGCAGAAAATGACCAGATCCGAATGGTGGTCCGTAACCTGCAACTAAGATGCTACAGAAGATGATGGTCTTACCTCTGTCTACTTTTACTGACTTCTATGAAATAGGGGTGCATATAGAGGATGCAATGAAGCAAGGTCTGATAGACCATGAAAAGAAGCAGCCCAAGAGGGCTTTCACACGCAGTTCCAATGCTACTACTAGTAGTAGTGCAGCTGCGAGGCCTTCAAACATGAGTGTTGTAACCACCACACCCAAAACTGCTAACCCCTTTGCCGATACACCCGATACAACCTCACAAAGCTCGAAGCACCAACCCCGAGGCCAGAGGGTTTTTACCCCACTATTCATGTCCTTATCTACAGCCCTGAGAGTCCTGATCATAAAAGGGCATCTGAAGCTGTTAGAACAACGCCCATTGCCTAATCCTCTCCTTCCTACACACAATCCGGCCAAATACTGCGCCTTCCACCAGCAGTATGGTCATGATACTGACTAGTGCTTCAGATTACATCATGAGATTCAAGATCTCATTGACAACAAAGTGATAGGGTTTTCTGAAAAGCCCAATGTCACTACAAATCCTCTCCCACCATATAACCAAGCCCCTCCTCCCCGACAAATAAACCTCATCCATACACTGGCCATCCCTTACGACCCCAATATATACATCACCCTCTCCCACCTATCTAAGCCGGCGCTATTTATCCCAGAAAGCACAGATTTGTGCATGATGAGCGCATCCATATCCCAACCCAAACCTATGGTGGTGACTGTGGTAGATGAAGGCAGGATAGCCTTGGTGGAGAATGGGAATGTTAGTTTAGTACCTGAGGGTTCCGTGGATTTTTCTGGGAAGGAATACAACCCATGCTATTACATTGTGCCGACCGATCAGGCCAAACCAGAGCTGGAGTTGCCAACAGGAATGGAAGTAAGTGTGGTTTGGGAGGATAGACCGAGCCAGGGACTGGATGACTTAGCCGACCTCGAGGAGGACATTAACAATC
This sequence comes from Camellia lanceoleosa, assembly GCA_025200525.1. Classification (NCBI taxonomy): domain Eukaryota; kingdom Viridiplantae; phylum Streptophyta; class Magnoliopsida; order Ericales; family Theaceae; genus Camellia; species Camellia lanceoleosa. The sequence goes on along the minus strand of CM045763.1, from coordinate 129,632,980 downwards.
TGCAGTTCTTCGATGAACGAGATCCGGGGAATGTATAGATTAATTGGTTCGATCTAAACGGGTCAACGGATAATTCGAGGTGGCTCAGTGATGAACTTGATGTGGATAAAGGACTTCAATCAAAGTTGGAACAGCCAGAACCAGGAACTGCTACAAGGGCTGGAACGGCCGAGGACAAGGGAAAGTTGCCAGAGAGCGTCAGTATTAAGAATTCTGCTCAAGAAATGGGCGTCATAAGCACTGTGGACACTGAGCAAGAGGCCGCACTAAAGCGGTTTAAATAGGAAAAAGATGAGAATAGTCAGGAAGCTGGAAAAGCCAAACACCCTGCAAGGGATGACTGTGACGTGAGAGTAATTACAACGGAACTAGACAATTGCCTGTCGGTTGCCGGAGAAGTATGGTGGGAAGATAATGATTTGTATCTTGCCCACACAGATGAGGATTGGGGCCAAGACTTGCCTAACGATACTTGGTATTCTGAGGAAGTGGATCATATGACTAGAAGTAGGCGGTACTTCAAGCCCCCACATTTAGACCAACCTGAAGCATCCGGAAAAGATAAAGAGGCTGAAAAATAGAAGGACAAGCAGTTGGAAGAAGAAGTTGTACTGAAGCAGCTAAAGAAGATCCAAGCAGACATATCCATCTAGGGGTTGCTCATGGCTTTACGGGTACACAGACAAGCGGTATTGTCAGCAATGGATAAGGCCAAGCTGTCTATCAACACAACTCCAGAGCAACTAGTGGGACTTGTCTTCCTGGGAGGTGCTTCGCCTACTTTGACCTTCTCCAATAAGGAATTGCTGCCTGAGGGCTCTGCGCATAACAAACTGCTATACATCTCAGTCGAGTGTGGAGAGAAGTGGATACCGGTTATATTGGTGGTTACTGGGTCTGCAATTAATGTTTGCCCATCTCACATAACCTATGCTATTGGCTTGAAGCCAGCGGATTTTGTACCTATGGCCCAGGTGATCTGGGCGTACGACAACACAAGCAGAGAAATGATAGGGACAGTTCAGATCTAAACACAAGTTGGCCCGGCACAACAGGATATTGGGTTTCATATCCTGGATGTTCTGGCCACTTTTAACTTACTCCTTGGATGGCCGTGGCTACACCAAGTGAAAGTTGTCTCTTCCACTCTTCATCAGATGTTGAAGTACCCCCATGGGAAGGGGGTGGCCATTGTATTTGGAAATTCATCTATACATCCTCCACCTGAGGTCACCACACCAGTACTGGAGATTCTGCATGGCAACGAGGATGTTTTCTTGTCTGGATTTACCTTGGCTGAGGCTCGGGTGGTGCAAAACATCTTGGCTATTGATAAGGGGTTGTACGTCAGTGCTCAATTAGTCTACCTCATGAACAAACTACAACACATACCCTGGATGGGATTAGGAAAGAGTGGTCAGAAGGACGTTACTGCACTGGCCGAAGTGCCACATAACCCTCATGCCTTTGGCTTAGGCTACACGCCTACCAAAGAGGACTGGGTAAGAAAAGGGAAAGAAATAGCAAGAAGAGCCAAAGCTAAGCAAAGTGGGAAGCACTATGAGCTTGTGCATAGACCAATTTAGGGAACTCTGAACGGCCGCTTGTCCAGGAGGGGGAAGACTTTCGGTTTTGCGGCTTTCCTGAGCCATGGTTGAACTCCGAGAAGCAGCGTCTACCTGGCTTTGAGATTTTCTTCGACCTACAACTACAAGAAGATGAAGCCACAGAGGAAAGGGCAGAATCTGTTATCACTGGAGCTGAGCGAAGCATAGAAAATGATCCGGACAACGATGAGATTAAAGTGGGGGCAGCACTGGCATGTCTCCTTTCGAATCCTCAGATCAAACCAAAGAGCTTGGGGGATGACTTCACCGTTTCCATGATCGGAGATCAATCAGGTGTGGACCCTTCTGGTGGTATTCTGGACGCATCTATCGCACCCTCTCTTATTTGGCAACTAGAGGAGGGCTTTTTGTCCAGCAGTTCTGAATTAGGAAGTAAGCCGGAATCTGATTCCACAAAGTCTGTGGAGTCGGAATTAGATTCCAGTTCTTTTGAGTCGAAGTCCGGTATTCCTAGGGTTGATAACCCGGATGCCGTAGTTTTGTCCAGGTCATCTTTTTCCTTTTCTTTTGAGTTGGTTGTAACCAAGGAATTGGATGAGCTGGAACCTTTGAATGAGAATGATACCACTGCTATTTCTTAGTACTTCTCTGTGCCACTTGTATATTGCATTGATCATGACTTTCAAAATTTTGATAAAAACGACGAGAAAGGAATTCCTCTGGTTTTGAAACATTTTGTTGATCGAGAGGAGGAGAGGTTTGTAAAACCCCTTTTTGATGAAATCATTCCAATTAATGTGGGTACTGAGAAGGATCCGCGCTTGGTCCAGATCGAGTCCACGTTGTCTTCAGAGGAACGCTAGCGCTTAGTCACTTTATTAAAAGATTTCAAAGATGTTTTCGCGTGGTCCTATGAAGACATGCCTGGAAACGATCCTGAGATTGTACAGCATCGGATCCCTTTTGACCCTGAGGCCTGACCCATCAAGCAGAAGCTTCGTAGAATACGCCCGGATTGGGCTTTGAAGATTAAGGAAGAGGTCACCAAGAAGATAGATGTAGGGTTTTTGCTAGTAACTAAGTACCCGACATGGTTGGCCAACATTGTCCCAGTGCCAAAGAAAGATGGCAAAATTCGGGTATGTGTGGATTTCAAAGATCTGAACAAAGCTAATCCGAAGGACGACTTTCCTCTACCGCACATCGATGAATTGGTGGACTTTACCGCAGGCCATGCGTTGCTCTCCTTTATGGATGGATTTTCCGGGTATAACCAGGTCTTGATGGCACCCGAGGACAGGGAAAAGACTACCTTCACCATGCCGTGGGGAATCTACGGCTATAGGGTGATGCTGTTCAGTCTGAAAAATACTAGGGCTACTTATCAACGAGCTGCAACCACTATCTTACATGAGATGATCCACAAAGAGGTTGAGGTGTATGTGGATGACATGATTGTCAAGTCCAAGGAAAGAGAGGGCCACTACACCGCCTTGAAGAAATTCTTCCAACGAATCAGGGAATATCGGTTGAGGTTGAATCCACATAAATGCACTTTTGGTGTCACGGCAGGGAACATGCTGGGTCTCTTGATTACACAAAGGGGCATTGAGGTTAATCCTTCCAAGATCAAGGCCATAGTAGAAATGCCACCACCAAGGACTGAAAAGGAGGTGCGAGGCTTTCTAGGTAAAGTGCAATTCATGAGACGGTTTATTGCAAAATTAACCTTGACCATTTTTTGGTCTCCTGAAGAAAGGAAAGAAATTCTAATGGGATGACCGATGCCAGTTTGCTTTTGAGCAGATCAAGCAGTATCTCCAAAACCCACCCGTGTTGTCACCACCAGAGCTGAAAAAGTCTTTGATTCTGTACCTGTCAGTTACTGACATGACTATGGGTTGCATGCTTGCGCAAGAATCTGAGGACAAGGTGGAGAAAGCCATCTATTAACTGAGCAAGAAGATGCTGAATATGAGACCCGTTACACCCCTTTGGAAAAGGCTTGCTTAGCCTTGGTATAGGCTACCAGGAAATTGAGGCACTACCTATTAGCTCACTCTGTAATTCTAGTTTTGAGATTAGATCCCATTAAATATCTCTTCGAGAAACCAGCACTTACGGGTAGGCTAGCCTGTTGGTTGCTTCTCCTTTCCGAATTTGATTTGAAGTACGTAACTTGCAAGTCTGTCAAGGGGAGAGCAGTAGCAGAGTTCCTGGCAGATCACCCAGTGGAAATGGACGAAGAGGTAGAATATCTATTCTAGATGAGGACATTCTGCAAGTCGAAGAAGAAACTTGGGTGATGTACTTTGACGGAGCGTCTAATCAGTACGGTTATGGGATAGAGGTGTTACTGATAACACCCGACAATTCCCATATACCCTTAGCCTTCAAACTCCAGTTCAAGATATCAAACAACGAAGCAGAATACAAGGCATATATCGCTAGTTTAGAAGCCGCCCTGGAACTAGGGGCAAAAAGGTTGGACGTCATCGATGACTCAAACCTGGTTATGTCTCAAACAAAAGGAGACCGGAAGGTTAAGGAAGAAAGGATGAAAATCTATTACCAAACCCTAGATGTTCTGATTCCTAGGTTCGAGAAGTTGACCTTCACGCATCTGTTAAGAGAGAACAACAGGTTCGCTGATGCTTTATCAACTCTATCTTCTATGATAGACATCCCGTTGGGGGTCCGGATACGTCCGATCATTATTAAACAGAGATATGCGCTGGCCTACGAGTTGATTGCCGCAATAGATGAAGTGCAAGATCAAAACCCCTGGTATTATGATGTTTGGAACTTGTTGGAAAATGAGGTTTATCCACTAGGGGCAAATGCCAAAGATAAAAGGGCAATACGGCGAATGGCTGCTCAATTTATCATTTGCGCGGGTAAGTTGTACAAACATGGTCATCTGGGAATGCGCAAGCTGTGTGTTAATGGAGAAGAGTTGAAGCGCCTAATAGAGGCCATTCATGGGAGAGAGTGCGGATCGCACATGAGCAGAGTAATGCTAGCCCGGAAGATTCTCAGGCAGGGCTACTACTAATCAACCATGGAGGAGGATTGTATCGGTTTTGTTCGGCGATACCACAAATGCCAAATCCATGCAAATCACATGAATATCCTACTGTCGATGCTGTACAACATGACTTCATCATGGCCATTTTCAGTCTGGGGAATTGATGTAATTGGGGCAGTTGTGCCGAAAGGCTCGAATGGGCATGAGTATATCCTAGTGGCAATAGACTATTTCACAAACTGGATCGAAGCCTAATCCTATGTAGTGCTGAAACCGTTGCATGTAGCCAAGTTCATCATTAATAACATCATTTCTCGTTATGGGGTCTCGAATGAGATCATTTCAAACAATGGATCCTATTTTAAGGAAGAAGTGATCGACTTGTTAGAGAAACACAACATGGCTTTTCACAAGTCATCTACATATCGGCCGCAGACCAATGGAGTTGTTGAGGCCGCCAATAAGAATATCCAGCACATTTTGTAGAAAATGGTTGAGACTTACAAAGACTGGCCAGACAAATTGCCATTTACTCTCTGGGGCTACAGGACTTCAATTCGGACATCTACTAGGACAACTCCGTATTCTCTGGTTTATGGAATGGAGGCTGTTCTGCCGATTGAGATAGAGGTTCTGTCGCTACGAGTTATGGCTGAGTGCCAAATAGCAGAAGCAGATTAGCAGTAGAGCAGGTTCGAGGAACTGATATTATTCGACGAGAGGAGGCTGAAAGCACTGTACCATGTCCAAGGATATCAATCCAGGATTGCCAGGGCTTTTAACAAGAAAGTTAAGTCCAAGAATCTTAAAGAAGGGGATTTGGTGCTCAAGGACAACCGAGCTCCCATTCATGACCCTAGGGGCAAGTTCAGACCTAATCGGACTGGTCCTTACATCATCAAATCAATCTGGTCGGGTGGAGCTGTTTTTCTTATGGACCTAGATGGCTTGGAATTCTCCCAACCAATTAACATGGACAAGTTGAAGAAATATTACCCCTGAGAGGCTCGCTAGGCCGAAAACCTGGAAGGGCGACCTAGGCAAAAGTTAGAGCACAAAAAATTGAAAAAAGAATAACTGAGCTCGCAAGGTTGAAAACCCAGAAAGGGCGGCCTTGGCAAAAGTTAGAGCGCAAAAGGATAGTGTTAACACCCAAGTGAACCCAAACCGAACTACGTAAGGCTTGATTCCCATCTTCAGGATACGTAAGTAACTTCTTTCTGAAGCTCAACAATAAACACTTCAAACTCAACTGTCCTGTCTATGAGATTGTTCAGGTCATCTTTGTCTTTTCTGTATCTCGAGAGTGATCTTCACTATGAGAGCTGGTTACAGTACAGCACTGAGTAGTGCTATTCAGTATAGGGGCAATTTTTCATTTCTGGATTTGGGTTGTACATCTCAAGGATAGATTCCAAGTGTGTCCAGTTGTGATCCTTATCGAAAATGGTTTTGAAAATTTTTAATAAAAGTTTATTTTTGTTCAAATTAATCTTTTTACAACTTAGACCATTTTTTGGCCAAAAGGAAAATTTGCAATGCCCACGACTTCAATTTCATTGATTTCAATACAGAGTTCTCTAACCCTCGATACAAATCAAAGTTACTTTTATTATATGCATAAAACTTGGAAAGTTAGATCAAAGCAATAAACTTGGGGCACAGATAAGTCAGGTGTTCCTACGTCCCCTCCCTACACTTGTGGAAGCTTCAGATGCTAAAGTAGGCCCAGTTTGCCCCTCATCTTCAAGCCAAGCCAGGCATTCGCCAGAAAGGGCGCAACTGAAATTGGGAGCGGAAGCCAGAAGTTCTCTTGTCCTCCAAGCATTGGGGTATCGAGCCAACTGTGAACCTCGGATTGGGAATGAAGCCGGGTACTCTACCCTTTCTTCTGGGCAAGTCTAGTCGTGTCCGAACTGACGCTTGAATCGAAACGAAAAATAGAATACACAGTGTGTCAGGCTAATTAGCTGAATGCCGGGTTGCTGAGACATGCTGTAACTCATCTCGTGCAGATCAAACCAGAGGCAACACTAAACAATGTCAACAACAGACCTGTTGCACATCCAATGGCACCAGCACCCTTCATTCAGAAAATCAACTAGCCGTTGGCGGAAGAAATAGCCTTGTGCTAAATATACAGAGAAAAAGTCCACTACCTTCAACCTGTCCATGAGCCATATTAGGGGAGGGATGAAAAATAAGAGAGATTAAAGAATAGAGAGGTGTATGTGGAGAGAAAAAGTGAGAAAAGGTTTTGAGAGAAAAACAAAGCCTGAGTGCCGAGTGATGTAAAAAACACATATGAGATAGGGTGGGAAACATTATCTGCAAAAGTAGTGGACTTCCTGCGAATTTGGTCGTCTTACGCCGATGGAAGGTGTCCAAGCCTATCAAAGTTTCGGCTAACGCTAAGCCAGTGCAGCACTTGCCCTCTTTTAAGCTTTGGGCTACTTCAATCAGTCAGATGCTAGACCCTCCGAAACTTGGAGTAAGTAGAAAATAAGCCAACATACACAAACAAAGGGCATGTTTGCGAAAACTCTGCCAAAAACAGTCGCCGGCGTCAAAAAATCGATGAATAAAGCTGGGAATATCCAACTCTCCATTGTGAACCAAGGATTGAGCCTCATGTGAAGTGAGCCCACACATCCTTCCTAAAGCCTGGATGTGACCAAAATGGGACTGAGGCAAGATTTCCTCGTCACACCGGGATTTCATCAAAATTTGGAATTCTTCAATTGTCGGGCACATCTCTTGCCCCCCAAAGCTAAACACATGTGTAATCAGGTTTCAGCACCTAACCGCGGTGTGAAGGAACGGAAAACACAGTGAAGAACGGCTTAGCGGGAATAGTGCATTTATGCCTCATATTTGGACCACGCTTTGGTCTTTTCAAAATAAGGTTGTTGATGGCCTATCGGCCATCCTTGAAGGCTGCCGGCCATGGCTTTTGGCCTGCCGGCCATTGATGTGCCTTGATGGCCATCAATGAAGCCTTGCTGGCCATCAGTATTTCCAACAGATATTTTGTGATATTTTGTGCCAGCTGTTTACACAGGTTAACGCATCTTCCAACACATATGTGGTTGGATCTTTGTGAGGGAAATTTGTATTTTCTATATACAGGACCCCTCTCTTACATGTGTGGGGTTAGAAAATTTTGAAGACAAAAATTCTCTCTCCTTCTAGAATTCTCTCTCTCTCTCTTGATATTTTGTGCCTTAAAGTCTAGTTTCTCTACACTTTTGCACATCAACCCTTAACTAAACACTCTCACCTTCGGGCTGAGATCACTTGGAGCTTTGTTTGAGCTTTAAAAAGAGGTTTGGGCTTGGTTTGTTGCCTATTGTGTGCCTTAGCTTCAAGAGGTATAGCACTCTCCTTTTAAGCTTGCTTTCCACACTTACTTTGCCATCTTTTCCAACTATTTTGGGGCTATTTTTAGCATGTAAAAAGTTCTATTTTTGAGACCTAAAATTGGTGGTTTTAGCCCTTTTGAGTTAGGGGCTTGTCTACCCCTTTTGCTTCTTAGCTTGTTATGTTTTTGTGCCATCTTTTCACCACTTTCAAAATAACTTTTTTGGGCCTTTTAACCACTAAATCTCAAGAGGTTTTTCAGTGGTAAAAATCAACTTTTGAAGTCCAAAATTAGAGGGGTTAGCCTCCCCTCCTTGTGCCTTGTTTGCATGCCTAGATAGCTTCATATGTTAGCATGTTTTTCTAGCAATTTGTAGCTTAAGTCCAACATGTTTTTGCCTCTATTTTGACATGTTTTGGCTCTGTTTTGGCTGGATAATTCAGTTGAGGCTTGTATTGCATAGTTGTTGGGTTAATTCCTTCAATAGCTTATTGTTTTAAGGCTTTAACTAGCATTGGTGTGAACTGGTTGCATGTTTTTAGTGCTTTTATCACTCATTTTCAGCATATACAATCTCTGCAACCTCCCTCATTTCTTCACTTTTTCATTTGTTTTGAGGGTTGTTTCAAACTTAGGGTTGTTTAAGCTTGAGGTAGAGGCTCATGCTTAATGGTTTAATCCTCTTTTGAGGGTTCATTACCATTGGCATGAAGCTTCCCTCATGCCTTAAACTACACCTTGGTTGACACTTCTTTCACTTTAGAAGACACTCACCAATGGACTAATCAATTAAAGAATGATTTTGGTAATCAAAATGTGTAAACAAAACATGCAAGTAAAAGAGGCAAGATACGCACCTCTTTGTGTTGCATTGCATGTGTTCAAATCGGACGTTAATTTGAACATATGGAAAATGGGATATTTCATACTCAATAGTGATGAAATGTGTCATTTTCCTTGGTCCCCATTGCCTTTGATCATGCATGATAGGGTGATGGTCCTTTGAGTCATATTTGTGCATTTTTTGAAATTGTACAATTTGGATCTTTGGCCATCAAGCAATGAAATTTCTTAATTGGTGGTTTTGGATCCAAGTGTGTCACTCCTTTGAGGTTTTGAGATGATAAGGAGGGGAACAGTATAAACAAACCCTTGAAAAAATCTTCATTTTGCTCTGTTTGTGCTCTGTTGCAGTATGGTGACTCAGAGCATCAGTGGCCGGCAGTGCCCCATCCATGGTGGGCAGTGTCTTATCTCTAGCCGACAGTGCACAATTTTGGCCGGCAGGGGGCCGGCAACAACCTTCCATGGTGTAACCTTCAGCAAGTATTTGGTAAGGTGGAGCAGAAAGATTCTGGAGCATGCTCAACCCTGCAAACAGAGCCTCTCGGGAGTAAAACGGAGGACTTTTCGGGATGAGAACCGAGTGCATGCATCTTCTACTTCCCGAAGCAGAGCAGTAGCAGCATAGTTTAATGCCTTACATGCTTAGTTAATGTGCTCTTCTTTTAATTAATTAGTTTGCTAATTAGTTACATGTTGTAATAATTAGTAATTAGTTTGCTAGTTATTCGATTGATTTGTAATAATTATTCTAATTAGTTTAGTCTATTTAGTTTAATTAGCTTAGCTTAGATTAGCTTAGCTTATTCATTCGGACCCTCCTTCGTGAGGGCATAATGTTGTAATAAGTGTGCGTGCGTGTGTGTATGTCTTCCATCCCCACGTCTTTCTCCCTTTTATTTACTCGCTCTATTGGTTAGATTAGGGACATTTTCAATTAGCATACCTTATGCTCGCATGTTTGCATTCATTCATTTGTCTTTCATGCACCGAGGTTCGGCGCATCATTCAAATTGCATTGCAATTTCAATACTTCTTTGAATACGTGTTTCAAAGCATGCTATCAAAGTGTTGCAAATACCATGATTAAGTAGCCGAGCCTATTTAGTTACATCATTGCATGTGTTGCATTAGTCATTTAACATAGTTAGGAATCATGCATTTTTCTAACTTTGTTTTTTTTAATGGCTTGGAGTACTCAGTGAGTTTTATGCTTTAGCATACTCGCATGAGTGTGATTGCCATATTGCCATGTTTCGCATGCTTGCCATGAGGCTATGTGCTTAACCACTTGCATGCCTATGGATGAAGGCTTGTTGTTTGGATTAGAACGATTCAACAAATATGTGTCTTAAGCCCACTATGTTTGGTGGCAATTCCGCATTTTTAAGCTCGCTTGAGGGTGGCAAATTCGAACCATTTTCGAAAACAAACATGAGTTGAATTGTTCCAAGTCTTGCGACTAGTCTATACTTGCTTGTGTGCATCATATAGTAAGGCTAGATTAATAACCAGAACAAGAACACATAAGGTTTATAAAATTGCATATCATGGTTAGTAAAGGCCGATCTTTGATCGGGCGAGTGGTGGTGCTCAATTCATGACCTTCCCCCCTCGTACCCAAGTTCCCGAGCTGAGGCAACTTTGGTGATAATGGACGCGTGGCCTTTGTCACGAGTCAGGGTTTCCTAATTTTTCCCAAAAACAAAATATTTAGGTGACGACTCTGTAATCTAGCAAAGTAGTTCAATTTTGGCATTATTTGATTTAAAATCGATTTTCCAAAAAGATTTTCCTAATTGCACTCTTTGGTGTTTATCGGTTTTACATTGCACTTGTGAGACTAGATTCAGAACCGCGGGAGTCCGAACTGTGAAACCTTTTATTTCAAACCTTCCCGAAAGGCGGGGCGCGGAAAAAGGTGAGTCCACACACATATCTCTCGTTTTCACAACATTACAGAAATACATAAAGTCTTACAAAGAAACAAGCCCAACAATAAAATTACTAGCAGGGGAGGCAGATTTACAATAGGATAACTCTACACTCCTTTGTTCTCACACCAAGTACTATTGTGTATATAGGAACACCTCATTGTAGCCACTACAATCCACATCTCAGTGGAAAATGTCATAAACCCAATAAGTCTTAGTCTCAGGGCCCGTCCCAGTCCTAATAGTCCAACAAAATGACAAAGGATAGTTTGGGTTAGGGTGTAGACAACGTGTTCCCTATTTCTAGTAGTACTAGTGATTGGGTCTATTTCAATCTTAATAGAGTTAAGAATTTCATTCGATTGAGTGGTTATGAGAACATTGTCCCCCCATCCTTTAAGAATTTCTGTAAAGCCAATCACGATATATTGAGATATTTGGATGTCTGTATTATCATTTTGTTTACAAACTATTTCGTACATAAGTATCTGGTGGATAGTCTCGAAAATTTGGTATTCTGATTTACCATCTATGTTCCATTCATAAATGGTTTTTCCATGGTATGATTTTTAGGTATGAAGGAAATCTTCTTCGTAAAGAATATCCTGGGGAGTAAGTCTGGAATAGTAATACCTACTAGGTCCTGTTAAGGCCATTCGAGAGGTTTGTTACGTCTTATTGATGGATTGCATTTCCTGGAAACTATTTTGAATTTCAAAAATTTTTTATGGCAGAAGACCATCATCTTCTTCAATTTCTGTAGGCAAATCAGCTTGGTGCTGAGAAATAACATTAATTATTACAACAATTCGAATAAGAAAATTGGAGAAAGAAAGAGATTACTACAACAATGAATCGATTCAGCCTATCTACTACTAAATCTAATAAATCATACTAAGTAAAGTAACAATCCTAGGAGCTCCATAACTGCTCAGGGAAGAATTCCCCAGAGACTATATGTTCTGTTCTTGGGAGAGATGACCGGCCAGAGACCAGATGAGCCGGCCAAAGTAGAAAGTGGCCGGTCGAACTCCTTCTCTAGCTAGGGGATTAGGTTAGTGCAGGATTTCTGGATAGAGGCCAAAGGGAGACTTTTTTAGGGTTCTCACACTTTCCACCTACTCTATTGCGTATGGGGTTTTAGGACCATTGTTGTAGTGATTGCATTTAGGTCTAGTTCCCAGTAAACCACTGACAGATATGCTTATCCTTATCCCTTTGTCAAGCACGTAGTTGGTATAAGAGCCATGTTTACTACAACTCATATTAAGTTTATACTTTACTTAAATTATACATATATGGTCACCAGTGATCATCATGAATACTGAACCTTCAGTAATAACTTTTAGCTTCTATATCAGAAGTAGTAGAACTTGTGGCTTACCAAGATGTGAAGGAAGCCTTTGACAAGTGGACAATTCAAACTGTCAAACCAGATATAATTTATAAAATTAGAACTTTTGATTTTACTAGTAAAAAGTTAATCAAAACTTTTGAGCATGCCGCTCCTTTTCAGAATAATGATGAAATAATTAAATTACTTCATATTCATTATCTTTCACCTTTTTTCAAAAAATACAAATACATCCATATAGGACTTGTCCAAATAGCTTTCAAGCCTTTAACTTTGTTAGGCCAGAATATCAGTATCCAGTGTACCCTTAGAGATGGTAGGTGTACTAATTGGCAAGCGTCCCTTATGGGTGCCATAGAAACTAGTTTATCTTATGGACCAATTTACTTTAATATATATCCAAATTTAAGTGTTTCGTTTTTTAATACAAATCTATCAGAAGTCCTAGAACTAAGAGTTCTTACTCATGGGCATGAGAATTTACCAGGGTCACCGCCCCTAACTGCAATCTTTAGGATTCATTTGAAGGTTTTGACAACCTTAAATCCTTATACCAGAAGACGAAGCAAAATAGGACATACAGTCCTGATAGACACTAACCTGTTTAACTCCTAGGTAGCCGTCCCTAGGATGATACCATGGAAGGATATTAATGTAGACACCCCATTTTTGACCGACCTTAAGACTTGGGCGCTACTGATGGCTTCCTTGGTGATGAAAGTTGTGCAGGTTATGCTATGCAAAGGGTCGGTTTCTTTGGCAAGGAGAGCGTCAAATCCAAACCTCACACCCCATTGTTGGAACAAAAAGATTTTAGATCTTAAAACCCTCTCTTTCAAAATATTTTTAAAAAGGTTTCTGCAATGCTCCGAGGCTCACATTTCGTTAAATGTTGCACTTTTCAGTAAACCGAGCAAGGACAAAGTGGAAATGAATCAAGGAGAGATGAAATCTTCGGAAAATCTTTCAAAACACCTTGTTTAGGGGTTTGGAGTTGAAGAAAATTGGAGGAGAGGGAAGAAACCAAGTTGAAGAAGAAGGTCGGTATGAATCGCTAAGAGAGAGTCGAGCGATCCTTGCTAAATCAGGCCTATCTGTCTATACACTTGGATTTAAGCTATGAGGCCACCACTGTTGGAAAGAAGACTTCTAGGGCTTCATTTTACACTCAACAATCTCCTAAATCCAAGTTCGGATGGGGGAGATATGATTGGTTGAAGTTGGGCAGCAATCCGGGTAGGATCGAAACTGAGCGGCTTCACCAAAATAGGCATAACTTTTTGTACAGTTGAAATTTTGATGCAAGAATGCCACCATTGGAAATATTACTTCCGGGGCTTCAATTTGGGCACAAGAATGACCTGAAAAGGAGTTCATATGAAGGAGTTATGCCCATTTGAAGTTGGATCTACAGAGCAGAATTTCCTATCGGCTACAAATGTGCCGATCGGCCTAAAAAGTAGCAGATTGGCCATCACAAGTAGCAGATCGGCACTAAAGATGGCTGATCGGCCAAGAGTGACCCAAACTCAGATTTTTTGAAGATATTTTCTCCTCCAGCTGTTTCCAGCAAGCTCCAGCTGTCCCAACTTAGATATTTTCGACCAAAAGCTCTTAAATTGCTATATATGAACCTATATCTCATACTTTTGAAGGGTTAGAACTTCTTGAACAAGTTTGAGAGCTTCTCTCACTAAACTCCCTCTCTCTCTACAAAATTTTTAGAGCAACATCTCTGCCTCTCTCTCTAAAGCCTCTATCTCTTGCCCTTTGGTGCATAGAAGTGCATAGAAGTAGAGAAATACAACTAGTTTGCCTAGGCATCCATCATCAAAGTTGCATATCTATGGGCTGAGGTCCCTTGGAGCTTATTTTTGGGCTGTTAGAAGGTCATTTGAGCCAAGAAAGAGGCTGTTTTGCTGCTATGCATTAAGAGGTATAACTCTCCTCTTTTGTATTTGTTTTGCACACTTGCTTCACCACCCTTTTTCCATTGTTTTGGGGCTGTTTTTGGGGTGGTGTTGAACTATAAAAACCTTTGTTTTTCCTCTATTTTTCAGCCCTAAAAGTGTTGGTTTGTGCCTTGTTTGGCTAGGGGGTTGTCTCTCTCTTTGCTCTTTGGCTTGTAAAGCCTTTAGAGCCAACTTCCTAAGCTTTTGAAGCCATCTTTGTTTGGCCTTTTAACCACTGAAATCCAGTGGATTTTCAGTGGTAAAAATGTGGTTTTGAGGTTCAAAATGGGAGGGGGTGGTCCCCCCTCCTCTTGTCTTGTTAGCATGTGTTGTTGGCCTATCAAATGAGCATGTATTTTTCCCTTCTCGAGGCTTAGTTTGAGCATGTTTTTGTAACTTTTTGGGCCTACTCTAACTCTATTTTAAGCTAGTTTTTTTGTCCCTCGCATGCTCTATACACTTGTAGTGTAATCCTTGCAAACTAGCCTTGTATGCTTGCTATTTTAGCCTATAATTCTAGCATATTTTGGCTCTACTCCAGCACATTTTTGGCCATTATTTAACATGCCTTAACTCTGTTTTTGGCTTGTTTGATCATTGGTTGCATGCTTCATGCACTTGTAATGTAAATCCTCTTTGCTAGACTTGCATGCCTAATGAATTAGCTTGTTATTCTAGCATGTGTTGGCTTAGTCTCAGCCCATTTTTGGTGTTGTTTTGGCATGCCATAACTCTAATTTTGGCTGGTTTGGCCACCTCTTGCATGCTTCATGTACTTGTAGTGCAATTGTGCTAAATTGCCTAACATGTGCTATTGTTTTGGACCATCATTCTAACATCCTTTTGGCTCAACTTCAAGAAGCTTTTGTTCATGTTTTACCATGCTTAATCTCTGTTTTATATTGTTTTGGTCATGCATGCCTTGCTTTGTATAGCCATAGTGCATTCTAGCTCACTAGCCTTGAGTTCCCAAGTCACTAGCATGCATTGCTTAGGCTATTTGCATGATTTGGCATTATTTGATATGTGATTTCAGTACATGTAGTGTGGCCATACACTCACATCTTTCACTCTTTCAATGCTTTGGAGGGTTGGTGCTTTATGCCTTAAGTATGAGCCTTTATGCATGCCATCTTGCCTAAGCATTTGGGCTGCCATATCAGTACATTTTTGGTGTTATTTTGCCATAATATAACTCTGATTTTTTTTGGTAAAGTCATCTTATTCTTGGTGTTGGTAGGTGTAGCGTAATCCTCCTCATTGGCCTTGCATATTCCATGCATCATGCCCTTCATGCTAGCATGTGTTAGCTCTAGTCCATACATGTTTTAGCATCATTTTGACATGCTCTAGGACTGTTTTGGGTTGTCTTGGCCATATGGTTCATGTATTGCATAGCTATAGTGTAGGTGCCTATGCTAGCTTCAAGCTTTGAGCCCTCTTGCATGCCATGCTTGTGTTGTTTGAGTGGTTTGACACCATTCCATACATGATTTCAAAGCTTATAATGTTGTCACACATCCATGTTTTTCACTCTTTAAGTGCTCTTAAGGGTTGCATCTTTATGCCTTAATTCTTGAGCCAATTGGCATGCATGCTTGTCTTGCCTTTTCATGATTTTCATGCCTTCATTTTAGCATTTTGGCCACTATTTTGGGCATGATTGAGATCTGTCCATATTCGGTTTAAGTCCATATGACATTGTTATTTGCATGTTGTTGCATGTACATGATGTTGTTGCATGCTTGTTGCATTGCATGTTGTTGCATGCTTGTTACATTGCATGACATTTACATACTTGTTGTTTGCATTATGTATGCATGCCTTGCATTGTGTTTGGAATCTTGTGCATGCATTGCATTGTGTTTGGATAGGGTGTTAGTCCAAACACGAGAAACGAGGGACGTTTCGTACTTGAAGTGACGAAACGTGCCTCAATTCTCGATCGCCGACCCTCTTGATCATGCATGATAGAGGTTAAGGCATTTATGTGTTCTTGTGCATTCATTTTCCATTGACTTGTGCAACTCGGCCTTTTTGGCCATCATGCATCGGGATGCATGATTGGTAGCTTGAGAGTCGAGCATTACACTCCTTTGAGCCTTAGACATGATAAGGAGTGTGGTGGCACACACATTTTCTTGCAAATACATTACCATGCCTCTATTAGTGCTCTGTTGCAGCAAAAGGAGAAGTTTGCAGGAAGAAGTGGCCGATCGACCACTTAGTGTGCCGATCGGCTATCAAAATGGGCTGATAGCCTTGAAATTTGGCCGATGACTGTTACACATGGCCAATGGCCATTCCTCTTGGCCGACTACCTCTCAATTTGTTCCTAAGTTGGGTTAGAAGCACTACGGAAGTTGGCACAGTTTTCAGAGATATAGAAGAGTGCAAACAGAGGCAACACGAGGCACGGCAGTGGATTTCCGAGCAAAGCAGACCGAGCATGCATCACTTCCTTGCCCGCGAGGCCATTTCATTGCTTATGATTAGTTCGTATAAATTAGTCATTTGATTTGTTTTGTAAATGTTCTAATTAGCTTAGCATAGCTATTTGTTTCAAATTTAGATTGTAATACTTAATTAGCTAGAATTAGTTAATTAATTTTGGTTTATAATTGATTAGCTTACGTAGCTAGTTAGTTGATTTATTCGGACCCTCCGTCGAGAGGGCGAATTTTGTAATAAGTGTGCGTGAGTGTGTGAATGTCTTCCAACCCTACGTCTTTCTCCCTTTTACTTATCAACTTTTGATGGTTAGTTTTAGGGCATATTTTGATTAGCATCCTTATGTTTCGCATGCGTGCATCATTCATCTGATTTGCATGCAGCGGGCTTGGCGCATCATACAAACCGCATTGTATTTCAATACATTTACTTGAATACGTATTCAACAGCATGTTATCAAGTTGCATCTCATATGCCATCTTAGAATAGCCGAGCCTATTTCTAGTTGCATTTTACATGTGTTGCATTAGCCATCTTAACATGAATTAGGATCATGCGTAATTTCTAACTAGTTCTTTGTTTTGGCTCGGAGTACACTATAAGTGTTTATGCTTTAGCATCTTGCATGAGTGTGAGTGTTGCCATGATAGCATGCTTGCCATGAGGCTAACTACTTAAGTGTTTAATTGCATGAATGCCTGTGGATGAAGGTTGGATTGCTTGAATTGGAACAATTCATCGAAATGCGAGTTTTAAGCCCGCTTGAGAGTGGCAAGATCATGTTGTTCTAAGCCCACTTGAGGGTGGCAAAATCCGCGTCTTAGCCTACTTGCGAGTAGCATCTGCAAACCATTTTCAAACAAACAAACATAAGATGTTTTGTTCCAATTTGAGCGATTTAGTCTATACTTGTATGTTATGCGCATCACATAGTAAGCTAGCTAATAAACCGGAATAAGAACACATATGTTTTCAAAAACAACATATCTTGTTAGTAGAGACCGATCCTTTGATCAGGCGAGCGGGGGTGCTCCTTTCATGACCTTTCCCCCTCGTACCCAAGATCCCGAGCCAAGGCAACTTTGGTGATGACGGACACGTGGCCTTAGGTATGAGTCAGGGTTTCCTAAATTTCCCAAAACAAAACATTTAGGTGGCGACTCTGAAATCTGGCAAATCAGTCCATGTTTGGCACTTCTTGATTAAAAACAGTTTTCCAAAACGATTTGCCGGATTTGGACTCTTTGGTGATTTATCAGTCTTACATTGCACTTTGTGAGATTAGATTTAGAATCGTGACAGGAGTCCGAACTGTAGTAGCTAAAACTTACAATTCGCGCCCTCGCACGCGGAGCGGAGTTCGGGGCGGTCTACAATTACCTTTCCAGCAAACTGGCAAATACCGAATGTTGCTTCCGCAAGACCTATAGTCAGACAAACACTTGACCAGGTCATCCAGACACAAAAAGGAAATATATACCTCCAATTCCATTGTCCTTTGACCAGAAGTATGTCTAGTACAAGTTCCAGATTTACTCCATCTTACAGAGTAGATTTACCTAACTCAGCTAGGCAATCTACTTCTGAACCTCCAGAATATGTTCTGCAAGGAATGTCTTCTAGACCAGCTAGTGAACCACCACTAGAATCTGTAATTCAAGGAAAACATATTTCTGAAAACCAAATACCTTATGGAGTATATAATACCAGCAGACCGTCGTATGATCAGGAAAGCCCTATGGCCAGCGAAATGAATTTTGAAATTTGATGGATTTTACACCAGGTAGTGAAACCCGTCATCTTCTCAACCATGGTTTTATACAACCTAAATACCAGGAATTTAGAGAGTGGTACTTTAGCTGTCACAATCCTCAACAGCTTGAACGATTAAAAAACCATTATTACTTTCATTTAGAAAGACAACAGAAAATTATCCCTTTTCTTGAGTAATATTTTGAATTTTCCACTATTATGGAACTTCTTCCAGCACCACAGCTTAATATATTAGATGATTTACACAAGACTTGGCTAACAACAGAAGGAAAAAGTATCAAATTGATACATCCTCCACCGTAGTCTCTAGCGCTAGCACCTAGCCTAGCTTCCTGTTCTGGCTCTCCGTTGGTTGTTATAGCATTTGTCAAACTAACTGATACTCCTGAGAAATGAGATCTTGTCAAGATTACTGACCTTACTCCTCCCATTAAATTGAATAATTATACCAACTCACACCTTCAAACTGTAGGAAAACAACTAACTAGAATTGAAGAATTAGTTACTGGATTAGTTTACCATAAAAAGGCCAGGTCTAAACCAGAAACAAATCTTCAACTAGTTAACATCAAACCACCCTTGGAGGTTTCAAACTTTAATTTTAAACCTCCTAAACAGAATGATGAATTTACTACTGCCTTGTCAATAAAATGAAAAACATCCGAATAGGATCTTCCAGTCAACAAATTAATGTGCTTTCTCAACACCAACCTAATTCACCTACAAAAATTTAAAAAGATGATGGTCTTCTGCCATCACAAATTTTTGAAACTCAGAATAGTTTCCAGGAAGTGCGATCTGTCAATAAGATGTATTTTCCTAAACAGACCTCTCGAATGGCCTTAACAAGACCTAGTAGGTATTACTATTCTAGACCTACACCCCAGGATATTCTTTACGGAGAAGTTTTCCTTTACACCCAGAAATCCTACCATTGAAAAACCATTTATGAATGGAACATAGATGGTAAATCAGAATACTAGATTTTCGAGACTATCCACCAGATACTTATGTACGGAATAGTCTTTAAACAAAATGATAATAAAGTCAGCCAAATAGCTCGATATGTCGTGAATGGCCTTACAAGAATTCTTAAAGGATGGTGGGACAATGTTCTCACACCTACTCAACAGAATGAAATTCTTAACTCTATTAAGATTGAAACAGACCCAATCACCGGTACTACCAGAAATAGGGAAGATGCTATCTACACCTTAACCCAAACTATCATTCGTCACTTTGTTGGACCAGAAATCGCTAGTAGTGATAGAGGTCGTGAACTTCTCTAAAATTTAAGATGTCCATCTTTAACCCATTTAAGATGGTATAAAGATGTTTTCCTGCTTGAAGTTATGCAACAAATTGATACCAACAGTGAACATTGAAAGGCCAAATTTATTGATGGTCTCCCCAATCTCTTTGCTGAAAAAATCAGGAAAAAACTTAGTGATCACCATAATAGTATGACTATTCCTTATAACCAGTATACTTATGGTCAATTTATTGGTATTATCATTGAAAGAGGTCTATCTTTATGTAATGACCTCAAACTCCAGCATCTTATGAAAAAACACAATCTTACAGGCAAAAAAGAACTTGGCGAATGTTGTGACCAATTTGCTTGTGACACCAAACTCCAGTACCCTTCTAAGTCCAAGAGACCTAGGCAAATCAAACCTTATAGAAAATCTTCCTGAAAAACTTATTCCAAGAAATACAAGGGTTCTTCTTCCAAACCCTCTTACCCGTACAAGCCTAAAACATACTTTAAAGGAAAACAAAAATCCACTTCTAGATCTACAGCAACCTATTACAAATGTGGCGAAATTGGGCACTATGCTAATAAATGTAGAGCCAAATAGAAAAAGAAATAGAAACAGAAACTCAACCAGAAAATTAACCAACTTTCTATTGAGCTTTCTCTTGATGAAGGTCTTAAACACCAGATATGCAAGATTTCGCTTAACTCTTCTGATTCTGACCCTAAATCTGATCCCGGAGATGAGCTTGCTGAGCTCTATTCTGCATCCGAGTCCGATAACACTTCTGATGATATCCAGTGTCCTTGTACCACTAGTCATTTGAATCCCATTACGGAATCCAATTATTGGAAGGCCATTGTTAAGATGAACGGCCTTGATATTGGAGGACCCAACCTCTGTGTTCCAACAGATAATCAAAAATCTATTCTAGATTTGATTGACCAGGTTAAAGATCCATAAATGAAATTAAAACTTTTAGAAGTTTGTTATCAATCCCAAAAAATCTGAAGCTCTTCCTGTAGAACATTACAGTATGAGAGAAATCATTAATAGAATGCAATCCTCTTCCCCTAAAGAAAAACCAGTAGTAATCCAAGATCTCAAAATACAGATTAATGTATTGAAAACAAAAGTTCAAAATCTAAAATCTTCTAACCAAGCAATTAATTCAGAAATTCTCAAAATTAACCAACACTTATCCTTCTAAATACCCCAAAAGAATAAGGGTATCATTACCAAAGCAACTCCAACTTCAAACAAGAAAGATGACCAATATTTATTACTATCGAATCAAGTCACCTTCCATAAATGGTACATCATGATTATTTTTATAATAAAACCATACTTCATTCTCCGAGAAGCTATAGCTCTAGTTAATAGGAGAGATGACATGAATTGTATCCAAGAAGGATTAGTTCCAACCCAGTATTTCCAAAAAACTACCCAGTCACTCACTAGTGTTAGTGGTAACCAAATGAAAATCAAATACAAACTTCCAGAAGTCCTTATTTGTAACCAAGGGATTTGTCTCCCTACTTCTTTTGTTCTTATCTGAAACATGTCCCAGACTATTATGTTAGGGACTCCTTTTCTATGTTTGTTGATGCCCATAGACAAGGTTGATTCAGTAGGTATTCTCACCACTATCAGTAATCAAACCATTATGTTTGAATTTATTACAAAACCTTATACTAAAGAACTAGATCAAATCAAAGATCTGGTTAACTTTAAAGAAAAACATATAAGTTTTCTCTAGAAAGAAATTACTATCTTAAGTATTGATCAAATGTTACAACAACCTTCCCTCCAAAATAAAATTTAAATGATTGAACAGGAATTCCAATCCGAAGTATGCAGTGATATCCCTAATGCTTTTTGGGATCATAAGAGACACATAGTCTTTCACCCGTATGAACCAGACTTTGATGAGCGCCATATACCTACTAAAGCTCGTCCTAGCCAGATGAACAAAACGTATTTAAACTCTACCAAACAGAAATTGCTAATCTTCTCGAAAAGAAGTTAATCAGAAAAAGTTATTCCCCCTGGAGCTGTATAGTATTTTATGTTAACAAAAATGCAGAAAAAGAAAGAGGTGTGCCAAGATTGGTAATTAATTATAAACCTCTTAATGATGCCTTGAAATGGACTAGGTATCCTCTTCCGAACAAAAAAGTTCTTTTAGATCGTCTCCAAGATGCTGTCATATTTTCTAAATTTGACATGAAATTAGGATATTGGCAAATCGAGATAGCTAAGCAGGATAGATATAAAATTGCTTTTATAGTACCTTTTGGGCATTTTGAATGGAATGTTATGCCATTTAGTTTGAAAAATACACCATCTGAATTCCAAAATATTATGAATGATATTTTTAATCCATATTCAGACTTCACAATTTGTTATATAGATGATGTTATCATTTTCTCATCTTCTATTGACCAGCATATTAATCATCTTAATATTTTTAAGAATGATGTTTGCAGAAATGACTTGGTAATTTCTACACCAAAAATGAAACTTTTTCAAACAACAGTTAGATTTCTTGGCCATAATATTCATAATAGCACTATTATACCGATTGATAGAAGTATTGAATTTGCTTCTAAATTTCCAGATGAAATTAAAGATAAGACTCAACTCTAGAGATTTCTTGGTAGTTTAAACTATATTGCAGATTATTATGAACATTTGGCCCAGGATGTAGCCATTCTTTATTCCAGGCTACGAAAAAATCCAAAACCATGGACAGAAGCCCATACTAGAGCAGTTCAGAAAATTAAAATTAAAGCTAAGCAACTTCCTTGTCTTGATTTAGCTAATCCCGCATAGAAGAAGATCATAGAAACCAATGCTTCTGATATAGGATATGGTGGTATCCTTAAACAGTTAAATCCCAATACAAGAAAAGAAGAAGTTTTAAGATTCACGTATAGTGTATGGAAAAATGCTTCTTTAAATTATCCCACAATTAAAAAATAATGTTTTTCCATTGTCAAATATGTTCTTAAATTTTCGGATGATTTACTAAATCAACATTTTTCAAAATCAGGTTGATTGCAATTCAGCTAAGGCTGTTTTAACCAAAGATGTAAAAATTTTACCTACAGATAGATATTTGCCACTTGGCAAAGTTTACTTTCTATTTTTTTTATTTTGATATTGAGTATATCAAAGGAGAATCCAACTCCTTACCAGATTATCTAACCAGAGAATATTTGTAGGGCCCATGAGTAGCAACTGAGGCAAAGGTCGGGGCAGATGAAGGGGACACTTGCCTTACTAGCAAAATCTCCAGGATACCTCTGAGTATGAATGGATTACAATAAAACCGAAAGGCTAATCTAGTAAACCTCTTCAGGGAGAATCCAGTTCCATGAAGGATGCTCTTCTCTCCAATCCAGAAAATACTTTCATCCAAACACCTCTTACAGAGGAAACCGTTCTTATTATTGAAAAACAGGATGAACAATGGATGAGGGATCCATGGAAAATCAAACAGCGGTATCTTACTACCCAGGCTTTTCCCCCTCATTTTGACCAGTACCGTTACGTCTATGAGCAAATCCTCATTGACACTACTTCAGTTGTGTTTACCCACACTCTTATGAAACCCTAGAGAACAAACAGCCCTCTTTGTTTCAGTAAAGCAATAATCATAAATATTATGTCCATTCTTACTTAGGCTTCGTTTGGGAAGCCATGGTTTGGGCTTTTTTGGCTATTTTAGCCACAAAAAACAAAATAGGCTATTTTAGCCATAACAAACAAAACATCACATCCAACCCATAATCATTACATTCTTCTCTCACAAAAAAACTCAAAAAAGCCAAAAAGCCAAAAAGCCCTTCCCAAAGCAAGCTTTTAAGCCCAGGCTAAAATAGCCAAAAAAGCGAAAAAGCCAAAAAGCCAACCCACTTCCCAAACGGGGGCTTAGGGGATACATCCTCATACTACCAGACAACTTAGCATAAAGTCCAGAGAACATAAATTTGGTTACTAGGACTATATTGATGTTTTTCTAAAGCATTTTATTACCAAAATCCAATTAATAACCGTTCTTGGTTTTTCAAAATTTTACAAGATGTTCTAAAATCCAATATCCCAAATTGGTTTTATTTTTGGTGGAATAAATTTGGTCCACCAATGGATATTTTACCCGAAGCAATCAAATCAGAATTCAGTGAGTGGCAAATCGCCTATCCTCACACTCCAGGCAATAGGGAAATCACTATATCCAAGTCTTAGGTTATATTTGTTATCAACTTGGGAATCCCTTGGATTTGGAAATCAGATTTCTTACCAACCGGTATTCCCCGCTTAAAGTGAGTATTTTATGCCAAGTGGTGAAATAAAGGTATGGATCCTCACTAGGAAGAATTAATCCAGAGAATTAAAGCAAATACCAAAGTTTGTCGGGATATGGCTCCCAAGGCCATTTCCTCTCCAGTATCATCCAACAATCCATTTTTGGATATTCAGGTGGCACTTCGCCAACAATTTCCAAACATTTCACAGACAGAACTAACTGTGAAAAGTATAGACTATATATGAAGGAAAAATTCCCTCAAGCCATTATCAGTCAACCTCAATCTGGGGATGATACCTCCATGCACATTGTGTCAGCCCATAGTGATGAAGATGAAAAAGCAACCACACCAGTACAAGCTGCTCAATCTGTGTGCAGCAGTGATGGTCCAATCCTAGCAGGGGAATCACAAAATCCAGATGACGACATTATTGCTATAGAAAATATCAGGGATTTTTGGGATTCTCTCACTATAACGCCCCAAAATAATTTTAATAATCCAACTGTAACGACAATTAAATAACAACATAAATCAGAGTATGATATCCTTCCATTTCATGAAATTCAGATGTACAAAAGATATGGCACATGCGAATATACAATTATAAGCCCTAACCCAGAATCTATAGCATGTGTCAATAACAAAATAAGAAGTAGAAATTAAATAGATAATGGAAATGCCCTGAAGGCTACAACCATCCAAGACAATGCTTGGTTCCATCAAAAGTGAGTCTTAAGCTCAATACATATAAAGCCCTAGGCTTGTACGACATTAAATACAAGATAACAAAACTGAGCCTTCAGCCCCACAGTCCACCAAAGCTAAGTCCTTGATGGAGGTACCTCACCAACACTTGAAAATGGTTTTCCCATATAGGATGAGCCAAAGCCCAATAGAAATAATCCAACACAATTTATGAATCTTAAAAAAGACATAAGGGTAAAATGCATATGCAATGCTCATGTCAAAACGGTTTACATTTCTTTCTCAAAATCATGCCATGCTCAATTTATATCACAATTCTCGAACCGGTACAACCTTTCACGGGTATTTCGTCTACTGAAAAATCGTCAAACGGCACCCATGTAAACGTAGTCTATACAAGAACTACTATTGCCATTTTACGGATATTTCGTCTGCGAGAATCGGCACCCATGTATACTCGTATTTTTCGGGACATTAACTCTGGACACACAAGCCAACTTAATTTGATGATACGCACCACTTCCCAACATTCACCCATTTTTCTCATATTCATATACATTTACACTGTATTAAATGAGTAGCAAATGTTCAATGCTCATAGATGAGAAATTAGTTTCAATTTACCTAATCCTCATGGAATTTCTACAACAATCATAGCTATCCTCCACCGATAGCCTAAAACAAATATTTCTAAACAGATATAAAATCTCCAACACAGATAAACTTTCAAAAATTCAAGATGTGAGCAATAATACATATCCAACTCCACCATCCATGTTAATATCCATCCAATTTCACCTTTCCATCATCAATTCCATTTATTTATACAAAATAAATATTTGAGCCATTTAGGTCAAAATCCTTTTTCTTCCAAAATCCACCCTAAGGGTCAAAATCAACAATTTGTACACAAATCAACCTCATTTCCACTCCCACAACCATTTTCCACACAACCATTTGAAAACCCCTCTTTGGATTTTAAACCAAAGCCCTAGGTTTGTTCAAAATCCTCCAAAATCATAATATTGCTTATGAAAAACAAATAGCTAAGTTAAGAATCATAAAAAAGTGTAGAGAATTCCTACCTCAAAGCTAGAAGATGAGAAAAGCACAGATGAAACTCGAATGAAGCCGAAACCCAACTCTATTCAGATGAAAATGAAGCTCTAGGTGAGCACTACCTTTTTAACAAAGGGAGTAGGGTGGAGAAATAGGTAGATCTTAGTGTATTTGTAGAGAGCGAGCAAGTTCTAGAGAGAGGAGCTCTAGATTTAGGGTTTTGAAGTGTTTTAGAGAGAGAGAGAGAGAGAGAGAGAGAGAGAGAGAGAGATGAAAAAGTGACCTTTACGAACTAATATACGCACAGTCCGCTCGAGCGCAAGAAGTGACGCTCGAGCACCAAGACACAATGAAAAGGGTGTCACCGCTGGAGCCCAAGAAGTGACGCTCGAGCGTAGAATACACTCTCCCAGCAATTTTACAGACAGAAAACCATCGCTCGAGCATAATAATGGCTACTTGAGCGTAGAATACACTCTCTCAATAGTTTTATAGGCTTGCAAAAGTATTGAGAGTTCGCAAATCCTGCTTGAGGGCAAGAAGTGACGCTCGAGCGGAGGAGTAAAATTCTGAGCAACAAAAGTTTGAAAACCAAGCTACCAACCTATTCCAAACGCAACCAATATAACCCAATAGCCAAACTCAAGGAGGGAAAAAAAGAATAAGACAAGAACAACCATACAAAACCAAAAAACTTGAATTCAGAATATCAAATGGGTCGCGCCTAAAACCAGAATCGCTATACTCACCAACATGATCTCTGATGCATTAACAAAAGACAAGAAAGGAAAAGGCAAAGCCTAATTCCTCTCCACTAGAATTCCTTTCCAGTTAAGTGTCAACACAAGGCGACAATCAACAGTAAAAGCAGAAGATGCCCACTTTCATAAAAGCAGATTTCTTGTCTCCCATTCGGATAAGAAGCCTACTGAAATCTATAGTTGTCCTTGTCCACTACAAAAGGGATAAGAGATAAGATTCTTATCAACAAAGTTGAAGATAAGGATAATCGACTCCAAGCCATCCAAGACACGCCACCTGTCTTCAGCCCTATCTCTTTTTCTTTCAGAATTGTGTATAAAAGGTAAGACGTCACCCTTATTGAAGCACAAACAAATATTTATCTTTCTTTTGTAATCTTTCTCTTTCTCCTCTCTATTGTAATATCAAGTAGCTGTTGGTTTGGATTAATAAAAGTATTTTGTAAGTATTTCTTTCATGTATGCCTGTTGAATTACTTTTTTATTTAAATGATCTATTTCATAAACAGATATGTTCTTTATATTTAAGTTTACTTTCAGATAATTATTTACGTCCATCTGTAATACCCGTACTTTAAAAGCTTGATCAACTGATAGCTCAAACAAAACATCAGATCCAAGAAGAGATATGCCATTTGGCGGCCTATCTTAGGCCTTATCCTCAACAATAGAACAGTAAATAAGACAATGTATGTCATAATTTAATTTTAGTATATTCATAATATGTGTCATAGTATTCCTGGGTTTGTGCTAGTTATGGACTGATCAGATTAAAGGTAAGTGGGACATCATCCAAGTCGCGTATGGGGTTTTAGGACCATTGTTGTAATGATTATGTTTAGATCAAGTTCCCAGTAAGCTATTGATGGACGTGCTTATCCTTATCCCTGTATCAAGCACTATTTTGAATTTCAAAAAGTGGTGATGGCAAAAGACCATTATCTTCTTCAGTTTCTGTAGGCGGGTCATGTTGGTTCTGAGAAAGCCCATTAATCTGTTGACTGGAAGATCCTATTCGAATGTTTTTCATTTTATTGACAATGGCGTCAATGAATTCATCATTTTGTTTAGGAGGTTTAAGATTAAAGTTTGAAACCACTAAGGGTGGTTTGATGTTAACTGGTAGAAGATATGTTTCTAGTTTAGAACTAGCCTTTTTATGTTCAACTAATTCAGTAACTGATCCTTCAATTCTGGTTAGTTGTTTTCCTATAGTTTGAAGGTGCAGGTTGGTATAGTTATTATGTTTAATGAGAGGAGTAAGGTCAGTAATCTTGACAGGATCTCGTTTCTCAAGAGTATCAATTGGTTTGACAAATGATGTAATAACCAACAAAGAGCTGGAACAGGAAGCTAGGCTAGGAGCTAGCTCTAAAGACTGAGGTGGAGGATGTATTGATTTGATAATTTTTCCTTCTATTGTCAGCCAAGTCTCGTATAAATCATCTAATACATTAAGCTGTGGTGCTGGAAGAAGTTCCATAATAGTGGCAAATTCAAGATACCACTCTGGAAAAGGGGTAATTTTCTATTGTCTTTCTAAATGAAAGTAATACTGGTTTTTTAATTGCTCAAGCTGTTGAGGATTGTGCTAGCTAAAGTACCACTCTCTAAATTCCTGGTATTTAGGTTGCATAAAATCTTGGTTGATAAGACGACGAGCTTCACTACTTGGTGTAAAATCCATCAAATCTCGAAATTCATATCGCTAGCCGTAGGGCTTTCCCGATCATACGACTATATCGATCGAAATATTAAGGTACAATATCATTCTATTTTCTTAAAAAAAAAAACTATTCCACATTTCTTCGTAAATGAAAATATACTAATGACTAATGTTATATTTCATCATGTAAGATATTCGTGGCATAGGAAACGAGACTCGACAACTCTTGATATATAAAAATATATTACATATTAGTATTAATGCATTCTTACACCAATAATATGCAATAGTGGGTTCAATGAATTTGTATTATGAGATAAACTATTAAACAAAATTATGTAATTATGCAATTAATTTCATACCTTCAATTATATTGCAGGTACGGATCATGAAAAATTGAAGTAGGAAGTTGATGAAAAAGATTTGTATAACATTACATATTTAGAGGACTTGTTTATTGTTTAAGATAAGATTGTGATCTCAACAATCTAATTATAAATTAATGTTTATGTTTGTAAAATTTCTTATTTATTATTTGAATTCTTCAGCCGAGTATATATTCATTTCTTACTTAGTTGTATTTTAGGTATAGATCAATTTATCCATACAAGTCTCTATACTTCATATACATATCACATACCAATTTAAGAGACACAGATAATTGCAGTACTAACAGTTGATAAAAAATCACATGTTACATGCAACCCACATGCCCAACCCCTAATAATTTATATAAAACTAAAGAGAGATTTCCAAATATTTTATTCTAACACATATCTCTCATTTCACAAGATTACAGAAATACATAAAGTCTTACAAAAAAACAAGCGCAACAACAAAATTACTAGCAGGGGAGGCAGATTTACAATGGGATAACTCTACACTCCTTTATTCTCACACCAAGTAATATTATGTATATAGGAAATACTTCATTGTAGCCACTACAGTCTACATCTCTATGGAAAATTGTCATAAACCCAATAAGTATAGCTCGTACCAGTCCTAAATTGAATGCCAATAATTTGAACTTCAGGATACATATAATCATGTTGACAAGTGAAATTGCAATCATTTCGACAATCCATTGGTTATTGCACACAAGAAGAAAGTTCCATGGCACAACCATAACAACAAAGAAAATGAGCCAAATGATGTAAAGAAGACAACTGAGCCCATTTGGGATGAAGACAGAGATAAGTGATACTGGATAAAGAACCCCTACGACCATAATAACATGGATGAAGATTTGAGAATAGTTTGAACAAAACTGAGCGAACAGAGCTGCCAAGCCATAAATGCATATTGCTACCACAGAAATTCTCATGCTGATAGGATGAGTTTGAAAGGGGGAGTCATCTCCATGTTGATACAACAGTTGGATGAGGAAATGTAGCGATGTAACAAACAAGAAGAATACAGCATGAAATTTTTGTGGGATATTCCTTGCCCTTGCAAGAATTACAAATTAAAAAATAAAAAAAAATAAAATGGATTAGATTTCAATGTAAAAAATTATAGTTCTTCAATTATAAGTAAACTAAAGTGATTGAATATAACAGGGTGTCAACTACAATTCTACCAATATCTGTGTGACTCTATGTGGTTTATGTTGGGAATTTCAATGTAAAAAATTATAGTTCTTCAAATATAAGACAACTAAGTGATTGAATATAGGGTTGTGGTTGCAGTTTGTGTACTATTGGTTTAAGTTGTATTTAGATCATACATTTGGAAAGCGATTTAGAAAAGAAAGGGAAAATATAAGAAAAATATGAATGAAATATTAGTTAAATTTTTCCTCAATTTTCTTTTTCTTTCCAATTACCTATTTAAATCTATGATGCAAGCACAGCGTTAAGTTTTTAAGTTTAAGAAAAATACTATGTCATCAACTTTTTTATCACCATTTTATTTTTTATATTTTATTTTTCTAATATATCATCATAAGGAACAAAAATTGACCACGGACTACAAATAGATTTTTGTATGTAATGACTATAAAATTCAAACCTTTAAGTTGTTAAATAAAAATGAGCATATTTAGTCAATTTCAACCATATCTTTCATGTTTTGGGGATTGGTATGTTTAGTACATTTCTTGTCACCATAGTTAGTAATATGCTTCATGATGTTTATGTGTGATATGAGGCCCAAAATATGTGTGGCCTATGTATGTGTTATCTAAACTTTGACATAAAATAGGTTAATAAAAATTGAAGGATATATCCTCTGTTTTCCAAACTTTGATAGATTCTGAGCCATTGTCCCCATTTTTGTCAAATCTAGAGTTTTATGTAATCATTTCTCTTAAAAGCAATGGGGTTGAAAACTAGACTCATAAATCAATTTTGAAAACTCTTACAAAAATGAATGTGAATTTCAAAGTCAGCACATCTTATTTGTTTTTCTATCAAAAGAATAACCAATGTGCACTATTTGGCCTACAACTCCACTTACCCAAACCACATACTGATGAGTACTATCTCACTCTGAAATAGACTTAATAACATTCACTCCCGTAAATTTTCATGATTTTAGAGTAAATAAAATGATTTAAGAGATGAATTTCCAAATTTGATGGTTCTACAATAGGTGCTAACTAGTAACTAGCAGCACCATAGACATTAATTAAATCATATTCATGATTCTTATGCTCTAACCCATGACCACATATCTGAGGCGTGACATTGTCGATTTTAGTATAAATGAGAGATTCACATAAAGGTTTAATCATTTTTAAAATTTTATGGAATCACACACCAGGAATAAATAAAAATAAAAATTTTATTATACCTTCCTAATCTTTATTGAAAAACATGTAACATTAGCTATTTGTCTTCTAATATTCAATGAATTAGAATAAAAAAATATTTAAGTATAATAATTCGGTCAGACTAAAATTACAATGAAAATTAACCTAAAGTACAAAATATTTTGTAATATTTACTTCATAAAATTTGGATTCTGAATCCACAAAAATATCACTTTAACCTTGCATTTTAATATTTTCATCTTAAACCTTTGTTTCTAAATTGGCCCCAGTCTCAACTATCAATCCATCTTAGTGGATGGAGGCAATTTAAAAATTCAAGAAGCATAATTTTCTCAATTCACTTTTCTTTTCTTTAGCAATAAGTATGATTATAAAACAAATCAAACTATTCAAACTGAATTTGTATTTGACTCATCAAAAGCTCATTCAAGGGCTAATTTTAATCAAGTTGAGTTCAAATAGCTTTAATAGAGAAATATTGTATCACAAATTTTTGTGAAATCATCTTACTTCACTCACTTATTACCAGTTGTTTCATTTTATTTTTTATTTATTTATGAAGTAAATTCTTAGCGATGTACTCAAGAGTACGAGAGTATGGAGCAAATAGGGAACATGACGCTGTCCAAAACTCGAGAAAGTATCATTTTGCTCTTAAAATCATCACTCAAAAATCAATTCAACTCCAATTTTTTTAATAATATCAAATTTATATTTAAACTATTTAATTTTGCATCAATTTTATCCCACTATCAATTGTTGTCTATAATCAAACATAAGTTGCTCATATGACATCCAAAATTCATTTAAAATTTTATTTACTCCCAAACTATCATCAAAATATCAACTAGATCCTTAAATAAAATGAAGTTTGGGGTCTAATTGATCTTTTAAAAAGTAAAATAAAATTGTAGAGCGACATCAACAACTTTCGTTTAATTATAAATGGCAAGTAGCAGCGACGGTTAAATTTATCCAAATTCAAATAATTAAAATGTAGAATGAATATTATTAAAATAATAGAAGTTGAATTCATTTTTTAATAATAATTTATGGAGCAAAATAAAATTTACACTCAGAACTCTGGCATTTGGCTCCCTGTGAAACGTTTCATCTGTCTTATGCCAATGATGCAACAACTTGTCAAGAGGTGAACGAAACATGGAAACTCACCAAGCAAACCCATAAATATACTCTACCGTAACGAAGAAAAGAAAAACAGAGGAACAAGCACAACACAAACCCATAGAAGAAAACAATTAGGATGTGTTTCGTTGAAGAATTTGTGGAGGGATTTGGAAAAGGAAAAGGAAAAGGAAAAGGAAAAGGAAAAGGAAAAGGGTTGTGAAATTTCCTTTTCCCATTCCCTTTCTAAATTCCTCCCCAATCCTTGAACCAAACACAACCTTAAGAGAAAAGATCTATAAAGGTCTTTTCCCTTTCCCTTTCCCTTTCCCTTTCCCTTTCCAAACCCCTCCCCAATCCTTGAACCAAACACAACCTTAAGAGGAAAGATCTAAAAAGGTTGCCATAGAGCATAATATTAGAAAAAAAATGAGACGATGCAGAAGCAGATGAAAATGATGAATTGGAAAAAAAAAGATTGGGCTTGCCAAGAGATTGTAAGTCTGTAATTAAAGAAGGCCAATGTACCTGTGATGATCCATTATCTGATCCGGTGACGGTGTTTCCAGTGATGCCGTTTATTATCAGATATGGTGATGTCGTTTCCACAGTATGAGTTTCGATGAGTTTAGCGCAAGTTATAGGCTCAGGTGATGTCGTTTCTACAGTATGAGTTTCGATGAGTTTAGCGTAAGTTATATGATGGTGTTTATTACTCATTTCGTCTCAAAATATTAATCTTTTATTTTAACTTTTATTATCTCAAAATATTAGTCTCTTCTTCAAATTAAAAAATAAAATAATATGAATTTATTATTTTACCCTTCTTTTAAATTCATTAATAATATAATCAAAAAAAATTAAATTTCCTAAAAAAAAGATAATGCTAGAGATACTAAATTTTCTACCAAACAAATGTCGCACATAGGTGTGGAGTCCATAACCCATGTGAGACATTTGGTCATTTGTTTAGTAGAAAATTTGGGACTTATAACATTTTCCCTAAAAAAAAATCATTATTTTGAGACAGAAGTCTTTCCTTTGCCATGTGGCAAATAATAATTTTACATTATAATAGGTAGCGGAGGTTCGAACCTACGACATCTGCTAGAGTTTTCGCAACGTTTAATCACCTAGCTTAACAGCCACCACATTAGTAAATGATATAAATTTATATTATTTACTGCATTTGTAATATTTTCTGCAATTATTATTTTATTTTTAATTTATAAAATAATTATAATATCACAATTCGGTTCTAATTAACTAAAAGGACATGCTATATGCATCGTATTACGTGTTTTTGTGATAAATGTCATGCATTTTTTTTAGCAATTAAGACAACTTATGATTCAGAAATTAAATAACACATTTTGTGATTGTTACCCATTTGATCCAAATAAATATTTTAGGATAAACTACCAATAGATCCTAATATTTGGACTTAATTTCCATCAAGTCCTATTGAAAATAAGTTCTAATAAAATTGTCGCTAAAAATATTTTTTTGTGACGATTTTTTACATATGTCGCTATAAATTGATAATTTTTGATTTTTTTTTCTCGATTTTCATAATCTGTTGCTAAAAAATACAATTAGTGACATTTTTCTATAACGAATTTTTCAAATTGTCGTTGAAAGTTATAAATTAGTGATATTTTTTGTGATGATTTTTTTTTAAAATTTCGCTAAAACTTATAATTAGTGACATTTTTTGTGATAAAATTTTCAAACTGTCGTTAAAAATTAATAATTAGTGACATTTTTTAATAGTGTTTAATGAAAAATGTCATTAATTATTATAGAACCTATTGGACAATAACTCCACTTATTAGGACCTACATGTAAGTTCCCCAATATTTTATAACCACAAAATGTGTAATAATGCAACAAAATGTGTAACATTATCACAAAAATATGTAATTTTATTTTTAAACTACAAATTGTTGTAGTTGTTACCAAAAAATATGTAACTATTGGCACTAAATTCAGAACAACTAATTCGAAAGTGGCACGTGGCATAATATAAAAATATACAATCAGCTAATCAAGTGAGAGCACATGGCGAACCAAAAAGGGACAAATGTTGGATTGTAAGAGGTTTCATGTGGCGGTTCGCAACTTCAGTTATATATCATGAGTTAAAGAGCAAGGCTCAGGGATATAACTGTTTGAAGCAATTACAAAGAAATAGCTAAAGCCTTGGAATTCAAATTCAGAGTTAAAGGAGAGAAAAGCTTATGAATGTAGTTATAATGGTGGAGATTACGGAGGTAAGGTTCAACAATTATTGCAAATTCGAAGGACACCTATAAATAGTCAAAATGAAAGACAAAGAAAATCCTCCGAACAAATTCAACACATTAATTTATTATTTTTCTCTTTTCTTCCTCTGCATTTACTTTCCATAGGAGTAGTTTTTAACTCAAAATTATAATTTTCTTTACCAGTTCTTACCTTCGAAGTTGCCAAAACAATCAAGCTAACACAAGTGTAATTTGATTATTTTTATGAATCAATTATTTTGTTTCTGTTGGTCTTTTCCTCCCATTCTTAACTTGATTATTACTGCATTAAGTTCTCTTTATTCATTACATTGGTTCAAATTTACGCATACGCAATAATATCCTCTTTATTGAGGCCAAAAAAAAATTCACAATTGCCTAATCATTAAATTAACTTAATATATATATATGGATTATTTAATGGGTGGCTCAATTTGTACCTTAAAAGATTGGTTGAATACCTCAACTTAATAAAAATAAATATTACGTTCCTATTCAAAATGACCAAAAAGTACTTGAAATTGATAGAAAGTACAAATCTTAGGAGGTGTTTGATAGTCGCATTCAGCTCTTGAAACTGAATATATTAAATGATAATCAATTAAACCCATTTGATAATCACAATTGATATCACTTCAATTTTAAGATAAGTGTCTCTTAAAATGAAAGCTAAAACTTAAGAAAATTTTAAGTTATGTGAAATTTATTTAATTCTGACTAAATTTATAAATATTATAAACTCACCACCACCACTATCACCACAACCAGCACCATCATGTCGCTGTCGCCGCCACCATGCCGCCGTCATCACTACTACCACTACCACCACTTTCATCACCATTGTCATTGTTGTCATAAGCACTACCATCAATTTACTACCATTACCACCGCTACCGCCATCACTACCATGTCGCCACCACATCACCGCCACCATTACCACCACCACCACCACCATTACCACCATCATCACAATATAAAAATTAAAATATATAATTTGAAAATAATAAATTTTAAATTTGATCTTATACATATTAAAAATTTTATTTTTAATTCAGCACTTAAGTTTTTATGAAATAACTTTTCATCTTAAAAAATTCAGCATTCAGTTTTCAATACTTAATTTTTAGTCTTCAGTTTTTAGAGTTCAATTTTATCAAACGCCACCATAATGTTTTGAATACCCCATCTCATAATTATAGCACTCCGAAAAAAAAATTTCTTTCTCATTGCTGGAGCGACAGATTGATCGCTTGAGCAGTCTTGCAAGTTATCCAGTACTTTTGCAAGTCTTAGATTTGGGGACATATTGATGTTCACTCGAGCGCAATGTTGGTCGCTCAAGCGGTCTGCCTTGGTTTGGTTTGAAGTCCTGGGAGCGCGAGTTCTACGCTTGAGCAAAGTTTTCATCGCTCGAGCGGTGTGGTGTCTTTGACGCTCGAGCAGTCTATTCAGGATCAGCACTTTAAAAAGTCATTTTTAGTTCCCTTTTCTCAATTCTTTTTAGATTCTTTCTCTCTCCTCTCTCTCTCTTCAGCCATTTTTGAGTTTCAAGCTCATAAAAGCTCGGTTTTCATCTCTTTCTACTAATTTCCTACCCCATGTTCCTTATATAAAAATCAAGAGTACAACGAGGACTTTCTATCCATCTAAGTAGATCATCTTTTCATTCAAGTTAGATCTTCTGGTTTCTTCCTCTTCTAGCTTGAGGTAGAGATTTCGTTGCTTCTCTTTAATATTTCTTATAGATAGATGGGTGGTATATTCGTATTGCATAAAAACCTTATGTTGAGGAGATTTTTTTAAAGGCATAAAAAGGAAGTTAGGGTTTTTAGAATAAGGGAGTTAAATGTAAGATTAAAGTGGATTAAAGAAATTTTGAGTTGTTAGAACATAGTTTTGTGCTTTAAAGTAAAAAGCCCAAATTTTTGTCTAACCCTAGTTATGGATTTTAACATCATGAATACTGAACCTTCAACAATAACTTCCGTAACTAATCCAGTAGCTTCTACATCAAAAGCAACAGAACTTGAGGCTTACCAAGATGTGAAGGAAGCCTTAGACAAATGGACAATTCCAACTATCAAACCAAATACAATTTATAAAATTGGAACTTTTGGTTTTACCAGTAAAAAGTTAATCAAAACTTTTGAGCATGCCGCTCCTCTTCAAAATAACGATGAAATAATTAAATTACTTCATATCTAGGATCTTGCACCTTTTTTCCAAAAAATACAAATACATCCATATAGGACTTGTCCAAATAGCTTTCAAGCCTTTAACTTTGTTAGGCCAAAATACTAGTATCCAGTGTACCCTTAGAGATGGTAGGTGTACCAATTAACAAGCCTCCCTTATGGGTGCCATAGAAACCAATTTATCTCATGGACCAGATTACTTTAATATATATCCAAATTTAAGTGTTTCGCTTTTTTATCCCAATCTATCAGAAGTCTTAGAACTAAGAGTTCTTACTCATGGGTATGAGTATTTACCAGGGTCACAGGCCCTAGCAGCAATCTTTAGGATTCATTTGAAGGTTTTGACAACCTTAAATCCTTATACCATAAGAAGAAGCGCCACAAGACATGCAGTCTTGATAGACACCAACCTGTTTAACTCCCAGGTAGTAGTTCCCAGGATGATACCATTGAAGGATATTACCTTTCTAGCAAACTGGCAAATATCAAATGTTGTTCCCGCAAGACCTATAGTCAGACAAACACTTGACCAGGTCATCCAGACACAACGAGGAAATGTACACCTCCAATTCCGTCGCCCTTTGACCAGAAGTATGTCTAGTACGAGTTCCAAATTTAATCCATCTTATAGAGTAGATTTACCTGACTCATCTAGGCAATCTACTTCTGAACCTCCAAAATCTATTCTGCAAGGAATGCCTTCTAGAACATCTAGTGAACCACCGCTAGAATCTATAATTCAAAGAGTACATATTTCTGAAAACCAAATACCTCATGGAGTGTATAATACCAGCAGGCCGACGTATGATCTGGAAAGCGCTACGGCCAGCGATGTAAATTTCAAGATTTGATGGATTTTACACTCGGTAGTGAAACTCCTCGTCTTATTACCCAGGATTTTATGCAATCTAAATACCAAGAATTTAGAGTGGTACTTTAGCTATCACAATTCTCAACAGCTTGAACGATTAAAAAACCAGTATTACTTTTATTTAGAAAGACAACAAAAAATTACCCCTTTTCCTGAGTGGTATTTTGAATTTGCCACTATTATGGAACTTCTTCTAGCACCATAGCTTAATGTATTAGATGAGTTACACAAGACTTGGATGACAACAGAAGGAAAAAGTATCAAATCAATACATTCTCCACTGCAGTCTCTAGAGCTACTGCCTTGCCTAACTTCCTCTTCCAACTCTCTGTTGGTTATTACAGCATTTCTCAAACCAACTGATAGTCTTGAGAAATGAGATCCTGTCAAGATTACTGACCTTACTCCTCTCATTAAACAGAATAACTATGCCAACCTGCACCTTCAACCTGTAGGAAAACAACTAACCAGAATTGAAGCATCAGTTACTGAATTAGTTAAACATAAAAAGGCTAGTTCTAAACTAGAAACAAATCCTTAACCAGTTAACATCAAACCACCTTTAGAGGTTTCAAACTTTAAGGTTAATCCTCCTAAACAGAATGATGAATTTATTGACGCCATTGTCAATAAAATGAAAAACATTCGAATAGGATCTTCCAGTCAACAGATTAATGTGCTTTCTCAACACCAACCTGATCCGCCCAAAGAAACTGAAGAAGATGATGGTCTTTTGCCATCACAAATTTTTGAAATTCAAAATAGTTTCGAAGAAATGCAATACGTCAATAAGGCGTATTTTCCTAAATAGACCTCTCGAATGGCCTTAACAAGACCTAGTAGGTATTACTATTCCAGACCTGCTCCCCAAAATATTCTTTACGAAGAAGATTTCCTTTATACCTAGAAATCCTACCATGGAAAAACCATTTATGTAAATCAGAATACCAGATTTTCGAGACTATCCACCAGATACTTAAGTACGAAACAGTCTGTAAACAAAATGATAGCCAAATAGCTCGATATATTGTGAATGCCTTTACAGGAATTCTTAAAGGATGGTGAGACAATGTTCTTACACCCACTCAACGAAATGAAATTCTTAACTCTATTGAGATTGAAACAGACCCAATCACCAGTACTACCAGAAATAGGGAAGATGCTGTCTACTCCCTAACCCTGACTATCCTTTGTCACTTTGTTGGACCAGAAATCACTAGTAGTGATAAAGGTCGTGAACTTCTCTTGAATTTAAGATGTCCATCTTTAACCCATTTCGGATGGTATAAAGACGTTTTCCTACTTAAAGTTATGCAACAAATTGATGCCAATAGTGAACATTGGAAAGCCAAATATATTGATGGTCTCCCCAATCTCTTTGCTGAAAAAATCAGGAAAAAACTTGGGTATCGCCATATTAATATGACTATTCCTTAGAACCAGTATACTCACTACTAAAAAATGACTCTTTGCAACCGCAACAAGTAGTTGCAAATAATAAAAATACAGTCGCAAAAGACCTTTTGCGACGGTCCATGCAACAGTAAATGGGGGTCACAAATGTGGAGGTGACAAATACTTTTTGCGACTACAAAGCAACGGTCACAAATTATTTGCGACTGCTTAAACTACTTATGGCGACCGCTATTTTGTTGTCGCAAAAAACAAAAAAAAATGCTAACATGTTTTTTGGCGCCATCATGTTGCCGTTGCAAAAAAAAAAAAAAACAAACAAACAAACAAACAAACAAACAAAAACAAAAATAAAAACAAAAAACAAAAAACAAAAAACAAAAACATAAAAGTGTAACGTTAAGCATTTTAGGAATAACAATGACAAGAATTCAAACAATATAGCATTGTAATTTAATCAGGCATTCTATTCGAGTCTCAAAATTGGAGCCATATATAAAAGTTATTACAACTAAAAACCTGAAAAAAGTTCTTTATGACAAAAATACAATCTATATAGAATGCTAGTAAAGTCAAAATCTACAATGCTGATGTTCACCACTGTACAAGGTCCTAGTCGAGTTCCAAGTTGTTACCAACTTCATTGTTGGTCCTATGAGTCTCTCACCACAATGATAGAAAGCATGGGAATTGGTGCATAACCCCAAACTCTGAAAAGAACAACACAAAAGGAATAAAATTAGAAACTATTCAAAGTATCAAGAAAAACCTATATCCTGTTTTAAGAAAGATATTGAATGTTCAAAACCATCTTCATATTAAAAGCCAGAATAGAAACTACTTATTTTCCACCATTTTAGACTTTAAAACACATTTGGGACTGCACAATTTCATATTGAGAAGATTGACTAATATTATGAGCAACTAGATAAATGGAATTAGGCTTGTATTTTATCCAAATAATACTATAATCAAACCTGCAACCCACACCCCATCTGTTAGTCGACCAGATTAGGCCAAGTTTGGCATCTACTAAATAATACAAATAGTCAAAAAGTCACTATCTTATTTAAGTCACATCATCTTATTTAAATCACATCACCTCTCTAACACATCACATCAAACCCAACC
The DNA here is from genome assembly GCA_025200525.1 of Camellia lanceoleosa. Classification (NCBI taxonomy): domain Eukaryota; kingdom Viridiplantae; phylum Streptophyta; class Magnoliopsida; order Ericales; family Theaceae; genus Camellia; species Camellia lanceoleosa. Next base: position 129,593,157 of record CM045763.1, on the reverse strand, counting down.
CATATAAGCCAATAAGTCAAAAAGTACACTTTTTTATAACATCCCAAACCAACCAGTCAATGGCCTATCTAAGTTATGTCATCTTTACAAGAAGGTTCACTGACTCATCAGCACTTATGGCAAGAATGGCCACAAAACACTAGAAAAAGGCTCACCCTATATCAATTTTTAAATAACTTTATCGGGTGTCATTAAGTTTTTTTCTACTTCTAAATATGATTGCTTATTAAGATCCACTGTGATAGGCCATTCAGGTGTTCTAAAGAAAACAAACACTAACATCAGGGTGTGCCATATTTGTATATACAAATATATTTTTTTGTCCTAGAAGAGTGAGAAGATAGATAGAGAAACAAAAATTGAGAAAATGAAGCATGTAAAACCCAAAAAAAGAGTGAGTGGCATGTTTCTGTATTTTAATGCAGAAATACCCTAATATTTTCTCAAGAAGATAGAAAGCCACTGCTCTACTTAAATAAATGTCCAAAAACGCTTTGGAAGTTCCAAGGAACACTTACATTTTCCCATGAACTTCAACCCCAAAAACACAGAATCAAAAAAAAATATGTGCAACTGCCTATTTTTAAACTCCAAAATTTTGAGAAGATTTGAAGAACCCACAAGCAAATATAATGAAATATGGAATGAAATCACCAAATTTAACATCTGATTGCCCATAATATAGGAACCCTTTTAGAAAGAGAGACAGTTTGGCTCAAACCCAATAAACAAAACACTCACAATTTGTCTATATATATACATGGCTTTGATGATTCTGTTAATATACTCAGAGAGACTGACATTATGCATTCCATCCTAAAAACTTCTTTTCATCCCAAATTTATCCTATAAGGAATTTAAATATATCTGGCATGTTTATATACATCCATCAGTTTCAAAGATGAACCAAGATTTAAAACACAAAACAGAAATGATGTCAAGTACACCTACCATATGAGCTCCAAGAACCTTTGTCAGATAAGATAGCAATGAACTAAGAATCCATAAAGTTAGTCCCTTAGAACTGAAAATATCTACACCAGGACACCTGTCATTTGACCCTCACTTCCAAAAGACAGAATTACAATATCACTATAAATTTGTCAGAGGCTCACATACAGACTAACTGAATGTGTAAATCCCAACAACAATTACACTACCCACTAAGAGAAGAGGCTTAATAAGGATTCTCCTCACAAGTTATACGTCCAGGGCATGTACCAGTCTTTAGACAAGTAGAAAACAAACAGGTCAGAATTGACTACGAAGCAATATTAAAAGAATTTTTACAAGTTCAGCAAAATGGATAAAAGAGGGGGTAAGGTCTAGAAAGATTAATATTATCAAGGACACAACCAGATTTGAATATATTAGAAAAGAATTAAACAAGTTCAGTTTAATAAAGGTAAGTTAAAAAGAACAATACTAAGCTGAGTATTAAAGGGCCTGTGCCTCCCAGCACATGAGAAAGAAATAAAAGATGACTATCATGCTTTGGTCACGCCCACATGAAATTTATGAAATATGAAAAATCAATTTTGCAACTGAGCATAATCATGCCCTGAAATAAATGAGGCTTGGACTATGGAGTCACAATTGAAATAAAGAAAAACATTGATAAATTTTAAAAAATTTATTCAGAATAAGAAGAGATGACAAAGTACCAAAAAATAATTGATAAATGTAATACCTCTATACCACTTCTTCCTTTTAGTACTTGTTCTTTATCAATGCCCCAAGATAGGCATTCAGTATTTCTCCTTCTTCACGGTCTATAAAAAATATATCTGGATTCTCTTTCCCAATCTCCATTAAGGATTGTCCTTTCCATAGATTAGTTGAGATAAAAAACAAAAACGTTAATGAGTCCACATCTAAAAGAGAGATTTTTCAGGGGGTTATCATGGACTGAAGTGAAAATCATGAAAAATTATAATGTAAAGAAACTTCAAGCTCGATATAGTCCAAATACGAGAAATTGCAGTAAAGTTACACAGCGGCAGGCTTTAGTCATAATAGTAGATTATTAAATCCAAATTTGCATGTTCAAAAATTTGCAAGAATGGAATTCCTCGTACAATAATGAATTCAAACAATGAAAAGCAAAATCTTGAATGACCTGCAATTTCAGTTGGAACTCTCGGATCATGGTAAATAGTGACCAAATCGACTGTAGCAGTAAATTTTACCTAGCAGAAGAAATTGATCCAAAGAAAAAGTCGCTCTACTGAGTGCGGAGGGAAAGACAAAGAAGAGTGCGCAAAGCCCTCACGAATGTATCAACCGAGATAAGAAAATACAAGCCAATATCTATCCAATTAAAAAACTGATGAACAAATTAAATTTTGGGTGTATTTCCTATGCATACTAATATTCAATACTCCATGCATTTAGCTATATGAATTAAATTCAAATTCAAAAGCGAGAAAGATATTAGTAGCAAGTAATTCATCATTTAATTAAGATCTAAATTACTTCTGAGCTTCATCAAACTAAATTGATATTGAAAATTGTAAAGAGAGCTTGAAAATGCATTGCACCAGATCTGGTACATATATACGTGTACCAATTAGTTCGGTTTTAGGAGAATTTGATCAAAGATCAAAAATCTAAAATAAATAACAATTAAATGTAGTTGCTTTTTGCTAGCATGACCAATTCAAAAGTCCAAATCTTAGATTTAATTTAACATAGCAAAAAATTCGATCAAATTTTCAGCAAGTATTAATTCAACTAAACATTTCAAATACATATATATGCATACAAGTTTTCTTCCAATTGAGTATCAATTGATCTACAAAATCATCAAACGTGTTTTGGCTACCTTAACCTCAATACAAGCGCCAAACTTAAAAAATTCACAAAATCGAAATTGAAAATCAATGTACCTTCTTTGTGTGCGTCATCAAGCCATTGCAAGTGTAGATCCCAACATCTTGAAGCTTCTTCACATCTGCGGCATTGATTCCATGAGCAATCACTGCAAAATCACATGAATACAAACAAAAAGAAATTATAAATTAAACTTCAATTAAGTTAAAACAGAGCACACGCCGATCCAATTTCTATACATGTAAAACCACAAAAATCCATTACCGATCATGACAATCGAACTTACAGTAAAGATATATAGATGAAAATTAAAAGCAGATCAGAAAAATATGTGAATCTCGGTATAAATCAAAGTTACTCGGCAATGAATGAACACACACACACACATATATATACATATGAAAATATAGCAAAATGATTGATTCGAACCTAAGCTTCATAGCTGAGAGAGAGACAGAGAGAGAGAGAGAGAGAGTTAGTTCATACCGTTGGAGGTCTCTTCTTCAAATGACCATGGTGATCGAGAGAAAACAGAGCGTGATCGAGAGAAAACAGAGCGAAATCGAGAGAAAGAGAGATTTGGGAAATAAGAGTGAAACCTAGGGCAAGTTTTTACACTTTATTTTTTTAATTTTTTTTTTAAGTTAAGAACACAATTGGGGTTTAAGTAAAATGACACTTTGGTATATAAAGTGATTTTTTGCGATGGGCAAACAATCAATCACAAAAAAATAGACGTAAAAAGTCATATTTCTAGTAGTGTTATGGCCAACTTATTGGCATTATCATTGAAGAAGGTCTATCTTTATGTAATGACTTCAAACTCCAGCATCTTACGAAAAAACTGGGTCTTACAAGCAAAAAAGAACTTGGCGAGTTTTGTGACCAATTTGCTTATGACACCAAACTCCAGTATCCTTCTAAGTCCAAGAGACCTAGGCAGATCAAAGCTTACATAAAATCTTCTAGAAAACCTTATTCCAAGAAGTACAAGGGTTCTTCCAAACCCTCTTACCCGTACAAGCCTAAACATACTCTAAAGGCAAACAAAAATACACTTCTAGATCTACAGCAACCTGCTACAAATGTGGCAAAATTGGGCACTATGCTAATAAATGTAGAACCAAACAGAAACAGAAACTCAACTAGAAAATTAACCAACTTTCTACCAAGCTTTCTCATGATGAAGGTCTCACACACCAGATATGCAAGATTTTGCTCAACTCTTCTGATTCTAACCCTGAATCTAATCCCGAAGATGAGCATGCTGAGCTCTATTCTGCATCCGAGTCCAATGACTCTTCTAATGATACCCAGTGTCCTTGTACCACCAGTCATCAGAATCCAATTATTGGAAAGCTATTGTTGAGATGAACGGCCTTAATATTGGAGGATCCAGCCTCCATGTTCTAATAGATAGTCAAAAATCTATTCTAGATTTGATTGACCAGGTTAAAGATCCAGAATTGAAATTAAAACTTTTAGAAGTTTGTTATCAATCCCAAAAATCCGAAGAAGTTCCTATAGAACATTACAGTATAAGAGAAATCATGAATAGAATGCAATCCTCTTCCCCTGAAGAAAAACCAGTAACAATCCAAGATCTCAAAATGGAGATTAATGTATTGAAAAACAGAAGTTAAAAATCTAAAATCTTCTAACCAGGTAATCAATTCATAAATTCTCAAAATTAACCAACACTTATCCTCCCAAATACCCCAAAAGAATAAGGGTATCATTACCGAAGCAACTCCAACTCCAGACAAGAAAGATGACTGGTATTTATTACTACTGAATCAAGTTACCTCCAGAAATGGTACATCAGGATTACTTTTATAATAAAACCAAATTTAATTCTCCGAGATGCTATAGCTCTAGTTGATAGCGGAGTTGACATAAACTTTATCCAAGAAGAATTAGTTCCAACCCAATATTTCCAAAAAAACTACCCAGTCACTCACGAGTGCTAGTGGTAACCAGATGAAAATCAAATACAAACTTCCAGAAGTCCTTATTTGTAACCAAGGGATTTGTCTCCCTCCTACTTTTGTTCTTATCCGAAACATGTCCCAAACTATTATCTTAGGGACTCCTTTTCTTTGTTTGTTGATGTCCATAGACAAGGTTGATTCAGTAGGTATTCATACCACCATCAGTAATCAAACCATTGCGTTTGAATTTATTATAGAACCTTATACTAAAGAACAAGATCAAATCAAAGATCTGGTTAACTCTAAAGAAAAACAGATAAATTTTCTCCAGAAAGAAATTACCGTCTTAAGTATTGATCAAAGGTTACAACAACCTTCCCTCCAGAATAAAATTAAAATGATTGAACAGGAATTCCAATCTAAAGTATGCAAAGATATCCCAAATGCTTTTTGGGATCGTAAGAGACACATAGTCTCTCTCCTGTATGAACCAAACTTTAATGAGCGCCATATACCTACCAAAGCTTGTCCTAGCCAGATGAACAAAACGTATTTAAAACTTTGCCAAACAGAAATTGCTAATCTTCTTGAAAAGAAGTCAATCAAAAAAATTTATTCCCCATGGAGCTGTACAACATTTTATGTTAACAAAAATGCAAAAAAAGAAAAAGGTGTGCCAAAATTAGTAATTAATTATAAACTTCTTAATGATGCCTTGAACTGGATTAGGTATCCTCTTCCGAACAAAAAAGATCCTTTAGATCGTCTCTAGGATGCTATCATATTTTCTAAATTTGACATGAAATCAAGATATTGGCAAATCCAAATAGCTGAGCAAGATAGATATAAAACTACTTTTACAATACCTTTTGGGCATTTTGAATGGAATGTTATGCCATTTGGTTTGAAAAATGCACCATCTGAATTCCAGAATATTATGAATGATATTTTTAATCCAAATTCAGACATTACAATTTGTTATATAGATGATGTTCTCATTTTCTCATCCTCTATTGACAAGCATATTAAACATCTTAAAATATTTAAGAATGTTGTTTCCAGAAATCGCTTGGTAATTTCTGCACCAAAAATGAAACTTTTTCAAACAACAATTAGATTTCTTGGCCATGATATTCATAATGGCACTATTATACCGATAGATAGAAGTATTGAATTTGCTTCCAAATTTCCAGATGAAATTAAAGATAAGACCCAACTCCATACATTTCTTATTAGTTTAAACTATATTGTAGATTATTATGAACATTTGGCCCAGGATGCAGTCATTCTTTATTCCAGGCTACGAAAAAAATCTAGAACCATGGACAGAGGCCCATACTAGAGCAGTTTAAAAAATTAAAATTAATGCTAAGCAACTTCCTTGTCTTGCTTTAGCTAATCCCACATGGAAGATCATAGAAACTGATGCTTTTGATATAGGATATGGTGGTATCCTTAAACAGCTAAATCCCAATACAAGAAAAGAACAACTTTTAAGATTCACCTTTGGTGTGTGAAAAAATGCCTCTTTAAATTATCCCACAATTAAAAAAGAATGTTTTTCCATTGTCAAATGTGTTCTTAAATTCCAAGATGATTTACTAAATCAATATTTTTTAATTCATGTTGATTGCAATTCAGCTAAGTTTGTTTTAACCAACGATGTTAAAAATTTAGCCCACAAACAGATATTCACGACTTGGCAAAGTTTACTTTATATTTTTTATTTTGATATTAAGTATATCAAAGGAGAATCCAACTCCTTACTAGATTATCTAACCAGAGAATATTTGTAGGGCCCTTGAGTAGCGGCCGGGCAACCACAGCAAAGGCACGGGACACTCGCCTCACCAGCAAAATCTCCAGGATACCTCCGAGTATCCATGGATTACAGTAAAGCCGAAAGGCCAATCCAGTAAACCTCCACAGGGAGAATCCGGTACCATGAAGGACGCTTTTCTTTCCAATCCAGAAAATACTTTCATCCAAACCATGAAGGATGCTTTTCTTTCCAATTCAGAAAATACTTTCATCCAAACACCTCTTACAAAGGAAACAATTCTAATTATTGAAAAACAGGATGAACAATGGATGAGGGATCCATGGGAAATCAAACGGCGGTATCTTACCACCCAGCACTACAACAAGTTTGGGTTTTCACGGCACCAAATACACGAAGTGGATACGATTCTACGACGTGCGATGCAAAGCCGTGTTATGACCAGTCATGAAAAGTCATTCACTTCAACGGCATGCCGTAGTACGCCGTTAAAAACCCTTTAACAACATATTTTGTTAGTTGTGTTTGATTTTTCTACAACTACTTTTGCAGGCCATTAAAAACCCTTCAACAGCGGATTTTGTGCGTCGTGTTTGAATTTTCAACTACTTGTGCACACCGTTAACACCGTTAATTCCTGGGACAAACCACAACTCTCATTGCTCGTTGTAAAATATGTAATACAACCTATTATGTCTGCCGCAGAATATGCAGTGTATTTTTTTTTAATTCAACAGGTTCTATTTGACCTATTTTGTATAAGCTAACAAACATTACAAACAAGTTTCACAAAATATCAATCAACCACGAAAATATTGTTTCAAGCATCAAAAAGTAAAATAATTTTATTCCACTTCAAAATACAAGATTACATTTGGGGACAACTCACTTGAGGGTTCACATGGATCTTGGAATAGTACAATTAAGGTGGGTCACTTAAAACAGAGACAAACTACAATAACAAATATGCTTTTGGTAACCCAGTAATACAATATGACAGTGTGGCAGCATAGCTTAGCCAACATGCACCAACATATCCAAACAGTGGGCTATCAGGTTCTGCAATAACAGCTCCATGAGCAGGTAGATAGATCATATAATCAATAGATCATATTAGCCTAAGGGTGAAGAATGCAAAACATCACAATAGCTCAGTAATTATATAAATTGAACAAAGACTGATAAATGTGACAACAATTTGCCAAAATCTAATGATAATCATAAAATCATTAAAAATTAGACAAAGTGATAATTGTAGAACCAAAATAAATGCTTAGTTCTTTTTATTTATTATTATTATTATTATTATTATTTTTTGTTCTCCAATAACATTATATACATACACATGTATACATATTTTGTCAAGTATAAGTTGCCAATAAAATGAGAAAACTGTGTGCGCAAATATTTGTTGCCAATTGGTCCATGACGAACCAAAAACAGAAGCTGTAGGGATGACCTGCCAAAACATGAGAATTTAGCTTTTTGGCTTTTAGAAGCTAAAAAAGCTAATGCGTATGAAAAATTGCTAAAAAAATACTTTTTTGCGAGTGAAAAAATTGCTTTTTTTTTTTCATTTTCAGCTGATGACAAACAGGTTTTCAGATTTTTTGGTTTTTTACTTCTTTAGACAATTTTTTTTTTTTTTTAAGCTGCATTCCAAACAAGCAGAGAGTATTCACAGGTTCCTTAACCGGTCTTTGAGCAGAATAATGACAAGTATCATGTGTAAAAATAAAAGAATGAATGTGTGCGAACATAAGACTCTGACATCTGTCACGTACGTGTAATTGAGCCGACAATGATGAGGCTCTTCGATGGATAGTTAGACTGCTTCAAGTCATCGAGCATCAACCGCGAAAGGAGGAAGTGTCCAAGATGGTTAGTCCCAACACTGAGTTCAAACCCTTCAGCAGTACAAGTTGGCTCCTTAGCAGTTGGCAAGTAGACAGCAGCATTGCAAACCAGGACATCAAGTGACCGACCTGATCGCTTGAAGTTGTCGACAAATTGGCTGACACTGTCAAGTGAGGCAAGGTCCAAATGCATGACTATGTAGTTCTCTTTGGCAATGTCGACCGCTTTGGCAGCTCTTTCAGCCTTTAGGAAGTCCCTGCAGCAGCCCATGATTACGTGCCATATGCATGTTTCAGCTAGAGCCTTGGCTGTGGCTAAACCCAATCTGGAGGAGGCTCCTGTGATCACAACACTGCCCTTTCTTAGGGTTTTCTTCCCTTCAGGTGCAGCCCGGTTGACTGCTGGAGTCGTGGTAGCTGCTGTTTGTGCTCTTACAGCCCCATGAGCTAGCTTCCTTTGGTTTGATTCCTTCCGTGGATCAAACCCCATTTTAAATTTTCACGTATCTATACACTTTTTACACATTACATTTTATTGGGTAGTCATTAGCATTTTCCAATTTCAAATCCTGATAAGTTGGACTTCAACACAGTAAATTTCTGTGTATTCAGACACATTGCTTGCTTAATTTCAAAAACCATACATTTCTGTACCAGCTTTTTTCCCCCTTACTAGGGTTTTTTAAATACAAAAGCAATTGATAATACCCATTTGTTATCACATTCTTTAACAGAACAATTTTCAAACACTTGAATCTCAATGGATAAGAAACAAACTCCACAAGCCATATGAAAAAAAAAAAAAAAAATTAATTGGGTAAATTATTCTAACCTTCCTTAATTTTGTTTGTTCAATTATGTCAAATCTATAGAATTTGTTGTATTTTTCTCAAAACTCCGGAAAAAAATAGTGCAATTTATAGTTGGTATGGTACCTTGAATCTTAATGCAGAAGAGCTGAATTCAGCTTTGACATGATCAGAGAGTGAAATTCCAAAAAGAGAAGAGTCCTTCAAAGAAACACTAGACTTTCCCTGAAACCAGCAACACATTTCGCACAATGTTAATTCAAAGAATTCACCATTGATTGCTAGTAACAAGAACAAAAAACAAAAACAAAAAAGCAATGTGAAATAAAAAATAAAAAATAAATAAATAAAAAAGAAAGGGGCAATGAACCTCTTTGGGAATGGCGAAAGCAGAGGGAAGCAGAGCAGCAGCCTGGAGAGCCATGAGCACCTTCAAATGATGACAGTAATAAGTAAGAACACACAACATATATTCATAGAAACACAAATCTAATGTCCAGCACAAAATGGGGAAATCATTGTGGTGTGAAACCAAGTGGTCCAAAACAAGGACACAAAATAAAACCAATCAAAAGAGGAGTGGCTGCTATTTATATATTTATAATAGCAGCAACTACTCTTAATAACACATAAGAGACTTGAAGCAAGTAACTATTCTAAGAAAGGTTGTCCATCCTTAAGCCAGAAAGACTTAAAACCATTAGTAACAACTCTCAAGAAAAGGTCACTGCTAATTAAGGAAACTTCAAAACTAGTAATAATAGAGATAATAACTATGCAAATAAAAAGAAGTTGACAAGACTAACCTCATAAATAGTCTCCGCAGATTTAACAAATGCACGCCAGGCTCATCTCCTTTCCAAATGCACTTTTGATGGCCTCAGAGCTGCTTCAGGAATTGCACCATCCATATCCAGTAAATCGATCTTGAGTACCTTCAAGAATTGAGAAGCTTTGCCTACTAATGGCCTTTAGTGCAGACTCAGGAATGACACAACAGTTACCAACCTCTGGAGCTGGAGCTCGACTGAAAAATGACGAGTTTTCCTCCATTTGTATGAACAATTAAACTTTGAATTAAAATTTGGCAAACACATCCATGAACTCCCTAGTTTCGTATAACTAGTTGAAGGTCAGGTCAGCAAATAGAAAACGCTGAATATAGCACAAGGAGACTAATTTAGCACATTTAATGCTCTTAATGAAGGTACTGTGTTTTGACAGAATTTAGCACATTTAATGCTCTTAATGATATATAGAACCTGTTTAACAAATAGAGATACCCCTTCCCCTGTGGCGTGTAGCTACGTTGTCTTCTTCTCAAGTAGTAATCTTAATATTACATAAAGATAGTACAAGCTCAGCAATTCTGACATTGAGGATAGTGTAATACTTTAACAAATGAATATGTTGAAAGAAATGCCATGAGATTATGGTCTCTAAGAAGGTGACCACCAATCATAGTAACGCTGAGGGTAGTGGGAGGGGATAGGAGTTCCAATGAAATTGAGAAATGGTTGAGGGAGATGAGCCAATTATTCTCTTTTCCTATCGATGAGCCAATTACGCTTTATTTTTTACTTATATTTTCATTTATCCAAATTTTTTTGTAGTTTTATAAAGACCCACTAATAAAAAAGAATCTATTGGTTCATTATACTGCTGAATTTAGATGTCCAGAGAAAAAATTATCTTCCTTGGTGTACTATTTTAGTCATCTTGCACTGAATCCATGTAGTTAGTTTTTGTGACAACCGGGTCCTTTTTCCCCTCTTTCTTTCTTTCTTTCTTCACTTCGTTCTCTTTTCATTTTCGTTGGATTGAAATGTCCAGAAATGGTTTCCTAGTTCTTATTTCATTCGATGTTGAATTTCGGTTGTTCCGGAGGGTGCGAGAGGGTGTGTCCGGGGTGCCCGGGGATGAAGTTGAATTTTTGAGCTGCTGGGCCAGGGCCGCACGTGCGGGGCCCTAGGCCGCACATGCGGAATTGGACCGCTCGAGCGGTGAAGCTTGACACCCAAAATTTTGCGTACTGTCTAAGAACGCACAAGCGGTGGGGAAGGCCACACGAGCGGCTAACTGGGCAGTCCGAAACTCTGTTTTTTTCATCTTTTTGGTCCGAATATATCACCCATTATACACATCTCTCTCTCACTCTAAACCCTATTTTTCTCTCCCTTCTCTCTAGAAAACTTCCTCAAACATCACAACTCTTTGATTTTGCAAATTCTTGGGCCAAGATCTTCATCATCTCTCTCAAGATCTTGAAGATCCAAGGTTAGGGCTTCATTTGGGTGGAGGAAAATCCAAGGCTCTCTCATCTTCTAACTCTAGGGTTTCATCTTGTTTTTCACCAAGTTTGAGGTAAGGTTTTCCTTTGAGTTATATGTGTGTTCATGCAAGTTTTGGTTGATTTTTGGTGAGCTCCTCCATGTATTTCGAAAATGGGGATTAGCTCAAGAGATTGGTGATTTTTGTTGAAGAAAAACTCATCTTACTTCTTTTAAAAAGGATTTGTGAAATGTTGAGTCATAAGTGTTGAGATTGAAATGTGTTATGGGATTTTTTTTAAAAGAGATGGAAAATGTTATGATTTTGTGGAAAAACCTAGAAAATTTTCAGGCTTTTTTTGAAAACATGGAAATTCCATAGAATAAACTTTTTTTTCTTGCGTTAAATGGGTGAGTGAGTGTGGGTTTCACAATGTAGTAGAAAAAGGAAAGTTGATAATCCTCTTGATGTAGAGAGACTTATTTTCAAAACTATTGCTGGGAGCATGAAAATATATATTTTGTGAGATGATAATTGTTGAGGACCATGGATTGCAGAATTGAAATCTTGATAGTTGACATTGAGAATTTCTTATAGTCTTGGAATGAATAGAATGCCAAGAATTATACATGATGAGAAGTTATTGCTATGTTGATAGTTTTGGTAATGCATGTGAATATTTTGTGTGATGGCATTAGAGGAAAGAGAATGAAAGAAATGTTATGAGATATTAATTGTTGCATCATATCCCCATATAAACTTTTGTCATCTTTGCACCTCTTGGCATGAATTAGAAAAATGTTTACATTTGAAAGAAAATGGTATTGTAATGAGAACTATAAGAATGTTAAGGGGTAAATACGTGGTAAGTCCGGATAGGGGGTGTAGTTGTACTTGATAAGTTGGCCTGAGTGTCCTTGGTGAAAGACTAGAAAACCGCGCGGAGAGGTGCCGAGCCTTCCGGTTAATACCGGTAAAAATGACAATTGGGTAGTACTCGTAGAGTCTACTTACAGACACCAGCCTAGAGATTACCAGTGTTGTATTTACCGCCCCCTTACGGTTAAAATTGGAAGTTTGGAAATTGACAAAATTGTAAAGTGTTTACAAAAAGCATGGTGATTTTCAAGAAAAGCATGACATGAGATTACCTTTAAGTGGCATGACATAACATGTGCATTTACATTAAATGTTGTGAATCTTGCATAAATGTACATACTTTGTTAAGGATTCTCTACTGGGCTTTATGCTCATCCCTATGGGTCTTGGAACAGGTAAAAATGTGGTGATCCTGCCAAATTAAAGGCGTGGAATTGTTGTGAAAAGTAATACTCTTTTTGTTATTGTGATTAAATTGCTAGCCAAAGGCTATTTTTGTATGGGTCCGAGAGACCACTTTTGTGTAACCGGGCTTAAGCTTTGGAAGTTGTAGCCTATAAGGGCATTTCATTTATTTTAGAACTTTATGTTTCACATGCTATAGATTCATGAGTAATATTACCTATGAATGTATAATTTGCATGTGGAATCTTTTGTATGAACCATGGAGATTAAGGATAAAAGAATTGGAGAATGGTTATGTTTAATTAGTTAATGTGGCTTGGTGTAGCATATCGTTGGAGTAAATCTTTGGGGGCGTGACAGTTTTGGAGTCAAGGTTAGAAATTGTTGCAGGTGGAGCGATTACACAATGCAGGACTTATTAAAGGTGGCTCAGAAGAGAATGCCAATGTTTGTAGGTGAGGTGGTTCATTTTGTAATACATTTAGAGAGATTTTCAGGATGTGAAAGCATATTAGGATTCCTAAAGTTCTTGGTGCTGCAGTTCAAGAATGTATTTTGACAGAATTGTGTGCTTTGATCACTTATGAGGTGGTTGTGTAATAATTCTTTTGCAATGAATCGTAAGATACCTTGTATGTGTGAATTGTGACTGTAAACCATTAGGTTTAAAACCTTTGGTAAAAACTTGTTCAGATTACAAACCATTAAAAGAAATATAATTTTTGAATCCTTCTGTTTATTCTCTAAATCAGAAACCTAGAAAGCTGTTGAAAATTTAATTGGAAATTTCATGCCATCTTACCCTAGAGAGTTATTTTGCAGAGTAAAATAATTGCAACATGCAAATAAAAATAACTATTGCCAACAAAATCTTTCTTCATGCAACAATTAAATATTTGCATTGCATTTTAACAACCAAATTAAAAAAGAAATAACAAGCATCATGCATAAAGATTGTTAGTTGAAAAACCAAAGATTTTTAAGCTCCAATGCTGAAATCTAAATCAACTTACCCCACCCATCATTTTGCTTTTATGATCTGTCTTGGGGATCGACTAAATGTTAGGTTCAGATCTTACTCTGAAGCCACATTTCCCTTCTGCATAAATTTTTTATTAGTTTACATTTGGTCTCAAGACATTAAATAACTGTACTATTGGTTACAGTGCCAGTAGAGGTTGGTTGAATCCACCGCTGCGCTTCCAGGATGAACCTTGTCGATATAAAGTTTTAGATCTTATTGGTGACCTTTCCCTGTTTGCACGATGTGGTAGTCAAGGGCTTCCAATGGCACATATAGTTTCTTACCAGGCATGTGTCCCTTTCATTTCTTCTATGTTTGTAGCTCTAATATGATTAGTAAGCTCTGGTCAATAGACAGCAAATTTTGTTGCAATCTGGGGTGTTGGGGACTAGTCGACAACTTAATTGGCTATAAACAAGGCATGGCTATTTATGTGCTTTCATGTTGTAGACACCCTATTTTGACCAGCTATAATACTTAGTCCTGGAGTTGAGCTGCTTCCATATGACATAGAAGAGCAATTATGAAGAATTTTGTGAACCTAGCCCTTATGTGGAATCGTCTTAGGTCTAGAGATTCATTTTTTCACATTATGCTAAAATCGGAACCTCTTTCATGCCTCAAAACGATAAGCTACCATTTTTGCCCACCATAAACGCTTTTTGAACTTATAATTATATCCCTAAATGTGTTTTGAACATTTTCAAAGTTTCTTTCAAGTCCTAAAAAGTCCAAAATTTGACTTGAAAATGATCTAGAATCAACATGGGAAAAAACTGATGGCCAGCACCAAACAAGCCCCAGATGACCGGCTGATCATTCTGTTAAACACCAAAGGGCCAGAGTACGAGGAATTTACAAAAGAAAAAGGTCCCAGTTAATGTATTTAATGTATACTTGATTCACTTTCTTTGTTTCGCATTCTTTTCGCCATGTTTAGTTTCTAGGCTTCTAGTTTTTCTTATTTAATTCATGTTTATTGCTTTAGTTCTTCTCATGTCTTTGTTCATGCATAATAACATGTTTAGACTAGTTTGAAATCGCTAGTTCACATGAATATTGCTTACGATTGCATTAAAGTAGGGTCTTTTGCACTTTTTCAATTTCTGCCCATTTTTGGGGGGGATTTTTCTCTTACAACGTTATGAAGTTCTATAAAAACTATTTTAATTAGCTCAGAAAAAACTAGGGGCAAAAGAAAACAAATTGAACACTCAAATGTTCTACTTTGTCAGTTTTTAGAAAAAAATAGAAAGATTGAGACTTCGATAAGACAATTCAAAGGAAGGAGAGGAGGAAGCATTGTACCAAGTAAATAGCCTTCTTCGATGAGACGATTGAGAAAGATTGAGACTGAGCTCCTTCAGATTTGCTCCATTAGAACTTTTGTGCCTTTTGATGAAACCACTGGAAACCAAAGAGCTAGAGTTGTGTAATCTGATACATTTATTTATTTTTAAATGTATATTTTGGGGTTTTCATATTTCAATGGTATAAGCAAATGGGGTTTTCTTCAATCCACGTCAATCAAATTAATTACAGGAGGCAAAAACTACAGGTTTAGCAAATTCAAGGTGAAGAAACTCTTAAGAGGCAAAGATCTGCGAAGTTGAAAATTATAGTTAGGGTTTGAAATTGGGGGAGAGAGAGAGAGAGAGAGAGAGAGAGTTTACCTGATGCAAGAGGTCTGAAATCGAGAGGATTAGCAATAGTAGAGTGTAGGTGGCTCCATGCACTGCTACCGAACTTCATCTCTCCACCGAACCCCACTGTTGCTCCAACGCTGCTCTTGTTTCATTTTGTGTCAGCCACTTTCTTCGTGTTTGCTCTCTACCTTGGTCAGTTCACTGCCGACCTCACGGTTGGAAAACAGGGCAGCGCCACCACAGCGGGAAACAGGGTGGTGGTGGTTTTGAATGGTGGCCTAGGGTTTGTGCTTGTGTGAATGTTAGAGAGAAACAGAAACAAAAACAAAAACAGATAGAGAACTAGCTTGTTTGGGATGTGGGTTGGCTTTTTGGCTATTTTAGCCTGGGACTAAAAAGCCTTATTTGGGATAGGCTTTTTGACTTTTTTACTTGTGTGAGAAAAAAAAATGAAATGATTATTGGTTGGATGTGACATTTTGTCATATTTGACTAAAATAGCCTATTTTGTCTTATGTGGCTATTTTAGCCCCAATGGAACATCCTAAACAAGCTCAGACAGAGAAATTGAGGGATACATTGTGGGTATATTTTGATATATTTGTTTGTTTGTGCGTTGTGGAAAGTGAAATTTTTAACGGTTGGCTTTTTGTGTGCCGTGAAATGTTCAATATTTTTAACAGCTGGTGTATGCATATCATGTATAGTTGATGTATTAACGGCATGTCATTTGCACGCCATAGAAAGTTTTATTATTTACGGCTAATATTGCAAGCCGTAAAAAAATCATCGTTATTAGCATTCACGACCTACGCAATAGATACGTCGTGGTTGAAAACTTATTTACAACATGCAAAAAAGCAAGTCGTAAAAGTGAAAAACCATGCCTTGCATGTACTGTATGTCATTGACATGAAGCCGTAAAAACCTAATTTTGTTGTAGTGCAGGCTTTTCCCCCTCATTTTGGCCAATACCACTTTGCCTATGAGCAAATCCTCATTGACACTACTTTTACCCACACTCTTGTGGAACCCCAGAGAACAAACAGCCCTTTTCGTTTCAGTAAAGCAATAATCAGAAATATTATGTCCATTTCTGCTTGGGGATACATCCTCATACTACCAGACAACTTAGCATAAAGTCCAGAGAACATAAATTTGGTTACTGGGACTATATTGATGCTTTTTCTAAAGCATTTTATTACCAAAATCCAGTTAATAACCATTCTTGGTTTTTCAAAATTTGCCAAGATGTTCTAAAATCCAGTATCCCAAATTGGTTTTATCTTTGGTGGAATAAATTTGGTCCACCAATGGATATTTTACCCAAAGCAATCAGATCAAAATTCAGTGAGTGGCAAATCACCTATTCTCACACTCCGGGAAATCACTATGTCCAAGTCTTTGGTTATATTTGTTGTCAATTTCGGAATTCCATGGATTTGGAAATGGAATGTCCAGTGTGATTATTTATGAACCGGTATTCCCCACTTGAAGCGAGTATTTTATGCCAAGTGGTGGAATAAAGGTATGGATCCTCACCAGGAAGAATTAATCCAGAGAATTAAATCTAATACCAAAGCTTGCTGGGATATGGCTCCCAAGGCCATTCCCTCTCTAGTATCATCTAGCAATCCATTTTTGGATATCTAGGAGGTTCTTCACCAACAATTTCCAAACATTTCACAGACAGAACTAATTGTGAAAAGTATGGACTATATATGAAGGAAAAATTCCTTCAAACAATTACCAGTCAACCTCAATCTAGGGATGATACATCCATGCACAGTGTGTCAGCCCACAGTGATGAAGATGAAGAAACCACACCAGTACAAGTTGCTCGATCTGTGTCCAAGAGTGAAGATCCAGTCCTAGCAGGGGAATCACAAAATCCCGATGACGACATTATTGCTACAGAAAATATCGGGGATTTTTGGGATTCTCTCACTAGCATGATCTCCGATGCATTAACAAAAGACAAGAAAGGAAAATGCAAAGCTTGATTCCTCTCCACCAGAATTCTTTTCCAACTAAGTGTCAGCACAAGGCGACAATCAAAAGTAAAAGCAGAAGATGCCCACTTTCATGAAAGCAGATTCCTTGTTTGTCATCTGTCTGACATTCGGATAAGGAGCCTACTGAAGTCTACAGCTGTCCTGCTCCACTACAAAAGAGATAGGAGATAAGATTCTTATCAACAAAGTTGAAGATAAGGATAATCGACTCCAAGCCATCCAGGACACGCCGCCTGTCTTCAACCCTATCTCTTTTGCTTTCAGAATTTGCATATAAAAGGGAAGGCTTCACCCTTGTTGAAGCACGAACAAATTTTTATCTCTCTTTTGTAATCTCTCTCTCTCTCTCTCGCTCCCCTCTACTGTAATATCAAGTAGCTGTAGGTATGGATTAATAAAAGTATTTTGTAAGTATTTCTTTCATGTATACCTATTGAATTACTTTTTTATTTAAATGATATATTAGAATTTCATAAACAGAGACGTTCTTTATATTTAAGTTTATTTTCAGATAATTATTTACGTCCATCTATAATACTCATACTTGAAGAGCTTATCAACTAATAGCTCAAACAGAACATCAGATCCAATAAGAGATCTGCCGTTTGGCGACCTATCTTAGGCCTCCTCCCCAACAATAGAACAGTAAATGAGACGATGTATGTCAAAATTTAATTTCAGTATAATCATAATGAGTCATAGTATTCCTGGGTTTGTGGGACTGATCAGATTAAGAGTAAGTGGTACATCATCCAAGTCGCGTATGGGGTTTTAGGACCATTGTTGTAGTGATTGCGTTTAGTAGGGGTGAGTAACGGATATACCGATCCGCCAAAACCGACCGAACCGAACCGATCCGCCGCATTTTGGACGGATGCGTGATGACGAACGGACGGTTGTGGATTGATTTTCTCCAATCCGCCAATTTGGCGGACGGATGGTGGATTTGAGGTCCCTTTGGCCGCAACCGAACCGCCAAACCGCAAGCACCCTTAATAATTTATAAGACTTTGTGTTTTCAATTTGTTTAAATATTTTGTTTGTGTTTTCAATTGAAAAAGTGTTTAAATATTCTGTTGAAAAAAAGTTTTCAACTTGAATATATTTTTTGAATTGAAAAAAATAAACGTATTATTTATTTATATTTTTTTATTTTTAAATCTAACTCTAAAAGTAATAAATAGAAAATATGATATATACTGGTTGATTTTTGTTTTCAAAAACATATATAAATGTAACAATACAGAGACATACAATCTCTACTACTGCTCTATTTATAGTTTTGGTGGTTTGAATTGTTTTTATATTTTAAGAACCACATATTGTAATACTTTATGTGGATAAGGCATGCTGTGATTGTAATATGTGGATGAGGCATACAGTGATTTTGATATTCTAAAGTTTCAAACTTTCTTTCTTTAGATGAGGCATGCAGTAATTATAATACTTTTTTAAGTCACTGACTGTAATACTCTTTTTTTTTTTTTTTTGAGAGAGTGCACAAGTTGAACTATGTTGAAAATTTATAAAATTTCAAACCGCCAAACCGATTCGCATCC
>CM045763.1:128088911-128373950 GCA_025200525.1 Camellia lanceoleosa | reverse complement strand
GAAAATAGAGAGCAACTATGAGTAAATGAGTAATGAAACACAAATACAAAGATTGGAGAGAAAGGGGAGAGAGGAGAGAGAGAGTAGAGAGAGAGAGAGGAGAGGAGAGAGAGAGAAACATAGACAAAATAATATAACTAATAATGTAGTGGCTCAAGCATTCTCGGCGCCTTTGATGCTTGTCAAGAAGCTTACACAGGATCATGATGGACGAGGAGGAAATCCATTTTCAGTGATCGTAATCAGTAAGGCCCTATCGCATTTATGAGATACATATGAGGATTGGTGCACAGGAGGAAGCAGATATACTGGGGAGCAAGGAGTTTGTACCCATCACGGAGAAGCTAATTCTTGCCTACAAAACTATTTGGTTGGTATTATCCTTCAATTTATTTAGTCAACAATCAAACGGGCGCTGCGACATTCTGCTGAAAAATTTTCATTCTCATGGTCTTCCATGTTCACTTTTACAACCAAATTTCAATTTTTGTCGCAGAAAATTTATTTTACAACTAAAAATATTAGTTGGCAAAACTCAAACCTGTACAACTCTAACTTTAGTTTAGTCGCATAAATGAAAACTTTTGTGACTAAACAAAAATTAGCTCTGAAAATTGTAATTTCCGTATGGACCTTTCCCAAGATTCTTTCAACATGAATTCACTCTTCCAAATGTAGTCATCGCAATGGTCAAGCCCATTTCAATGAAAGTGAACAAAGTCAAGAAGAAGCGCCGGAGGTTTCACTAGCTTCATTCCCCAGCCCAAGAAGATCATCATGTGGTCACCACCTATACAACAACGTGGACCCACTATCAAATTAGTCAACTCTGCAGGCTCAATCATTGGGGGAGCCCTAGCCTAGCTCCCAGCCTCAGGGCCTGCCTACTAC
This sequence comes from Camellia lanceoleosa, assembly GCA_025200525.1. Lineage (NCBI taxonomy): Eukaryota > Viridiplantae > Streptophyta > Magnoliopsida > Ericales > Theaceae > Camellia > Camellia lanceoleosa. The sequence continues at coordinate 128,373,059 of CM045763.1, read as the reverse complement.
CGATGAGTTGCTCTTCGCTTCACTACCACAAGGCTTGTAGTCGATGTGTCGCAAAGATCACAGAAGCCGGTGATGCATGCATAAAGACATACAGAGCGCGTATGGGATTGAGATTTATGACTTAGGATGGGGAAGAGAAACAACTTCAATTTAGGGCAAAAAAAATGGGAAAAGAAGAATATATATATGGTTATTGGCGAATAAAAATATTTTTTGAATGGGTGAAAAATATTTGCAATCCTTCCAAAATTTGAATGTCTCCCTTCAAATATTTTAGTTCTTGGCCATCAAAATTATTTCTTTTGTCGCTAGTACAAATTCTTTTGCAAATCAAACTTCTTTAGTTGTCAAAATAAAAAGTAAATTTTTGTTTTTCATTCAAAGGACTAAATAATTTTTAGGCCAAATACAACGATTTAAAATATTTTTTTAATCGCTAAAAATAAATTTTTGGAAGTATCAAAATAAAGATAAAATGAATTTTTGTTTTTATTCGGCAACTCAATAATTTTTTGTAGCCAAAACCAACTATATGATTTATTAAAATATTTTTTTAGCTGCACTGTAGCATTTTTAGCGACTAATTTTTTAATCGCCAATAATCAATATTCCCCAACTAAAAAAATTGTTAAATATTGTACTTTTGCCACCAAAACATAATTTTTGGTCAAATAATTCCACAACTTTTATGGTAGACTTAATTTTTTTTAGTTTCCCAAATTTAATTGCCAAAAGTACATTTTGTTATAGTGATTGTTAGCAATGAATTTGTTGATGTCAAGATTGATATGATGGTTTGAACAGCTAAAATGTTAATGTGGTGTTTAAAGATATTACAAACTTAAGGATATCGAATTACATAATAAATGTTTTGTTATGAATATCTTAATTTTTATTAGCCTTTGTAGCATCTTTTTAAAAATGATATACAATGCCTTCTATTAAAATATTATCTTGCCGAGAACTACTTGAATTTATTTGATTGTATATTGTTTATTGTATATTATTTATTGTTAATAGAAATAAGTTTGGAAATTCCATAATGAAATATATCTTCATTCTATTGTTGACATATATAGTCCATATGGAACCATGATTATCTATAGCAAATTATTCTATCTATTTTATTTGCGTATGCTTGTATTTTATCTATTTTAGGATAGGGTCCACATAAATTTTTCTTTTTTATTTTTATAATAAAAAAAATGTGAGTACTACTTCAATTAGGCAAGTAACAAAGATGTGATATGCTGCCTGTTTGTCATGTTGGTAGATTTTATGTACCCTTTTGTAATTTGTTTAATATAATTAGGCCTTTGTTTGGTGTTAATATTTTGGTTAAAAAGTCAAAAATTATTAAAAAGTCAAAAATTTATAATTTATACTAAAAAGTCAAAGATTCTATTTTTTTCTCTACTTTTTGTGCATCTTTTTTCCTAAAAAAAAAAATAAAGAAGTTATCCTAAATATACTAGTTTTTTATCTCATATTTTACTTAAAATCAAAAATTACTAAAATAGCCTATTCTCAAACGTAAGCCTTAGTATGATGCTAAAATTGTTGTCTACGAAATTTGTTGAGGCTGCTGGTATGCAAATCATGCTAGTGTTGCATGCTCCAGTTATCAACTCCTACAATTGCTATTTGTCAATTTATACTACAAAATGAATTATTGTTATTAACAGTTAATATCTTGCTTTTATTTACTCACAATAACATGCATATATAAATGAAACTAATAAAATTTCATAAAATATTTAATTTTAAAGAATAATATATATGTTGACCACCACTAATATATTTAAAAATTGAAATGACACTTTCACAGCATAATAAAAACCCGAGTTACATTAAAAACTCCAAATAATTTATTAAATTTTCTATTAAATTTTTCACATAAGTGTGATATCTATACACATAAATTTATGTAACTCTCATTTATATAAGAGATTTAATAAAGAATTAATAAATTATTTGAGATCATAACATTTTTCTAAAAGAGCAATGATTCATAATTTTAAATTTGAAACTCTAATAATGACATTAATGATATGATAAAGAGCAAAAAAAAAAAAAGAGTCACATATATCGAATTATTTATAAATGAGACCTACAACCATATAAATAAAGGGTCATTAGAACTCTACTTTTAAGTACTTTTAACCATTTTTGTTTCTTAAAACCTTTCCTATTTAAATACGATTTTCTAAATATCTTTAATAAATAAAGATAAAGATAAATAAATACAATTTCAAGTAGGGTTTCGCTCCATAGATCCCCAATCTTCTTTTTCTAGGGTTTTTTCGCCTCTCTGACACGCCACCCTTTTTCTCTCTATAACTAATGATCTAATTTCCTCCACTTCTCCTCGCTTCCTCTATTGATTTGGTCCTTCTTTAATTGGGTTTCGCTTGATTCGTGATCTTCGTAAAAATTTCGATCTTTTGTGTTTTTGATCCGCTGAATATCTCAAACAATGCCTCCGAGAACGGCGAAGAAAACCGCCACCGGGTCGGACAAGCGAGGCGGTAGAACTACCCGCGAACTCCTAAGGCGCAGTATGAGGCGGCCAAAGTCGAGGAGGTTCTAATTGACGTGAAGGAGGAGGTCAAGATTCCGGAGATTGTTGAAGAAAAGCCTCGTGGAGAGCAAAGTGCCCGAGCCTCGATCCCGAGCCCGAGGCCGATCCCAACTCAACTCAACTCAACTCGAGCCGAGCCGAGCCCGTGGGCGATCCTCGAGCCCGAGCTCGAGCCCGAGGTTGATCCTAAATCAAGTGAAATTAAAGTAATGGCTGCTTCTTCTAAGAGTAAGTTTTTTATTTTGATTAGATCTTGGTATGATTTGAATTCTAGAATTTTGTATTTTGATGTTAACTACGTGGTAGGAATTGGGTGTTTTAAGGTAGTGTTTTTCTTGATTTGATTGATGGGGTTGTTGAATTGGGGGCAATTATTATGTCTTCCTTGCCGGGTTTTCGAAAGTTAAAGATTTGAACCCTATGATAATGATGATAAGGGTGGTTCAAATCTCAATTGAACGGCTCGTATTCCCTTATCTCGCTTGTTTGTTGGAAGATGATTAAACCGTGGATGGTTTTGTTTTTGGTTAGTGTTTAATGTTTTTGGCCTTAATTAGACTTGATTTTTAACCAATCTCGCTCGCTTTATCCTAAAGGCTTCAATTGTTTGTTAAACAATTGAACACAAAAATTGCACCATACTATTAAAAGGCTTCCTCTTTTCCCCATGAATTGGTAAACATGGTCGGGTGGATGCTAGTTGCATATACCGCCAGATCTCCGTGGAAAGTATTTCTAGTAATGGAGCTGCTGTATGTTATTTCCTTTAACCATATAAGTGAGCACTAATTGTCGACCAAAGCATTCTGAATTTTTTAAGTGGTTTAGAACTTTAATTGTTCTACAAATTACCACCCAATGAATAAGTAGCTATTGAAGGATATGAAAGATGTTTGTATATGTTTATATTTGATGGTGCCGAGACCATGTCAGAATCCGCATTTCACTTTGTTGACCGGCCGATGTCTTGATATCTTTTTTTGCCTCGATGGAGGAGACGGTGAAAGAGTCCGCTGATGAATATGAAAAAGGTGAACGGCCAAGTCACCGTGAGTTTGTTGAATGAAGAAACTAGAAGAAAATCAGCCTGCCTTCATTCGTACATTTGTTGTTAGAGGTCAAGAAAACAAGGGGAGGAGTAAAACTCCTCATGGTCGTGATCAAAGTGACAAATCAAAATATGGTTCTTTTTCAAAGAAAGACAATGAGTGCTATTATTGCCATGAGAAAGGGCACATGAAGCGAATGTCTAAAGCTCAAGAATAAGGAGAAATGCGTGACAAAAGTGTGGATAAGAAGTAAGAAGACACAACGGCAGCATTACCGATGATCTCATGGTCGCTTGTGAAGATGATTATATCAATTTTGTGGGCCAAGAGAGCGCTTGGGTGATTGATTCTCGTGCTTTTTTCATGTAACTTCGAGTTGATTTCTTCATTACCTATACCGCAGAGATTATGGTTCTGCTCAATGGGTAATGAAGGTTTGTTCAAGATTATGGGCATGGGTGATGTTTGCTTGGAAACAAATTTGGGCTACAAATTGTTGCTTAAAGATGTGAGGCATGTTCACATTCGCCTTTAATTTGATCTCTACCGAAGCTTGATGATAAAGGCTTCAACAACAAATTGGTGATGGAATATGGAAGCTCACAAAGGGTTCTTTGGTGGTGGCTATGCAAGAAGACTCATATACTTTATTCGATGCAAAGAAAATTTGTAAAGGTGTTGTCAATGCACTTGAAGATGATACTTCTAATGTAATTATGGCACAAAGCATTTGGGCACATGAGTGAAAAGGGGCTACAAGTTTTGTTCAAGAAAGAGCTTCTACCCGCTTTGAAAGGTACACATCTTAAAACTTGTGTTCATTGTTTGGTGGGTAAACAACATAGAGTTTCTTTTCATAAAAATGTTGCTTTAGAAAAGAAAATGTTTTTGAGTTGATTCATTCGGATGTTTGTGGTCCTTAAAAGTTAGAACACATAGTGGTGCACTTTATTTTGTTACTTTCATTGATGATTATTCAAGGAAAGTTTGGGCTTTTCTACTAAAAACTAAAGATCAAGTTCTAGAAGTATTTAAGCATTTTCGTGCCATGGTTGAAAGAGAAACAGGGTAAATTGAAGTGCATCCTAACGCATAATAGTGGTGAATACATTGGGCCATTTGATGAGTATTGTCGCAGCCAAGGTATTCGCACTAAAAGACGCTTAAGAAGACTTCTTAACAAATGGCATTGCCGAGAGGATGAACCGCACCATTGTAGAAAGAACAAGGTGTTTGCTTTCACAAGCTAAATTGCCAAGATCCTTTTGGGGTGAGGCAATGACTACAATGTTGACGGATCAATTTGTCTCTTGCTATCCTTTGAATTGTGATGTTCCTGAAAGAGTTTGGACTGGCAAAGATGTGTCTTATGAGCACTTGAGAGTGTTTGGTTGCCGAGCTTTTGTTCAAATTCCAAAAGATGAGAGGTCCAAGCTTGATAGTAAGTCAAGACAATGTATTTTTCGCTATAGGCATGATGAGTTCGCATACATTAGGATCCGGCCGACAAGAAAGTCATTCAAGCCGTGATGTTGTGTTTCTTGAAGACCAAACAATTGAAGACTTTGGCAAAGGTGATCAACCGGCCAAAAACTAGTGATCTCATTGACATAGATCCATCTCCTTCATCTTCAGTTGATGATGAAAATGGGGGAGATGTGCAGCCACCTATTGAAGATGTAGAGAATGATGCTAATCCTAATGAAGTTGAGCCAGAAATTGAGGAAGAACATCCAACTCAAGAACCGCCACCACAACTTGAGTTGAGGAAATCTATAAGGGACTGACAACCTTCAAGAAAGTATCCTCCCAATGAATTTGTGTTGATTTCCGATCAAGGGGAGCCGGAGAGCTACCAAGAAGCAATTGAGCATGCAAAGAAAGATGATTGGAAAAAGGCCATGGAAGAGGAGATGAATTCCTTGCTTGAAAACCAGACTTATGATTTAGTGAAGGTTTAAAGGGAGGAAAATTCAAAAATAAGTGGGTTTTCAAATTGAAGAATGATAGGAAGAATCGAGGTACAAAGCACCTCTTGTTGTGAAAGGCTTTGGGCAAAAGAAAGGTATTGACTTTGACGAGATTTTCTCACCGTTGTAAAGATGTCTTCTATTCGGGTTGTACTTGGCATGGCCGCAAGTATGAACCTTGAAGTTGAGCAACTTGATGTGAAGACCACATTTCTTCATGGTGATCTTGAAGAAGAAATTTACATGGAGCAACCGGAAGGTTTTGTGAAAAGGGGAAAGAGAAATTTGTTTGCAAATTGAAGAAAAGTTTGTATGGCCTCAAGCAAGCTCCACGCAATGGTACAAAAATTTGATTCTTTCATGATGAATAATGGTTTTTCTAAAACCACTTCAACCATTGTGTGTTTGTGAAAAATTTCCTGATGGCAAATTTGTTATTCTTTTGCTTTATGTTGATGACATGTTAATTGTGGGTCAAGATTCTACCATGATAAACAAAGTTGAAGTTAGAGTTGAGTAAATCTTGCTATGAAAGATTTGGGGCAAAGCAAATACTTGGTATGAAAATTGTTCGTGATTGCAAAGAGGGATCGATTTGGTTGTCTCAAGAAAGCTACATTGAGAAAGTTCTTGAGAGGTTCAACATGAATAAAGCAAAGCCGTTGGTTGTCTACTTATGGTCTTCAAACTTAGTTCGAATCAATGTCCTACAAGTAAGAAAGACAAAGAAGAGATGTTGAAAGTTCCTTATGCTTCAGCTTGGTTTTTTATGTACGCCTATGGTTTGTAATAAGGTCGGATATTGCTCACGCCTGGTGTGGTGAGTCTGCTTCTCTCTAATCCGGTAAAGAACATTGGGCAATGTAAAATGGATTCTAAGATATCTTCGAGGACTTCAAGGTGTGTTTGTGTTTTGGGGATGGTAAGCCAATGCTTGATGGGTTCACAAATTCGATATGGTCGGGTGATGTTGATTCTAGGAAATCTACTGGGTATTTGATGACTTTTGGGGAGCTATTGCATGGCAATCTAAATTACAAAATGTGTTGCTCTTCAACTACCGTCGACTTTTATTGTCATTACAGAAGCTTGCAAAGAAGAGTTATGGTTGAAGAAATTTTTGCAAGAGTTGGGTTTAAAGCAAGAAAAATATGTGCTTTATTGTGATAGTCAAAGTGCTATTCACTTGAGTAAAAATTCTACTTTTCATTCAAGATCGAAACACATTGATGTGAGATACCATTGGATTCGTGATGTGCTAGATTCGAAATTGTTACAACTCGAAAAGGTTCACACAGATGATAATATTTCAGATATGTTGACAAAGACTTTGTTGAGGGACAAACATTTAACGTGTCGAACTTTATGGTATGGTTGATGTCTCCACCTAAGCCTAGGGGGAGAATTGTTGGGTATACCTCCTTATTGGAGTGTGGGACCCAATTGGTTTTAGAAAAATAGTTTAATTTGGTTTAGTATTAATTATAATATATTTTTATATATTATAGTTCATTTGTGGAGACCCAATCAAATTTGGAGACAACTAAGGTTTGATGAAGAACCCTAGATTCAATATAAATTGTTTGTGTTCTACACGCAAAAAGGTGGACGCCTGCTACAGATTTGTCCACCTTTTCCAAAGGACATTGCGCGTCGCTTGAGATCTAAAAGCAATTCAAAGGAATCAAAAAGGCTTGGGGTCATTTGTTTCGCTTGGTTCAAATTTTCGATTCTGCTTTTTTGTGCATTATTTTGGTCTTCTATATTCGTGTTTTGAAGATTTTGGTTCATCTATTTGGTGAGGTCTTTCCTCTTTGTTTATTTGTGATAATTTGAATTCACCTAAGGGTGGTTTTTGAGACCATTAGTGTCTCGCTTGTAATCGTTTGGAACTTATTTGGTTGATAGTGAATCGATTTCATCCTCGCGGACGCATTCTCACATTGAGGGAACCACGTAAAATTCTTGTGTTGCTTTTGATTTAATTTTTCCACATTAGTGTTTACTCCCATTGATTGATTTACTTGTGGAGAATCACATATTTTTTCTAACAGAGGTCTCTTCTATTCATATTAAAAAGTCACAAGCAGCAAATCCCAAAATCCTCCAAAACTTCGCTGATCGTCAGAGTGTTATATTGCTTAAATCGATAGGAAGCTCTAGACATTAAGCAATAGAAGGTATATTCATTAATGAAAAATAAAACAATGTGGGGTTTATAATTTCACTTTGTGTTATTCTACTTAATAACCTAAAGGCATAAAACTCGATCATCTCCTTCATTCTAACTCCTGCTCAGAAAAGAGCTCTTTCATTTCATAAAGGCAATATGAATGGACTCAGACTTGGCAATCGTGGTGGTGCAGAACTAACTTGATAAGATCAATAAGATTCAAGATCTATTGAATCCTCCATTAATGTAGACCATCGACCGAATCTCCAAAGGTTAACTATTTGGGCATTACATGCGTGTTCTTCACACTTTCAAAATAGTAATAGATAGTAGATTACATGGACCTAACAAGCAAAAAAAGCATTACAATTTTAATATCGAGTAGGACTTTCCTTTAACTCTCTATAATATGTACAAGTCATCATGCATACAGAGAAGTAGTTTTGAAGAAGGGTCTTTGCTTTTAAGTACTCTCATTGCAATTGTTTTTGTGAATATATACCTCCCAAAATTTAGGTTTTAGTTCTTCCTACTTCTTATCACACATTAGCTTGATAAGAAAAATTCATATGCTATATATTTGAGTTCACATTTTTTCCTAATTCCAATTGGACAATGTCGTTCAACTTATCTTTCAGTTTATAGACTTGTTCCAAAGAGTTGATTATATGAACCCCAATCACTTTATTTGATTTCAAAAAATTGAGCTCATTTTTTAAAAAACTAAATTTTTTATTTTTCGTATTTTTTTTTTAGTCAAAAAAATTAATATTTTAAGAAAAAAAAAATTTTATTTTTTAGATGCACCTAACCTAAATATACTTAAAATATGTAATATTTACGAAAAAAATCTTTAAAAAAATCATTAAATACAAAAAATACAAATATATATATATATATATATAAATTCAGTACATTTTTCATATTTTTGTGTATTTTTTGAATTTTTAAAATATTTTTCACAAACATTTTACTTTTTAAGTGAATCTAAGTTATATGCATCTAGAAAGCAAAATATTTCCTTAAAATATTAAGGGAAAAAAAACTCATTTTCAGAAAATCAATTAAAACAAAACAAAACAAGGTGAATAATATTGTCTATTTGGACTATACCCTCACAATTTTAAAATATGTTATTACAAAGAAGAGATGTGAATTTACATTCAAATCGTATTTTGTTTGGTTTAGAGTTTTCAAAAATAATTTTCTAAGTTTTCAATTCATATTTTTATATTTTTATTGATTTTTAAAATATTTTGGTTAATTCTTTTTACTTTTCACTTAATCTTGATATATTTAAAAAATATATAATTGAGAAAATAGGTGATAAATCCATATTCCTAATTGTGTAAGTTATTGAGGATACGGGTGATTTTATTAGGACATAAGGGCCTATTTCATTAATTTATTGGTCAAAAGTTCATACCCAAGATTTAACAAATTTAGTTTCATAAATACCAAATATCTATCCAAATTATTTTTACACATATTTGTCCAAATTAATCTATCTCAAAATTATTCTAATATTTTTAATCTATCTATTGAAAATCTTTAAAATATGTTTTTTTCTTATTTGTCCAAATTGAATCTATTTTATCTAATCGATTTTTGAACCTATCGTCCAAATTATTAACCTATTTGCTCAAATTTTATTTTATCACCCTAATTTCTCTTGTTATCTATTCTAATATTTTTGCTATTGGTACAAATTGAATCTATATGTGCTAGTTTTTTTAATCTATCTCATCCAAATTAAATAAACCTAACTTGACTCTATCTATCCAAATTAAATCCCCAAATCTCTCTTATCTTCTCTTTGATGGGATGGACTTGTCAACTGCTTATTCATTTTTATCTATTGAACTCTTTCACTCTTGTTCTTCAAAATGATAACCCACTCGACTCTATCTTATAGCAATTTCACAATGCTATATATATGTAGAATATATAATATTAAAATGTTGGTAGATAGGCACAATATTTAAATCAATACTTATAGTATTTAGATAAGACATAGATGGAAGAGTTAGGCCTCAACTTGTCAACATAATCAGCCCTGATCCTCGCTAGAGCTCACCGAAAGGATTAGTAGGCAACAAAGGAGATTTGTTATTCTAGACTTTATTAATGTACTAAACAATGATAAATGACTTGCACATAGGTTTGCCATTGTGAATCAACACCGGATTTGCTTATTGACAAGGTTCATCTTCACAAGCAAAGGGCTCTTGTTGCTTAGGTCCTCTTCCTTCAACTCATAGTCTACCACTTTCTTAGCTAAGGCAATTTTCACTCTCATCGCAAAAGGGCTAACCCGTAAGCCTAAGAGAATGATTTCGTCTGCTATTGCCGATGACGGTAAAAACTTAACTAAAATGGAACATTGAATAAAGAAGAGAGAATGAAGGTGTGTTTAGGAATTGTGTACAACATCAGCTTGAGCGCGAATTTATCTTTTCACTATGATTGACAAAGGATTAGAGATCGTTAATGCAAGATCTTCACCGCCGCTTGAAGATCTCTATTTAGATCCACAGATCGCTTTTTAAAGAGAGAAAAATGGGTTTGTTTATGAGGAGAGAGAGAGAGAGAGAGAGAGAGAGAGAGATGGGTTTTACAGATAAAATAATGGGTTTGATTATAGAGAGGGAGAGTAGTGTGGGTCTATGGGATCTATTAAATTTCAACAGATAAAGCACCAATTTCAATGATATGGGATTATCCTTATGAACCCAAACAAAAGGCATGTGGATTTATGCTCTTACAAATCTATAAAATGGATTTATAGACTGAGCCCCTTATCAAATTTGTACAAAAATCTTCAAAAAGCTAATTGAATACAACAAAATACAAAAATATACTAAATTTTCTTCTTTTTTATTTTTTGGTTATATTTTTTTGTCTTCGATAATTTTTGAAGGTTTTTTTTTCCACAAACATTATAGGTTTTAAATGTATCTAGATTTAGTATATCTAAAAATAAAAATAAAATTACATAAAATATTAAAAATTCACTAAAAATAAAAAAAAAAATATAAAATACTTTCTTTTTTTTTTTATAGAAAAAACGAAAACAACGAAACAATGGAATTGTTTGGTATAGATTTTAAGAGGTGATTATGGCTTATTTTAATTTGGAAGGCTGCATCAGCTATTTTGTGTAACTTCTACTTATAGTTTATTAGGCATAAATAACTTAAATAAGTTAGAAAAATTGATTATTTGGAAGTTAGGAAATGAATGCTTTTAACTTATGTTTTCTGATTATTAGATTTTAACTTAATAGCCAATACGGGCCAAGATCTCATCTAAATAATCTTATTTGCCACTATTGTTTTCCCATGAACTCCTTATATGTCTCATTAAATTTACCAAATGCATTTTCCTTCCTACATTTGAAAAGTCACTATCCATTATCTAAAAAATATCAAATTGCATTTTTTTTTTTTGGTGGTTCTTTTCCTCTTCTTTTCCTTGTCTCTCACTATATAATTTGTCTCATCAATTATAATTTTTATCTATTTAGAAAAAATTAAGTTATATTAAAAAAGAATAATAATAAATATTTAAAGATAAAAGGGCTTTCGGTCCAAATTTAGATTTTCTTTGTCCAAAGGTCCAGATGTAAAAGTATTTTGTCCATTAAGACACACTTAGGAAAAATGACCAAATTACCCTCATTCTCCATTCTTGTCCGTTGAATCACAAATATAGAACACGCCGCTGAGAGAGCCATACACAAACAAAAATACTTGTGTTCTTTTAAGCCATTGAAAGTGTATTTTATTTCATTATCGTTGTTGTTGGGGTCTTGATTTGGTGTACATTTTATGGTTGTTCTTTTCCACTTGGTTTGTCGAATAGGTGCTTTGGAAACCTTTATTTTCTGCTTTAGGTGTTGACACTGCTCCGTGGGCGACACTTGCTTTTTCTTTCTTATTTTCTTTTGTTTTTACTTCATACCGCCAACACCGGCTTGATGGTGTCAACACTAGGTTGTGCATGTTGTCGATAGCTTTCAGTGTCAACACCAAGGCTTGTAGGTGTCGACACCAAACCTATTTCAAACGTGCATGAAACCCTCACGCAAGGTGTCGATACTCTTCTTCAAGTGTTTACACTAGACAGAAATTTGGGAAACCTTTGCACGTTTTGGGCCTTTTTTGGGATCTTTGTCTTATTTTCTTAGTTGACTTCGAGCAAGTATTCCACACTTTTCCCGGTACTATGTATAGGTCCTTTTACACCCTCTTTCCACACTTTTCTTTTTCTTTCTCTCTTTCCCTCTTACACAGAACCCACTTTTCTTTCTCTCTCAACTCCTGCTTTTTTCACACAAATCCTTAGATCTACTCACATTGGGTAATCCCCTGACCTTGCTTATTTGAGATAGATTTTAGAGCACATCAAGGGCTTCATCCTAATCTAAGCGGATCGTCATTTCACCACTTTCGACTTTGGAGTTTTTACGTCTCTTCTTCTTCTCTTGGCTTTGAGGTAGGGATTTCTTTGATTCTTTTCAATACTATGTTATAGATAGACATTTGATTACATGAAACATTATTGTTATGAGATTTTTTCTAAAAACATGAAGATGGGGGTCTAGGGTTTGAGTTAAAATTTGTGTTTTGTGCTTGATTATGTCAAATAAGTGTTATTGAGCATACTTAGAGGTAGAACTTGAAAGCCCTAATTTTTGTTTATTTAATAAGTTTGAGTAAAGAGATAAATTGATGATTCAAACATTTGTTGAGTTATACTTAGTAAAGTGAACTAACAAGGCAAAATGGATAGAGAAGGAAATCAAAAGGTTATTGAGGATTGATGTATATTGTGAATTAAAAGGAATGTCTTTAAAATATGTTATGAGTACCATGAATTTGAGTTACATTGTAATTGTTGAGTAATTTAGAAGAGCAAGGATTTCATTATTTTTCCTATTGTTGATATTCTATATGTCATGTTAATAGTTGAGGGATATTATGAGAACTCTCTTGTTTTAATTATAAGGTTTTATATTATTTACGGTTCGAGATTTTGTCCTTGGGCATAAGTAGAGGATGGTATTGTTTGTTATACAAGGAGTAGTTGATTAAATGTGTAATCACATGATTAAACGAGAATGCTTAGTATTGATTTGATTAGTTATTATTGTGGAATGTAAAATTGCTGGGTTGAGGTTCTATTTCACTTTGAGATAGGTTTTGTTTCTTTCTAGTTCGCTCCCGGTAAAGAGTGGTGTGGTAGTTATGGCTTGGACGCAAGTTATCCTATTTGTTAGTATTGTTAATTGATTTTGTGTATGTATTGTGTTATAAGAGGTGCACCATTTGTCTTCCATGCTAGTGGGTGGTAAAACATTGGAGTATGTGTTGATGTTATTGTTGTCCCTTCTTTTTTATATCATTGTGTGTGCTCCATTTTGCCCTTGTGCCTAAGGCCATAAAACATGGTATATGTTCTGGTGAGTATGATGACTTGGAATACAAGACAAGAGTATGTTTTGAACATGTGAACTTGTTTTGGAAAGAAATGTTATCACAAGATTCTTTTGAATAAAATGGACAAATTAGAAAGGCAATGAATGGTTTGTTTCTTGTATTGTTAAAAAGGATCTTTTGGGAAAATGTACTTATGTAAGTATATTTTATTTATGAAAAGTAACATTACTTATATAATTATAATGTCAAGCATTCATGATCATATAGCTATCTATGTATTGTTATTATTTAAGACCATTGAGATTTCTATTGGACATTTGTGTTCATCTCACATGGCTAATTATTTTTTTCAATTGTGGATTTGAAGACTTGTTCAAAATCGAAGAGTCTATTAATTGTTGGCCCAGAGGCTTGATACCTATAGGCGAAATGCCATGTAGGGTTAACTCCTATTTTATTTCGTTTATTTTCTTACTGTAAGCCTAAAGGCACTGCAACTGACTGTAATAATATATCATCATTATGTATCAAGAGAGAACATTTACTGTTATTCTTTATTTTGCATTAGCATCTATGTTATGGTTAAATGATTGTAATAAGGGTTTTAATAATAAATTCGAGTAATAAAAGTCAGGGGTGTTACACAAACCCTAGTCTCTCTCTCTCTCTCTCTCTCTCTCTCCCCCTCATCTTTTTCTCTGTAGAAAACCATGGCGCTAAAACATGTGGTGACCCACAATATCTATCATCAATCCACAACAGTATTCCAAGAATAGTTTGATTAATATTGACAAGTTAAACCATTAAATAAATCTATTACATAACTCAAAAATTATCTCTTCCTCCTTGAACTATTTATGTGATTACATCATTGTATAAATACATTCCTCAAATAATGACAATAGTTCAATGGATAACAGATAATACAAATTATAAATATCCTAAGGCAAACATTTCTCAAGGAGTGCGCTTGAACATAGAAAATGTGGAATTTAGTTTCCATCACAAAAGAATAGCCCGAGGCTTCAATAGATAGCACATAAAAAAGCCTCCATGCTCCCATTCAAAAATACATCTCAATGCTAACCACCTTGGTAGCACGTCAATATCATCCCCTAAAAGATTGTTAGTTTTGGGGTGAATAATTGCCCAGTAGGAAATACCATTAACAAATTATATAATTAATCGAGATACATATGATCATACTATGCAAGAGATAAGAAAAACCCAAGTTCGTTCCTTTTTAAAAACATGACATCAAACTATGTAATGTCGCTAACAATTCTCATCTAAAAACATTTAAATACGCCATGGCGTCCTAATACAAGAGTCGTATACCATAAATACATATGTGTATATATATATAGAAAATAATCTCATATTTGCTGACTCTAGAAACAGTAGGGTGTTGGGGAACCCAAGACCTTACTTTCTACATTTGTCGACTCGAAACAATGGGCTCGTGGACACCTAAAATCATGTTTTCCACATTCGTTGACTCTAAAAAGCAAGAGGCATGTGAACACCTAAAAACCTTTCCCACATTTGTCTAATGATATGTATAAGACAACGCAATTGGGCACCTTGACTCCTCATGTGGGTACCAATATACGATATACAACTCAAAAACCAAAATCCCATTCACAACCTGGACTCATACGCTATTTACCCCCTTCCAATTCTTTCCAATTCCAATCATTAACAATTTAAAACCACAAGGTATAATTAATAAATGCAAATGATAAATGAGTTTCCAAAATCCCAATTTCCCTAAAGTAGTTTCAATTCACAACAATCCAACAATTTAAACATTCACAATTAAAGAGATTCTCCAAGTCATACCCATCATCATCTCAAGGTTTTGTGTTAAGAGGTTCCCAAAATTTCATATTCCAACATAAAAATCAAGTCAATACATCCAATTTCAAGATTATAAGGCCAATCGAACCAAATCCCCTTTATTGAACAAATTTGAAAATTAAGGTTTTAAGAAAATTGGGGCTTTTCCTTTTTAAGGTATTTATAGGCCAATTCTCAAAACCCATAGCCCAATCATCAACATATATACATAAACTCTTCAAAGAAAATCATGAGATATAACCTTTTTTGATCAAACCCATTAGAGAACATACAAATCTTCATACATCTATACATACATATATGTATATAATGAAAATACCACATATGTGTCTCAAATCAAAGATTTAGCAAGTTAAAAGTATCCCTACCTCAAGATTGAAGACAAAGAATGAAGACCCAACCCTAAGCTCCAAAATAACACGAAATAATCAGTAGAACCCAAGATCTAGGCTTCTTTTTCAACTTTCTTAAAGGATCTAAAGTGGATTTAAGGTAAAACTAGAGAAATCAAGTGTTGTAGTGGCCATGGTTTTGGGGTGGGTGCTGAGAGAGAAAAGGTATAGAAAAAGTGAAAGAGATAGTGTTTAGATCGACTTTTAAATGTGTTGTCCTGAACAGACCGCTTGAGCGAAGTGCAGAAATTATGAAAAATCTCGAGCAAACTTTCTATCGCGTGAGCGATAGATGCAAGGTCTCAAAAGTTTTGCTGAGCTATAGTGAAAATACTAGAAACCTCAATTATATGCTCAAGAGATTAATTAACTGCTCGATCGATCTCGCTTCAACAGTAAGATCTTTGAGCTGCGATCATCGCTGAGCGATCGTTTGACCACTCAAGCGGTCTTCCAGGACAAACTGTTACAATCTACCCCCCTTAAAGAATTTCATCCTTGAAATTTCATGATTCCTGCTAACAATACCTCTGACAAACTCAAAGAAGACGAACACCATAACAACAACTCCAGTAATTACAACATCATTAATTGAAAATGAAATCTTTTCACACTTTGAATAATAACATGAAGGTCTAAGTTTTTAAGAAAGTAACACTTTTTCATTATGTCACTCCATAGGTCAAAATACATATATTCGGGGAACACAACAAATTAACAAGATTACATGTTATTAAACAAATCTGGATATTTCTCTCTGACCTCAGCTTCTCATTCCAAAGTAGTTTCTTCTATCCCGTGATGATGCCATGACACCTTGACTAGAGGAATGGTTTTGCCCCTCAAAGTTTGCTCTCAAAAATCTAAGATTTCACGGGTCTCTTCTCATAAGAAGCGTCCTTATTCACTCTAAGTTTGTCTAGTCTAATACATGGGAAGGATCAGGTTCATGCTTATAAAGCATGGAAATATGAAATACATCGTGCACCCTGGATAGTTGTAATGGTAAGGCAAGATAATAGGCTATCTCTCCCACCTATTCTATAATGTCAAAAGGACTAATGAACCTAGGTGATAATTTCTCACTTTGCCCATATCTCATTAAACCCTTTCTAGGTGACATCTTCAAAAACACATGACCACTCACTTCGAAAGATAGAGGTGTTCTCCTCCAGACAACATGACTCTTCTATCAGCTTTGAGTCGTGATCAACCTCTTCTAAATAAGAGCCACTTTCTTGGTGGTCTCATGAACTAACTCAAGTCCAAGCATGGGTGTATCCCCACCGTCCAACACACCTTGATCTACACGGACACCCATACAAGGCTTGAAAGGTGTCATTCCAATGCTAGTTAGAAGCTATTATTGTAGGCAAACTCCGTTAGAGGTAAGTGCATCTCCCAAGAACCCTTGCAGTTAGATGCAAGATTTCAACATATCTTCTAGGATTTGGATGGTGTGCTTTCAGATCGCTTCGTCGGTTTAAGGGTAATAGGCAGCTAATAATCAATTGTGTACCCATAATGTTTTGCAAACTCGCCATAACTATGTGGTAAAATGAGGGTCTCTATCTAAAACGATGCTCACTAGAACCCCGTGGAGTCGAACAATCTCTAACATAAAGCTCACCTAATAATCAACTAAATCACCTATATATATAGCACAAAATGGGTTGACTTAGTTAATCAATCCACAACTATCCAAACCATATCATTACCCCTCTGTGCTCTAGGAAGGCCCAAACCAAAGTTCATAGTGATGTGCTCCCACTTCCACTCGGCTATTGGTAAGGGTTGCAACAACTCGATTGGCTTTTGGTATTCTGCTTTGACTTGTTGAGAAATTAGACACTTGGACACAAACAAGGCTACATCTTGTTTCATACCTCTCCACCAAAATTGACGACTAAGGTCGGATGCATCGTAAGGCTTGAGTGATGGAATTCCTAGAGTACTTCATCTCTATAAGTTTTCGATCCAAGAAAGCGGTCTAGATACCTGACACTCGAATCAAAATGTACCCTCAACCCCTTCTCCTCCTTTCCTTGGGATATTTTCCTCAGATTACCTCCACTTCTGAGTCACTCTATTGCACTTCTGTGACCCGTGTTACAAGCGTTGCTTGTGCAAGAAAAGTAAACAAAGTGGCATGCTCAGGAGACTCGCCCAAATGTAAGTGAAATTCACCTAGGTCACCTAACATTTCCTATTCTCTAATGGCTAGGCTAGCAACGGTACCTACAGACTTCCTATTCAAGTCATCGACCACTACATTAGCCTTTCCTAGATGATAATGTAATTTAAAGTTGTGGTCCTCTATGAATTCCATCCACCTTCTCTGACATAGGTTCAAATCTTTTTGAGAAAATAGGTACTTAAGGCTATTATGATCTGGGAACACGTCAAATTTCTCTCTATATAGATAGTGCCACCAAAGTTTTAGAGTAAAGATGACCGCGACTAACTCTAAGTCGTGAGTTGGATGATTTCTCCCATGTGTCTTTAACTGACGTGAACCATATGTCACAACTTTCCTTCGTACATCAAGAGACACCCCAAACCTTCTCTAGAAACATCACAATACACAGTGTAGCCCAACCCTCTCTCTAGAATAATTAGAATTGGTGTCGTAGTTAATCTAGTTTTAGCTCCAAGAAAGATCTCTCATAAGACCCACTCCAAACAAACTTTGCCCTTTTCGGAGTAAACTTAGTCAATGAGGATGCTAGGGTGGAGATGTCTTTCACAAACCATCTATAATAACTAGTAAGACCCAAAAAGCTATGGATCTCAAAGGCATTCTTAGGTGCTCATAAGTCTGCACTGCCTCAATCTTTGAAGAGTCCACAGTGACCCCATCCCCGGAAACAACGTGACCCAAAAACTGCACCTCGAAAATCCATGACTCACATTTCTCATTAGTACACAATAGGTGTTCCCTAAGCAACTGCAAGACAACATGGAGGTGCTCTTCATGCAACTCTTTTGAAGGTGAATAGATAAGGATGTCATCTACAACAACCACTACAAATTTGTCAAGATATTCTTGGAAGACTTAATTCATCAAGTCCATGAAAATGCGAGGGCATTGGTAAACCAAAGACATTACAAGGAACTTCGTAGTGGCCATATCAAGTAGGAAAGGTCATCTTTCTCCTTCCTCACAACTAATGATAGCGGACCTCAAATCTATCTTGGAGAAACAACGGGAACCCTTGAGTTGATCGAAAAGGTCATCTATTCTAGGTAATGGGTATTTGTTCTTAACCGTGACTATATTCAATTTGCAATAGTTAATACATAATCACAATGAACAATCATTTTTTTTTTTTTGGTGAAGAGAATCGATGCTCTCCATGGCAAGATACTAGGGCAAATAAAGCCCTTGTCTAATAACTCTTGTAACTGCTCCTTCAAAACGTGCAACTCTACCGACGCAAATCTATAGGCTAACATAAAGATGGGTGTCATGCCATGTACCAAGTCTATAGAGAACTCGACCTCACGGTGAGGTGGTAATTTAGTGAAATCCTCTAGAAAGGCGTCTGAATACTCGTAAACCACTCTAGGAAATATACCTCGAATCATACCACTACCATCGTCTATGAAAGTTACAAGAAGGAAGCTAAGTTTGCCTTGACCACGTGGGTCATACAATGACGACAACAATCTATTGATTTTATCCCCCCGGACAAGAGAAAAAATCACCACCCGATGTGCATACAGTAACTCTCCTACAGTAGCAGTCTATGATGGCACGGTAGGAAGACAATCAATCGATGCTGATGATGACATCGAAACCCAACATGTCTAATAATACACAGTTAAAACAGAGTCAACGATCATCAACCTCAATCACACACCTGCGACATACCCAATTCAAAACAATTTTACCTCCAATAGGTGACTCTACCATAAGCGAAGATTCTAGTTGCTCAATTTCTAATCCCAAAATGGATGCAAATGCAAATGCAAATGCTATAAATGAGTAGGATACCCCGGTATTTGTAGACACCTCATTTTGACCCCCTAAGACTTGGGCTCTTTCTTAGAACACCTTATGATAAAATTGGAATGTGCTATTTTCACAATTTCTCGTGAGAAAAGTCAAGTTTAAGCTTTAATTCTAACCTTACACCGTTTTGGCCAAATTATTTTAGACCTATTCAAAAATATTTTTACGAATTTTTCTTTTTCCAAAAATTTAGCAATTTTGAAAAATAAGCTCTCACACCACATGGTAAGCCTCGTGTTTTGAGATATCACATGGCAGTGTGTTTCTTTGAGTGTTTGAAAATTTCATAAATACCCCCCTCATTTGTTGTTTTGGAAGAGAAAAAAATAGAGAAAATTTTAAGAAAGAAAATTTTGTTTCAAAGAAGAAGTTTGAGAAAGAAAGTTTTTGTTTCAAAAAAGAGGAAAAAATGAGAAAATTTTGGAAAATTTTTGTTTCACAAAGTCTTGAGAAGAGAAATTTTGGAAAAAAAAAGTTACATTCCAATAGATCTTAAACCTTTCTACCTTTGGTATATACCACCCAAAACCACATTAAGTTAAACCTTGAATTTCTTCTTTGAGATTCCAAAGCATACATCATAGCTGTGAGGGTATAAAAAAGAAAGTTTGATAATCAGAAAATTCACCATTTTCCTTCAAAAGGTGAATTTTTGCAATCTTATCATTTATTTTGTTATATTTTCTTTACTGTTTTAAATAAGTGAAATTTAGGTGAGGGAGATGGAAGGTGGGTCCTCTAATCATATATTTCTTTTCATTTATTTTCTTGTATTTTCTTTCTTTATTTTAAATATGTGATATTTAGGTTGTAAAAGTGAAAGGCTGAGCCTCTGTTCCTTAGATTTTGTTTTAAAATATGTGTTTAAGTATGTGATATAAAAATGTGGTTTAAGTTAGTTAAGATGTAATTTCTTTACTAACTATATTATATATTATTATATTATAATATATATATATATATATATTTGGTGCGGTGATAGATAAAACAACATTCACATCTCTAATGTATGTATATATTATTTATTAATTATATTATATTTATTAAGAAATAAAAATAAATATAAAAAAAGAAAAGGAAAATAAAAAGAAATATAAATGTTGTGTGAGGCGTCTGTGTCATTGTTGCTTCTTGCTAGTTTAAAGTGCTCAAATATTATTTGAGAGGAAACACAACACAAGGTGAGGTATTGGCAGAATAGTTAATGTCTAAGTTTCAGGTCAGGGGTTCAAAACCCTCTCCAACATCATTGAATTCTTTTTTTGGACGAATCCAGTCAGTGCCACGTATTAGCCACATCAACCAACATGCCATGTCAGCGTCACAGTCAGCACTAACAAAATATTATGCATCTAGACGGAATATTCCCTGTCTTGGCGAAATATTGCTTTCTCTTACAGAATATTCCCCAAAAAGGTAAATTTGGATTCTTTTGAGATGAGAAGACTTGTTCCTAGCTAAACAAATCGTTAAAACGCATAGCCGTGAGGTTAGAACGGAGAAATGCGAATATGAAGTTTTGTTTTCTTTTAATTTGAGAGATTTGTGAGGTTTTATTTTATTATAATATTTTTCTTCCTTTTCTCCGTTATCACGGATATGTAATTATTCAAGTGATGTAATAATTTTCTGCCCTGCATCTTTCTATCCCGTTCTTTTACTTGCTTTCTTTATTTTTACATAAACATCCACTACAAAAAAAAAACAAATTTGGCGACTAAATTTTTAGTGCCAAAATACCTGATAGTCGCCAAATGTTGAATTTTCACTTTTCCGAAAAAATTTTAGTCGCTTGTAATTACGGCAATAGGTGGTCGCGGATACCTTTGGCGACTAAAGATTTGTTAGTCGGCAATACATCTGTCTTCGGCGACCAAATAATTAGTCGCCAATAGTCATTCCATTTTCTGAAATTATACTTTCAGCGACGAAACCTTTAGTCGTCGATACTAATTTCTTTTTTTATTATTTACGCATTTGAGCTAAATACGTAAATAAGCCAATTCCCTATCTTTCGGCGACCAACAACTTTAGTCGCCAAAAATAGTTTTCAGAAAAAAAAAAAAAAAAAAAAATTCCCCTTGGTTTTCCCAAGTTTCGAACCCCTAACCTCCCAACACTCTCAACACTCAATTTTTACCAACACTCTATCCCCATTGCGCCAGTAATACATTCTCTGAATATAAATGCAAAATATATTATTTATATACTATATTGACCGTAATTAATACAAAGTTATATATATAAAAATAATTATTTTATTTAATATATTTTATGCAAAAAATAAATTATTTACGAAAAAAATTAAGATCGTACTTTTGGCGACTAAATCTGAATTTTAGTCGCCAATTATATATTTTTTGGCTACTAATTTGTATTCAGTCGCTAAAACACGAAATCCGCCTAAGGTTAGCACTTTTGGCGACTAAGCTGAATTTTAGTGGCCAAAACCTCCACTGAGCGACTAAGCAATTTTTTGTACTAATTTTTTAGCTAAGCGCAATTTTTTTGCTACTAATTTTTTTGTAGCCAAAGACTTCACTTTCGACCAAACCAATTTTAGTCCAAAAACACCGTAATTGGCGACTAAACTATTTTAGTCGCCAAAACCATCACTTTGACTCTGAACCAATTTTAGTCGCCACAAGCCGTCACTTTTGGCTACTAAACAACTTTGATAAGCTAATAACCCTATATTTGGCGACTAAAGGGCCTTTAGTCGCTAAAACCATTACCTTGGCGACTAAGCGCTTTAGTCGGCAAAAGCGATCAACTTTGACGGCAATTCGATTTTAGTCGCCAAAATCGTGCTGGCAGCGAAATTAGAAATTTTAGTCATGGGTGTGCTTTGTTGTAGTGATCATATTTTGCTTTGCATATATGTTTCATGTATCTTGATTTGGCTGAGTTTCCATCTATGGATTTAATCAATTCTTATGTAATTATGTGCACTACCTCATGTTTTGAGATGATTTGCATGTCATATGTTAATAGCCGAATTTTCAGTTGCATTTTTGTGTATGTATTGCATTAAAATCTTGAATCTAGGATCATGCATGTTTTTCTAACTCTGTTTTGCAGTTATTCGTGGGAGTCAATAAATATGCAAGTTTTCATGCTTTAGCATCCCGTCTTTGTGTGTTTTTCTTACTGTGTTTAGCATCCTACCATGAGGCTATTTGCTTATTTGATATATCTCTATGAATGTCGATGGATGGAGGTTGTGTTGTTCAATTTGAAATAATATTGATTTTCATGTTTGTAAACTCAATTTTTTTGAGTTGTACATCTTCAAAACTTTTTCAAAATGCATGAAAATAAATTATTCCAAAATGAATGACGTAATATATATTTGTTTGCTTCACATAATAAATTTAGGATTTATTAAATAAATCAGAATATAAACATATAACGTAAATAAAACTCATATCATGGTTTAGTAGAGGTCGATCTTTTGATCGAGTGAGCGAGGGTACTCAATTAATGACCTTCCCCTCTCATACCTAAGGTTTCAAACCGGGACATCTTTGGTTACAACGAATAGTAGCCTTGGCACAAGTCATGGGTTTCTTAATTTTCCCAAAATACTAAGTGGTGACTCTGAGATCTGATAACTTAATCTATTTTTGACAAAGATTTTTGCAATAAAATGGATTTTCTATAAAATTTGCCAAATCTGGACTTTTATCTACGTTTCACATTACACTCGTGAGACTAGATCGAAGAAATCGAGGTTGAGCTGTTTAACATCTTGTGGTACCCCGAGGCGATGTTATAGTTTCTAGCAACTCCACTGGGGATTTTATGAAACCTTGACTCGAACTCCATCATATGATTTTTATTTTCAATTTTATGTTCATTGTATTGCAAGCATTGGTGCACTTGAAGTTCCTATGTTGTCCAAATTCTAGTGGGAGCACAAGTAAACTTTTTGTGACACTATACCATCTCCGCGTTACTTTTGAGATCTTGTGTTAATACCTTTAAAGATGTATCAAAAAGGTAGCTCCACTATCTAAGGTTCTGGACTTAAAAGAAAGGCTATATTGATTCTTCCAACCTCACGGGATCTTAAATGGTTATTAGCAGAAGGACTCTTTAGTGACGTCATCTTAACTTCAAACCCTTAAGAATAGAGCTAACCTTATACATATAGTGAACTATGGCACCTTTCCAACTTAGGACTGGCTACTCTCCCATTTCTAGGATGTATGATACCACTTGTTTGAATAGTGAAACTCTAGATTATTTCAAAGCTAGGACAGGGTAACCCTATGCCCCATAGTGGTGTTTGTTATCTTTCTTGCTATGTGCTATGCATGGGATCTATACAGAGGTTCTTAAATTTAGATATTTGGTTTAGACATATCAGTTTGAGGAGGTTTATGAGGCTGAATTAATTTTTCCAATAGGGTGTACAGTAATTTGGCGGTGATTAGTTGTGCGAATTGAGCCAAAGTGCTACTGGAATTCTGATTAGGGAACTTGTTTTTGTTTCTGTTTGCTAGGCAGTTGTAGCACCATAGCTTTAGAAAAGTCGGATATCTCACAAAGTCTACCAGTGTGAATCCTTAAAACTAATGGGATATCAGACCGTTTTTGTGATCAGGGAATAACCACCTATTGATTGCACGAGCTTTATTTTGAACGTGGTGGATGGCCCACACTTAAACTGGCAATTCAGGAAAGGTTTCATTTCAAGTTCTAAATCAGATGTTAAGTCTGAGTCTTATTCCATCAGTGCAATGGAGTCAAAGTCAGACTCGAGTTAGTCTGGTCAGTTGGAGTCTGGTGATTTCGAGAGTGATAACCTAGACATCTCTATTATGTCAAGGTCTTCTTTTATCATTTTCTTTTGAATCTGTTGTCATCACTGAGTCGGAGTTTCTTTCAAATAAAAGTGTCGTAGATTCCTCGAGATTTGCAAAATTTGATTGATTAGGAGGAAGAGAGGCGTGTTAAGCCTTTAATGGATTAGATTGTTTGATTAACATGGAGTCTTGAAAATGATTCTTCTTGGTCGAGATTGGTTCCATGTTGTCTTCAAAAGGACATGAAGCGATTAGTCGCTTTATTAAAAGATTTCAAAAATGTTTTGTGTAGTCCTAAGAAGACATACTGAAATTGATCGATATTGTATAATATAGAATCCTTCTTGACCTTGGGACTCGACCCTTAGCTTTCAAACCATGATTGACATGTCAATAATCAACGAGTATAAGGCTAGCATAGCCGAATTGGAAACAACCTTAGAACTAGGGGCAATAAGGTTGGTTGTCATCAGAGATTCAAATTGGATCATTTCTTAACCCAATGAAGACCAGAAAGAACAATCAAGTTCCTATCTACGACCCTAGGGGCAAATTCACATCTAATTAGACGAGTTCTTACATCATCAAGTCTATCTAGTCAGAATGAGGTATCATTCTTGTAGATTTAGATAGCCTAGAGATCTCACAACCAATCAACATGGAAAAGTTAAAAAGGTACTACCCTTGGGAGGCTCACTGGGCCAAAAACCTGGAAGGGCGACCCAGGCAAAAGTTAGAGC
Source organism: Camellia lanceoleosa (assembly GCA_025200525.1). Lineage (NCBI taxonomy): Eukaryota > Viridiplantae > Streptophyta > Magnoliopsida > Ericales > Theaceae > Camellia > Camellia lanceoleosa. Next base: position 128,348,027 of record CM045763.1, on the reverse strand, counting down.
AAAAAAAAAATGAAAAATGAAAAAACTGAAGAAAAGCTCGCAAGGTCAAAAACCCAGAAGGGCGACTTTCACAAAAGTTAGAGCACAAAAGAAGAGTGTTAATATCCGAGTGAGCCTTACCCGGAACTACGTAAGGCTTGATTCCTATCTTTGGGATACGTGGGCAGCTTCATCTTGAAGTTCGGTCCTAACCATTTTCAACTCACTCATCTCATCTATGTTTGATTAATATATTTCTACTTGACGCAGCTGTCTTGTCCATGTTTAATTGGGATATCTTTATTTAGTTCAAGTGTCTTATCTCTTCTTTATAGTAGATCCAGATGCAAGACAAATCAAGTTTGGATTTGAGTTTGTGCATCTCAAGGGTTGATTTCATGTTGGTCGGGTAGTGGTCATTTGTGAAAACAAATTTTGAGGACTTTTAATCAAGTCGACTAATTTTCTCGAAAATTATTCCATTTTTGCAAAAACAGACCATTCTTTGGACCAAAAAAAGGAAAATTTTCAATGCTCACAATTTGACTTACATAATTTCAAAATAGCAAGTGGAGCAAGCGTATTAATCTAACTCTCATGTTGGTCAAAATATTTTTAGCAGAAAACCAAACAAAAAGTCAAAGCGATGAACTAGGGGCACAGTCGAGTTAGTTTTCTTTCTTTCCCCCATATTCTCAAAAGTCTCCATTTATATTGTCAATCACTCGCCGGAAAATGCATGATTGTTGTACAGAACCCTTTAGTTGGGCAGTTGACTGTTGGTGGGTTTTTGTTTTAAATCTCATTTCTGACAGGTGCCTAGAATATTCTAAACCATGCCTGTAATTGTTCTACTTGGTTGTGCCTGTGGTGTTTATAATCACGCACATGATAAAGTTTTATGTCCACAAAATGATTTTCATGGTTAGGTGTTATGCCATTCAAATTTGCGAAACAAATTCATTTTATTAAATTTCAGGGTGAATCCCCGATTACAGCTTTCAAAACAAGAAAATTTCAAACACAAAAAGAGAAATCTGAAGCATTGGTGTTCCTTCCTAAGCAAAACCAAAAATACAAGGAGAAAAAAAAAACAAAGTACAAGCATGGTTCTCATTTTCTAGTGACTTGAGTTTCTGTGATATGATTACCTGCGATGCCTCGTTTCTAGTATCAATTGCCTTGCTTCATCATCACTTTCAAGAAGCTCTTGAAGACTATGTCTCGGTATTAGCAAAGCTTCTGAAAGAGATTACTCCTTACCAGTCATCAAATGTAGAGCACCAATAAGCTCCGAATCAAACTGCAATGGTCGTCTACCATTTTAGCTCCTTGTTTTGTTTCTTCAAGTTGCTAATCTCTTCTCGAGCGTCCTTATACATACACTAGAGTTAGGAGAGTTGGGCGTTTAATCGATGTACTTCACTCGTCCTACCTTGAAGCTGGTGGACAAATTGGAGACCGCAATCGTGGTCTCTACACAGGACTTCAATGTGAAGTGGTTGGCATCGATATCAGACTGTGTTACCATCAATTGCTTTCATTGACGGTAGAAGAAAGTAAAGCAGAGACAAGGGCACTCTGTCGAGGCTTAGAACAGCCGGTAATTTTGACTGGGGAATCGTTAAGGTCATGAAAGAGAGTGAGAGGACGGCGAGAAGAGGCCATGTCAAAAGACAATAATGCTGCTAAAGAGAGAATTGGTAAAGTAATGGTAGAGAGAGTTTGCAGCTTTTTACTCAAGCCTCGGTTTAACAAGAAATTGGAAGAGAAGAAGAAGCCAAGAGAAGAGGGATTTTCGATGCAATCTTTGACAAATGAGGTCGGTCTAACTGTTGTCGGTCAGGCGTGTCGTGATTGTTGAAATCGTCTTGAACCACGGCTTCGGCAAACGAACAAGGGAGGGAAAGATAAAACATGGGAGGAGTGTATACATGTATATATTTTGTATATATATGCCTATGTATCATATCTGTATACGTGTATTACGTATCCGTTATGCGTATGCAATATATATATATGTATATGTATGTATTGGTGTATATATATAGTTTGTATGTATATATATACATACGTGATATGTATTTTGCATATTGTTTGTGTCTATATATATATATGGGGTATGTATATAAACGTTGAAAACACAAAATAATTTCAAAAAATTCAAAAAAAAATTTGTCAAAAAATAAAGACAAAAAATTCAAAGGAAATTTTGAAAGAAATTTGCCAAAAAAAAAATCAAAACAAACATTCAAAAAAAAATGGAAAAGAAGAAAAAAAAATCATTTTATCTTTTATGTATCCATCATATCATATCCATCATATTGTGTCTCACATTGCCCTTCGTGTTTTGCATTCATCATCACACTTGCATTGTCTATTATATTTGTCATCCATGGTTACATTCCATTCACATCACTTCAAACTTTTTTGTTACAACATTTCTCCTTTATCCAGTTGAAAACCATCTCCTATTTCGTATTGAGGTATGGTTTAGGTCACGCTTGTTGGTTAAGGCCCATTTAATCATTTATTCGGTTGAAACCATCGCCCTATTTTGTATTGAGGTACGGTCTAGATCTAGTATATTAGTTAAGACCCCTTTCTTCTTTACTCGGTTGAAACCATCGCTCTATTTGGTATTGAGGTACGGTCTAGGTCTAGTATATTTGTTAAGACCCCTTTCTCTTTTACCCAGTTGGAAACCATCGCCCTATTTCGTATTGAGGTACGGTCTAGGTCTTGTATATTGATTAAGATTTATTTTTCCTTTATCCAGTTGAAATCAATCCCTTATTTCTTATTGAGGACAATGGGTCTCGCTGTTTGATTGAAACCCTCTTTTCTCCTCATCATGTGAGTGTGTTTGGATTGTACCCCTTTGTTATGCTTCATTGGCATGAGGCTTGCCTCGCCATATATTACATATTGCATTGCATAAATCATGCATTTTCAAAAAGAAAAGAAAAAAAAGAATTCAACTTTCAATTGCATTAGCATATCATTTGCTTGGTTACAACTATTAGATTGTTGCATCACTTGGCTACAATCTATTCACATCAACATTTGATTACAACCTTTTTCATTGGTTAATGTTGGCCCCTCTTCGGGATAATGATACTATCCATTTCTCGGGTTATCGGTTCAAACCATCGGTTAATACCTTCCCTGTTTTTGGGTTATAGGTTAAAACTATTCATCGGTTACATTTCTTTTTATTATGTGAGCGTATTTGGATTGTATCCCCTATTATGCTTCATATCATTTGCATAAGGCTTGAGTCACATTATCCGTTGCATTGCATTGTAAATCATGAATTTTCAAAAAAACAAAAAGAACCGGCATCGCGAAGCGTGTAAGTCTAACTTTCAATTATATTTCGAGCATTTCATTTGCATTCTACTCCTGAACTACGCTAGTTTGATTCCTTGCAAAGGGATATATAGGCAACCTTCAGATTCAACCAACTGCATCTGCATCTTGTTTGTTCGCCCAAGCCTTACGGCTTTATCAAAAGGGTTGTCTTCGGACTTTGACATTCACTCACGTCATGAAATAAATTTGAACTCTGTCAAAGAGGGGCAATTGTAAACACCTCATTTTGATCGACCCTAAGACTGAGCATTTCTTCTGAACACCCAATAATGAAAATTAAATTGTGTTATTTTACGAATTTCTCAGTAGAAAAGTCAAGTTTAAGCTTTAATTCTAACCTTACAACCGTTTTAGCTAAATTATTTTAGACCTATTCAAAAATATTTTTCTGAATTTTTTCTTTTTCGAAAAATTTAGTACTTTTGGAAAATCAGCTCTTACACCACATGGCAAGCCACATGGTTTTGAGATATCATATGGCATGCCGTGTGTTTTTGGAAATACCACATGGCTAGCCATGTGTTTTGAGTGTTTGAGAATTCTATAAATACCTTCTCATTTTGTTGTCTTGGAAGAGAGAAAAAAAGAGATAAAATTTTGAGACAGAAAATTTTGTTTCAAAAATAGAGGGAAAAAAAAGAGAAAATTTTGTTTCAAAAAGAAAAAGAGAGAGAGATAGAGAATTTTGAGAAAAAAAAATTATTTCAAAAAAGAGGAAAAATGAGAGAAAATTTTAAAAAAATTTTGTTTCACAAAGTCTTAAGAAGGGAAAATTTTTGGAAAATAATTTTGTTTCAACAAATCTTAAATCTTTCTATCCACTGCCATATACCACCCAAAACCACATTAAAGCTAAACCTTGAATTTCTATTTGAGATTAGACACATACATCATAACAAGTAAGACTATAAAAAATAAAAAAAAAGTTTGATAACAAGAAAATTCACCATTTCCTTCAATAGGTGAATTTTTTGTAATCTTCTAATTTATTTTGTTATATTTTCTTTCTTTTAAATATGTGAAATTTAGGTTAGGGAAGTGGAAGGCTGAGCCTCTGTTCCTTAGATTTCTTTTCATTTATTTTCTTGTATTTTCTTTACTGTTTTAAATATGTGATATTTAGGTTGTGGAAGCGGAAGGCTGAGCCTCTATACCTTATATTTTGTTTTAGAATATGTGTTTAAATATGTGATATAAAAATGTTATTTAAGTTAGTTGAGATGTAATTTCTTTACTAATATATTATATATTATATTGTAATATATATATTTTTGGTCTTGACGATAGATGAAACACCATGCACATCACTAATATATGTATATATTACTTATTAATTATATTATATTTATTGTTAAATAATAAATACATAAAAAAAAAGGAAAATAAAAAGAAATATAAATGTTATGTGAGGCGTCTATGTCTTTGTTGTTTCTTGCTAGTTTAAAGTGCTCAAATATTATTTAAGGGATAACACAACACATGGTGAGGTTTTGGCAGAATAGTTAAAGTTTATGGTAAGTCTTAAGTCAGGGGTTCAAAACTCCTCTCCAGCATCATTGAATTCTTTTTTTGGGCAAGTCTGAAGCGATTGCCACGTGTCGATCCGCGTCGACAAACTTCGCCATGTCAGCATCATAGTCAACACTAACAGAATATTCTGCATCTGGATGGAATATTTCCTATCTTGACAAAATATTCCTTTCTCTAACAAAATATTCCCCAAAAAGGTAATTTTGGATTGTTTTTTAGAAGGGAAGACTTGTTCCTAGCTAAACAGACCGTTCCGGACGCAACTGTGACGTTAGAATGGAGAAATTCTGAATATGAAGTTTCTGAATATTCTCTATCTTGACGAAATATTCCTTTCTCTAACAAAATATTCTCCATAAAGGTAATTTTGGATTGTTTTTGAGATGGGAAGACTTGTTCCTAGCTAAACAGACTGTTCCGGACGCAACCATGAGATTAGGATGGAGAAATTCTGAATATGAAGTTTCTGTTTTCTTTTAATTTGAGAGTTTTGTGAGTTTTTATTTTATTGTAATATTTTCTTCCTCTCCTCCCTTATTCGGATATGTAATTATTCAAGTGATGTAATAATCCCCCGCCCTGCTTCTTTCTATCTCGTTCTTTTACTTGCTTTCTTTATTTGTACATAAACATCATATTTTGCTTTGCATCCATATTTCATATATCTTGATTCGACTAAGTTTGCATCTATGGATTTAATCAATTCGTATGTAATTATGTGCACTATCTTATGTTTTGAGATGATTCAAATGTCATATGTTAGTAGCCGAATTTTTAGTTGCATTTTTGTGTATGTATTGCATTAGAATCTTGAATCTAGGATTATGCATGTTTTTCTAACTTTGTTTTGTAGCTGTTCGCGGGAGTCAGCAAATATGTAAGTTTTTATGCTTTAGCATCCCGTTGTGTGTGTTTTTCTTACTATATTTAGCATCCTACAATGAGGCTATTTGCTTATTTAATATATCTCTATGAATCTTTGGTGGATAGAAGTTGTGTTATTCAATTTGAAATAATATTGATTTTCATGTTTGTAAACTCAATTTTTTGAGTTATATATCTTCAAAACTCTTTCAAAATGCATGAAAATAAATTGTTCCAAAATGAATAACATTGTCAATATTTGTTTGCTTCACATAGTAAATTTTAGGATTTATTAAATAAATCAAAATATAAATATATAAAGTAAATAAAACTCATATCATAGTTTAGTAGAGGCGATCTTTTGATCAGGTGGGCAAGGGTGCTCGATTAATGACCTTCCATCTCATACCTAAGGTTTCGAACCAAGGCATCTTTGGTTACAACAAACAGTGACCTTGGCACAAGTCATAGGTTTTCTAATTTTCCCAAAATAATAAGTGGCAACTTTGAGATCTAATAGCCTTGATCCATTTAAGCAAAGGCTTTTGCAATAAAATGGATTTTCTATAAAAGTTTCCAAATTTGAACTCTCATTTCGTTTCACATTGCACTCATAAGACTAGATTGAAGAAATCGAAGGTCCGAACTGTTCAACATGTGCATATACCTCCCAGGCAATGTTATAGTTTCTATTAACACACTAGCCTAAGTATTGAAAATAAGATAAGTACCTCTTAGTACTAATGATCTAGATGACTGCTCAGATGAAGTAATGGCACAAACTCATCCTTATAGTCCCCGTTCTCTCGAATCACCCCTATATACATGGACGGTTGCACCAAATGTGCGAAATGGCCCCATGCATTACTCTCAATACCTATCAAGCGAAATTTGGGTGATAAGCAGACCCTAACCTGGTTTACTTGATAACCTCCCGTCTGTCGAGGCCTTGAAGCACTAGCTATCTGGGCTAGCGTAGACAAGAGCTCTTCATATGTCCCAGCTGTCATAATGATAACATGCGGCAACTAACCCTTCCTTAAGATTGGCTCGAGAGCGAGCCAAGCTGTTCTTGACCTAGACTCGACTCGAAGCCTTGTGACCTGCTGGCCACTTCTTAAATAAATGTCTGACTCAGACCCATATTCCCCAAATTCTTCATAGAAGCAGACCACGAAGAGTTGGCTTGTTGTGTTTAGAATGAAAAGAAGAAGAAGAACCCTCGACTTCTTGGAAGATCCGTGTCACCTCGGAACTCCGTATAACCCAACCTTTTATGTTTACGCCTAGACTCCTTGGCCTCCAACATGATCTTCATATGTTTGTGGCTTTAACAAACCTATCATACTCCCTAAACATGTTACCCATCACCATTGTCAAGATCTTGGGCCTCAACCACTTCTCAAACTCAAACATCGGTGCTCTTGGTCACCACAAGCTCAGTGCAAAATGTGCTAAAGCGGTGAAAGTGGTCTCAAACTACGCCACTAGTGTATCCGGTTGTCTAAGTTTTTCAAATTGTTTCCTTAACCTCTCCCTAGTAGTAAGAGGCAAAAACTTCTTACGAAGGCGTAGATGAATGCTTCTTAAAGTGTACTTAACCTTATGTTTAAGCTGTCTTCCACCATTGGTGGTTTTCCTCTTAATTGATAAAATTTAAGCTAAGCTACTTGGAGCTCTCCCTCGCGATATCTAGGACCTCAAAGGATTTGATGATATGCTCTAACCATTCATCGATTTTCATAGGATCGGGTCCGCCACTAAACTCAATGGGATTGGAGCAGAAGAACTCTTTCTTCAAAAAGAGGTTTTAGTTTCCTCCTTTGTCCTAGCCCTTGCTCTTGCTTTCGAGTGTGTCCAAAGACTCTCAAAGAGCCCGGCTATTTCTCGGGGTAGTGCCCTATTGAGTCTTAGGTGGGAGGTGCGGCCATATTGTTTTATTTTACCCATTCTTCTTGGGAGGATATCTTGCTAGGCCAAAATACCTAGACCACCTCGGCGAGGTCTACTGACCTCGGCCACATCCAAGCATCCTATATAAGAGTAAAGGTAAAGTAAAATTAACTCATAATTCACATACTTACACATCATTTCACAAGTCACACCGAATAATCTCAACCCTACTCATGTGTCTATTTCACATAAGGCAAACCACTTAAGCACATAAACACATAGAGCACATCTGATTACCCTCCTAAGATATCATTTCGTCCCACGGCGCTCAAGGACTTCTAAGTAGAAAAATCATTGATTAGATATTTCTAAAGGAATTTCGATTCGAAACTTGACTCCATACCTACATAGTCATGGAATCACATAAACACATAAACATATAAGGTGCTAACATCCTATCCCAACATGATAAACCCATTATGGCATAAGCCACATCCAACAAGCTCCAGGTATTCAAACCTGATTAGCTCTAATACCAATTTGTAGCACCCTACAATATCTATCATCAATCACAACAATAATCGAGGAATAGTTTGATTAATATTGACAATTTGAACCATTAAATAAATCTATTACATAATTCAAAAATTATCTCTTCCCCCTTAAACTATTTATGTGATTACATAATTGTATAAATGCATTCTTCAAATAATGATAACAGTTTAATGGATAAGAGATAATACAAAATATAAATGTCCTAAGGCAAACATCTTCTTAAGGAGTGCCCTTGAATACACGAAAGCTGGAATCTAGTTTCCATCACAAAATAATGGTCTGAGGCCTCAACACATAGCACATAAAAGAGCCTTCATGCTCCCATCCAAAAAGACATCTCAATGTTAATCACCTTGGTAGCATGTCAACATCATCCCCTAAAAGGTTGTTAATTTTGGGGTGAGCAATTGCCCAGTAGGAAATACCATTAACAAATTATATAATTAATTGAGATACATATAATCATGCCATGCAAGAGATGAGAAAAGCCCAAGTTCGCTCCTTTTTAAAAACATGACACCAAACTATGTAATGTCAATAACAATTCTCATCCAAAAACATGGGGTATAAATACGCTATGACGTTCCGAACAAGAGTCGTATACCATAAATACATATGTATATCTATAGAAAATAATCCCATATTTGCCGACTCTAGAAACGGCGGGGCGTTAGGCACCCAAGACGTTACTCTTCTACATTTGCCAACTCTAGAAATGACGGGCTCGTGGACACCTAAAATCATGTTTGCGATGTTTGGAGCTCTAAAAGCAATGAGGCTCGTGGACACCCAAAAACCTTTCCCACATTCATTGACGGCAATATACAATTGGGCACCTTAACTCCTTGCGTTGGTACTAATATACAATATACAACTCAAAAACCAAAACCCAACTCACAACTTGGACTCATACACCATTTACCCTCTTTCCAATGCTTTCCAATCATTAACAATTTGAAACCGCATGGTATAATTAATAAATGCAAATGATGTATGAGTTTCCAAAATCTCATTTTTCCTAAGGTAGTTTCAATTCACAACTATCCAACAATTTAAACATTCTTAATTAAAGAGATTTTATAAGTCATACCCATCATCATCTCAAGGTTTTTTGTGTTAAGAGGTTCCCAAAATTTCATACTCAACATAAAAGTCAAGTCAATACATACAATTTCAAGATTATGAGGCCAATTAAATCGAATCCCCTTTATTAAACAAATTTGAAAATTAAATTGGGGTTTTTTTCCTTTTAAGGAATTTATAGGCCAATTCTCATCACCCATAACCCAATCATCAACATATATACATAAACTTTTCAAAGAGAATCATGAGATATAACCCATTTTTTTTATCAAACCCTTTAGATGACGTACAAATCTTCATACATCTATATATATATATATATATAACGAAAATACCACTTATGTGTCATAAATCAAAGATACAACAAGTTAAAAGTACCCCTACCTCAAGATTGAAGATAAAGAACGAAGACCCAACTCTAAGCTCCAAAATAACATGAAATAATCAGTAAAACCCTTGATCTAGGCTTCCCTTTCAACTTTCTTAAAGAATGTAAAGTGCATTAAAGTAAAAACTAGAGAAATAAAGTGTTGTAGAGTTAGGGTTTTGGGGATGGGTGTTCGAGAGAAAAAAATGTATGGAAAAAGTGAAAGAAAGAGTGTTTAGATTGACTTTTAAATGTGTTATCCCGAACATACCGTTGAAGCGGCGAACTTTTCACCGCTCGAGTGAAGTGCACAAAATCAAAAGCTATTGAGCGAACTTCGACCGCTCGAGCGATAAGCGCAAGGCCTCGAAGTTTTGCGAGTTATAGTGAAAATCTTGGAAGCCTCAATTCTACTCTCGGCGACCACTTAATCGCTCGGCGGTCTCGCTGCAAAGCAGGGAAAGATACTAAGACCTTCACATCATTGCTCGGCGGTCTCCCGAGCAGTTATTACAAAATAGGTGATGCGGTGTTTTGGCGAGGTCATTGATATCTTCGCCTCGCTAAGCGCCATGCCTTCATCTATATCCCTTAATGGTTCCTCGAAGAACACCGCATAGCGACACCTCTCTTTCTTTTACTATTTTTAGCCACGGTCCAAAACTAGAGCAATGGCCATCGTTCCATCACCCTCGAAGCCAACAAGAAACTCTTTACACTTCTATGTTTAGTGCGTCATCTGCTTGTTACTTTTAGCTAGACCCGCCCTCTAGCTATAAAAGCTTTTCGACCTATCAAAATCACAAGTTTAAACTGGTTGATTACTTGTTTTACCTACAAAAAGTAGGCTTTTCTTTTCATTTCTAGATGAAGCACTCTAAATTTCAAGATGTGCTAGGTGGTTTGAATCTGTTCATTTATCGACCAATTCCTTTTATCGGCTCCGATCCAACTGGTAACAAGAAAGATAGATATATAGAATTGGGTTGGCAAAGTTGGCTTGCTTGTTCTCTCCTTTTGCAACCTCACCTACAACATTAAGATCGACTGAAAAATAACGCTCCATATATAATGAAATCGTCTTCTCTTCAACAACCTCACCTATAAACACAACTCCACCTCTACCGCGGCCACATCGACTCCCCTTTTGTGGCTCAAATCTATGTTTATAAATTAGATCTGTGCTTAAAAGATTTTGATTTGTCTTTTATTTAGATATGCATTTAGATCTGAATTATTTTCTTTCTGTTTTGTATTTTCATTGAATTTGTTTACTTCAATTTTGTATTTTCATCGTTTAGATTTGTATTTTCATTGACTCTTCATTAAGTGGCTCATATTTGTGTTTTCTATTTAGATTTGTGTTTTGACAACGAAATCTATTAAATTTTTTTCTTTTTATTTTTCTCATGTTGTGCTTGAACATATCAGTTCAAAAAAAATTAGACAAATTTTGATAGATAATAGGAGATGGCTCAACTATGAACAAAACAGATAAGAAAAAAAAATTGTACAAATATGATTTGGTTTGGCTTGGCTTGGTATTACCTTGAGATAGGGGTTGGTTTGGCTCTGTATTTCAACATATAGGATTTGCTTTGGCTTAGTATTTCAATATATAGAAAAAATTTTAAAAAATTAAACAAAAATAATTTAGGCAGGTTAGAATTAGGGCAAGAAGTTGAGCGACTAAAAAATTTGGATAGATATTTATGCAGACAAAGAAAAAAATGGAATAGATAGTCAAAAATTAAGCAGATAAAAAATATTGGAGCAGAGATAGTCAAAAAATTAAGCAGATAGTTTAAAAATTCAATAGGCGTCTGGGGTAAAATTGAAAATAAAACTTCCTCCAAAACAATCTTAGCAAACTATTTCACAAAGGGTGGATCTCTTACCAACAAAAATATTATTTGGACCTAATGTTTTATATCCTCCTTAGATTGAACTTTTTAACAATTTTCTCAAGATTAAATACAAAATTATTAATTATTAACTTTAAAAGGCTGAAATAGCCCAAGTGTTTTCTACTTTTTCAAATTCCAAAAATACCCTTAATAATTCATAAATTATTAATGCTTTTCAAATCCATCTATTAATGCACTATTAAGAAAATTGAATCCTTCTATGAACCATTTTATGGCTATTCATAAAACCAACGTTTTATGAACCGTTGCATTTGACAAAAGCATTTATTAGAGGGCACCATTTGACTGCCATACCGCATCCATTCTCTTCAGTGCCATTTCTCTTATTAAACCCCTGTTCTTCTTATCTCTCTTTGGCGTTCTCTTCTGTCTCCAAAACCAATCGGGCTCTCTCTCTCTTTCAAATCGACTTTCTTTCTAAATATTTTTGTGTTTTTATATTTGGTCCCAAGTCCTACAATTGCTCAACACTTGGACAAATTTTTTTCCATTTTTCGATCAAAAATCAATCTGTAGCGCATTTAAGACCTTCTCGAAGTTCAACCTAACCCATCAATCTACAGCAACATCATTGCTCCAAAATCAAGCCATCTTGAGCTTTTGTTGCTAATCACAATGTCGATTTGAAACCACAGTACATATCGTGTTATCTATTTTCTTAGAAATATATTAGGTCTAATTGGGTTTATGTAGAAATAGAGTTATTCTTTGTCTCATTAGATTGGTGATCCAATAGAAACCCACAATAATTAAAGTACATCTTTACCATATTATATATGGATCTTTGTATGTGTATGTGGATTTTTTTATGTGGATTACAATTTTATCTTTTCTTTTGTTGTATTGATGACATCAATTGTATGTTTCAAGTTTTTATTTTTATTTTTATATTCTTAATTTCACCTTTCCTTTTCTAGGTTTTGATTTACAGTCATCATTGTCATTAATGATATATATGTTGATATCCCTTTTTCCATATGTTGCTTTAACATCACAATCTTTATAGTCAAAAGAAAAGAATGTAATGTTGTTTTAGCGAGAAGAGAATACTAGAAGAGGGTTTTAGTATGAGAAAGAAACTGAAAAGAATGGAAGTAGTGGGACAATCAAAGGGTGATTATGTACATAGAAATAAATTTCGTGGTTGGAGTTTCTAGTGCATGCCATTTGTGCCACCCTTGTTTTTTTTTAAGATAATGGTGCCATCCTTGCTAAATAAGCGTAAATTGTTGGAATACTTATATGGCAATTACATTAATAGTAAATAAATAAACAATAAGCGAGAATGTAGCAAAAAAATTTTAAAAAGCAAAGAAGGCATTAATGTTATTAAAATAAAAATGTCACTATAAGTCATTAATTATGTCAATTCACTACGAAATCGCACTTTTCTTTGACTAAAAATTTAGTCAACAAAAGTCCAATTTTAGTTGGCAAATGTTATTTGCGACTAATTTTTAGTTGCCACTTTGGTAAGCTAATGGAGGTCGGGAAAAGTAATTAGCGACTAAAAATTTTTTAGTCGGGAAAAAGATCCATTTGCCAACTAAATTTTTGGTGGCTAAATGTATAATTCTGCGACTAATCCATGTGGTAGCTAAAACACTTTAGTCATGAAACTCATATTTTCCCGACCAAACATGTTAGTAAGCCAATTGTCACATTCTCGACAAACAAGTTTGGTCACTAATTGTCATATTTCACAACCAAACATGTTGAGTCGTCAATTGTCACATTCCACGACTAAACATGGTAGTCGCTAAGAGAAATGTTTGCACAACTAAAACTTTGATGCCAATAGACCTATTGCGACCAAATCCTTTGGTTACCAATATTAATAATTTTAATAACTAATTATTTAGTAAGCTACATGTACCCTTTTGCCTATCTTATTTAGTCGTGAAAGTATTACTTATCTTTCGACTAATCACTTGGTGCCAAAATAGGAAAAACAAAACCAAAATTTTATGCGAACATCCAAGAAAATAAACATGTAATTCATAATAATCCATTCAATCCATTCAATACAATCTGTAATTTGCAAGAATCATTCAAACCAATAAATTAGCTGAATCATGAACATTCAACAAAATACATAAATCATCAAATCATGAACCTGTTTATTGAAAGTCGGCAACTATTATAAGTTTTCATCCACAAGTAATTCCAAACTACAAATTTGTCCAATTAAAAATCCGCTTGTAATATATATAATCATTCAATTCACATCCATCTGGCAAAAAAATTTAAAACATAACAAGTACCTGTTATTATGTTTTAAGTTTTTATCCATGTGCATCTATCAAAAAACATTACTAGTAGTCTACCCAAATTTTTTCCATACAATCCCATCCAAAAATATAACTACTAGTCTATCCAAAAATGTAATTACTAGTCTACCCAAATCTTTTCCATACACATCCTTCCAAAAATGCTTATAGTGCCAATTAGTCCCATACAATTTAGCTTTGTACACAAGTTCAGCCATTTGTACCAAAGAAAAATAGAAATAATGTCAGGTAATTTTTTATGAAAATATTTGCACATCACTTTATTGTAAAATTGGACAAAAAATGAAAAATGTCCATGGAAAGTAAAGGAAACATGAACAAATTAAATGATTATCAATACCATTTTGTAAAACAACAACATTCATATGTATATATCCAATAAATATTACAATTCTAACTTTTGTTCCACAATTTGCCAATATTGACCTGTGCTTCAACAATGGAAACTAAGTTAAAATAGGCTTTCAAATTCTGAATTCAAAATGCTTTGGTTAAACTTTTACTTGGAGGAGGGTAAGTGTGAGAGGGGAGTGGAAGATACGAGGTTGGGATTATCATATTTTTTGATCTAAATATGTAACTGTGCATACTATTATTGTATTTGCTTGCTCTTATAAATTTGTTCAATCTAAGTAGGTGATCATTATGATATGGGGGCTAATTCAAGGCTATTTCAATTGTTGCTCCCAAGCGGCTATTTTTGCCTTTTTTTTAATCATATTTTATGGTCTATATATCTAATCGTCGTCCTATCAATGCCTTTGCTTGCTATCACAAGTTTGTTTAATCTAGGCGAGGTGACTATTATGATATCGGAATTTGTTTAAAATTTGTTTCCAATTGTTGCCTCCAAAAGACCTATTTTCGCCTTTTCCATCACATTTTTTTTGGGTCTAAATATCTAATTGTGCATCGTATCGACACGCCGCTTACTCTCACAAGTTTCTTTAATCTAGGCCAAGGTCACCGTTATGATCTCGGGTTGTTTCAAGTCCTTTTTCCAATTTTTCCCCCAATGACCCCTTTTTCCTTTTTTTTATCACATTTTTTGGTATAAATATCTAATCGTGCATCCTATCGGCCTTTACCGTTTGCTTACCTAAGTTTGTTTATTCTAAATTTGAGGTATTTGTTATAATATGAAATTTGATTCGAGGCTATTTCAATTGTTGCCCCAAGCAACCCCATTTTCACCTTTTTATCATTTTTTATATATGATATGGGGCTTGTTTTGAGGCTATTTCAAACTTAATAGTTAAAAGAAAATAGTGCGCTAAAAAAGGCAAACACGGAAACTAAAAGACATGAAGAATTTCATAAATTAACTTCACCCAGCGAAAAAGCGAACATAATTTAGATTCCAAAAGTTACTTAGAGGCCCAAAGATGACCCAAAATAACAGCAATCAACTACAAGATCATATATAAAAGAAGTTACGTAATTAAATATAAGGATGCAAGAAATCTTGACATAATTTACCCAATAAAACAAAGAAATAAAGAGCAATCAAAGACTAATTGGAGATAACTTCTAAAGAAGAAGGCATCCTTGGAGTGTTTCGACACATTGTTTGCACTAAGATAGATTAATGTGGCGTACTTCACAAGATTACATTCTTGAGGTCTGACCTCAAATGATTTCTTATAAAATTTTTTGGATGGTTTAACTTTGTAATTTGGAAAGCATTATGTGGCAGGGCACGACTTGTGTCACCAATCTCAAACAATGCTTGACAAACTTCACACAACACAAATTACAAAAAACTCCTTCAAGTTTTTATTTTTTATTTTTTTTTTTAACATCAACAAAAAGTTTCATTAAAAATCAGAAAAATGAAAGAGGACAAGAAGTCCTCATACAAAGAAGGAGAGAGAACAAAAAAAAAACTCTTAGGCATCCTTCACTAGCAAACCATTTTCTTTAACTATCTAGTTTGAAGTTTATAGGCAAAGGATTAGATACTTGAACAAAAACACAATTATCTGAGACTTTGTATCAAAGTAGTTGGATTTGGGTGAGAAATGAAGTAGACCAGCCCATAGAATAAGGTATTTTTGAGAAACTTCTTATGAGGTGTAATGCTAAAAAGGAACCTTTGGTAAAAGTAACCAAGTTCACTAATGAGATGAGAGGAAAACACATTGGAGAAAGCTTACTGTAAGACTTAAGAGATAGTGTGCAGTTGGTCGATTGCTTTTGTTTCTGCTTGAGGGTAGCATTGCTCTCAAATGGCTTGTTCTTGCCCTTTTATCACATTTTTAGCCTAAATATCCAACCGTGTGTCCTATCAACCTACAGCTTGCTTTCGCACAAGTTTGTTTAATCTAGGCCAAGGTGGCCGTTATGATATGGAGGTTGATTAGAGGTTGTTTCAAATCGTTGCCACCAAGCGCTTGGTTGATTTATACGCACAACAAAGCTTGAGGCTATTTCAAAGCTTCGCCACCTCTAGGTTTTGTAAGCAAAATAAAAACTATTGTTAAATTCCATATTTCATTTGTAACTCATGGGAAATTTTCTTTGCATTTGTCATTCATTCGATATTATGTAACCAAATCAAAGCAACAAAACAACTACAACTATAACGCTAGATTTAACTTATGATATACAAAAATAGAAAACCCACTAATCATGTACATCTTGCCATGCAGGGACCTTAGTCGCAACTACTTTAATGGTTCAATACCTTCCCAGTGGGCTACTATACTATTTTTAGTATGTTTCTTTTGTTTTTTGAAAAATAATTCACACCAACATGTAAATGTTGCTTGATATTGCCGCTCCGTCATGGGAAACTAGTTGTTCAGTCCATTCCCAAAAGTTCTCACCAATATCACCACCCTTGCAAACTTGTAAGTTGGACTCTTTTCTCAATAAAAAATGGCAAGTTAATTTAAAAAATGGTTCCATAATAATCTTGTCTTGATATGTTTGTAACATCGAAAAAAATACCTCAAATATACATGATGATGATGATAATAAGTGACAACAACACTTGAGTGAAAACATAATTAAACCACTATAAATTCCATTCCTTATAGCGAAAAGAAATTAGAAAGTGGTTATCACAAAAGCCATAAATTATTAAATATATATTGTCAAATGTTACCCCTTCGAGCTCTATCAATGGGGACTAAACTTGGCGGACTTTTTATTCATTTTGGAGTCTAAAGCGATTATGCTTTAATTTCTTTGGTTAATTTTGAAGCATTCATGACATGTCCAACTAAAACCCAGTTTTTAAGGGAGCTCGGTTGGTCTAAGATACACTTTACTAGTTCTTGCTATGCATTTTCAGCGATTAAATGTAGCTTTGCTTGAATGTGAATCGTGCATCTTAAGGAGCATTGAAAGAAACCGCTTCTCAGGGACCATTCCCCCACAGATTGGGAAATTGATTAATTTACAAAAGTTGTAATTATTTTCTCCATGATTATGCACATCAGTTCTTGAAAGTTGGTTGGTAATAATTGCTAATCTCATGTTTATCATATTGTCTTATGCACATCATTTATTTTTTCTAACTTCAATTACTCATGCATCACTTCAACAACTAAGCATCGGTTTTAAACCCTAACATAAAAAAACACCAACAAACGCTCATTTGTCTTTAATGAATTATTTAAAATAATTTTGTTTAAAAATACACAAAGTCAACACCCTATACAAAACAATTCAGAATATACTTAGCACCAGGTTTTGAAGAATGCCACCAACCTTTTTCCACTCTATACAATAGTCCCAAAATCATTTTAGGGAAATTCTAGTAAGTCATTGTCCCAAGAAGGACTTTACAAACAAAACAAACTACTTGTAAATGCATGCAAAACTATGGGTAATTATTTATAATTGCATTTTTCTTTGACAATTTTTTAACAATAAAAAATTAGTGACAACAGAAGCGAAAACAAATCCATGATCATTTCCAAAGAACCATATGGTATGAAAATCTAACAACACATAATATAACATATCTCTTGTCTTTTGCAATACCAATTAAACAAGAGGACCCATTCCCCTACATATCTAAGGCTTGCAATAACATGCTATTGTTATATTGTCCTTTTAAGTCATATATGGTCATGATAGGAACTAGAGACTTTCAAATGAATATATTTATTAGTTTTATATTTTTCAAATCATAAGTCATAAGTAGTAGTCTTTGTTGCTTTATTAATAATATAAAGGGGCCCTTCGGGTTTGATGTACAAACAAAAACAACAAAGCAGTCACAAATCTCTAGCGGCAAAGCAATTAGTTTCGCGTGAGTCACATTCGTTCACTTAATAAGCAAAAAGATGAAGTATTAGAAAACCCCAAACAATATGCCTTTTGGGAGGAGAAAAAATAATGAAAAAAGTCCTTTCCACAAAGAAAAAGATCAAACCTCTTTATATATATATATATATATATATTTATGTACATATAAGGCAATTGATGAAATAAAAATTATTGATCATGTTATCCAAGGATAACCCAGATCATACAAACAGTGATACACAAAATTCCCAACTAATAAGCAAATTATATAAAGCAAATATGGTATACTTGCATGTGTTCTGTCATTCCAACCAGAACAAACAAGAATATACATATATATATATATATATATATATCAATTTTCATTTTTTCATTATGCGGAGAGTATGATCTGAGGCCATCCTTCAAACATCCACTCATTAGGGTTTTTGAAAATTAGGAAAACAAAAAATTGGTTTTGAAAATTAGGAAAACAAAGGAAAATAGAAATTGGCGAGAGAGAGAGAGGACCCATACTCGATCTTGGGGTTGTTTGAAGATAGGCGAACTTATAGTAGCAAAAAATGGTGATGATGGTCTTTGTTAGGTGCGAAAATAGAGAGCAACCATGTGAGTAAAATGAGTAATGAAACACAAATACAAAAGATTGAGAGAGAGAGAGAGAGAAACATAGACAAAATACATAACTAACAATGGAGGCCCAAGTACTTCTCGAGCGCCTTTGATGCTTGCTTTCGAAGAAGCGACCACAGTGGCTGCGATGACGGAGGAGGAGCGACTTTGGTGGCTGTCGTCGTCCTATCGACGATGAGATACATATGAGGATTGGTGCACAGGGGTGGTGCGCAGTATATACTGTATAAGGAGTTTGAAAAATTCACTCTGCTGATATAGGCCAATTTTTGCCTACAAAACTATTTGGTTGGTATTATCCTTCAATTTACTTAAATAACAATCAAAAGCAGTCGTTTTATTATACATTCTTTGAAAATTTTTCATTCCGTTTTTTTTGGTCTTCCATGTTAGACTTTTGCCAACCAAATTTCAATTTTGGTGCGAAAAATTCTATTTTGGCAACTAAAAAATATTAGTTGGCAAAACTCCAAACCTGTGCCAACTGAACTTTAGTTTAGTCGCACAAATGAAAACTTTTTGTGACTAAATAAAAATTAGTCGGGAAAATTGTAATTTCAGATGGACCTTTCCAAGATTCTTGATCAAGAATTCACT
Organism: Camellia lanceoleosa; assembly: GCA_025200525.1. Classification (NCBI taxonomy): domain Eukaryota; kingdom Viridiplantae; phylum Streptophyta; class Magnoliopsida; order Ericales; family Theaceae; genus Camellia; species Camellia lanceoleosa. The sequence continues at coordinate 128,328,672 of CM045763.1, read as the reverse complement.
CTTCCAAATGAAGCCACTGCAACATCAAGCCCATTTCCAATGAAAGTGAACAAAGTCAAGAAGTTAGCAGCGGAGGCTTCACTAGCTTCATTCCCTAGCCCAAGAAGATCAAGTGTGGTCAGCTGGTTCCCATACAACAACGGTGGACCCACTATCAAATTAGTCAAATCGGTGGTGGCTCAATCATTGTGGAGCCCTAGCCCTAGCCCTAGCCCTAGCCCAGCTACTACTGATGAGTTGCTCTCTGGCTTCACCACCACAAGGCTTATAGTCAGATGTGTCGGCAAAGACTGTTGGTGGTGTCGGTGATGGCGACAAAGACATACAGAGCGGCTTAAGGGATTGAGATCGATGACTTATAGATGGGGAAGAGAAACAACTTCAATTTAGGGCAAAAAAAAATGGGGAAAGAAGAATATATATATATGGTTATTGGCGACTAAAATATTTTTTAGCTGGTGAAAATATTTTATAAATCCCTTCAAAATTTGAAATGTCTCCCTTCAAATATTTTAGTTCTTTGGCGACTAAAAATTATTTTTGTCGCTAAAAATAAATTTTTGGCAACCAAACTTTTAGTTGTCAAAAATAAAAAGTAAATTTTTGTTTTTCATTCAGTGACTAAATAATTTTTGTGGCCAAATACAACGACTAAAATATTTTTTAATCGCTAAAAATAAATTTTTGGCGACCAAAGCCAAAGATAAAATGTAATTTTTTGTTTTTTATTCGGCAACTGAATAATTTTTGTAGCCAAAACTAACTATATGACGATTAAAATATTTTTTTAGTTGCAATTGTGGTATTTTTAGCGACTAATTTTTTTTAATCGCCAATAATCAATATTCCCCAACTAAAAAAATTTAACAGCTAAATATTGTACTTTTGCCAACAAACATAATTTTTGGTCACCAATTCCATAACTTTTGCAGACTAATTTTTTTTTAGTTTCCAAATTTAATTGCCAAAAGTACATTTTGTTATAGTGATTGTTAGCAACAATTTGTTGATGTCAAGATTGATATGATGGTTTTGAACAGTGCTAAAAATGTTAATGTGGTGTTTAAAGATATTGCTAACCTATGATATCGACCACATAATAAATGTTTTGTTATGAATATCTTAATTTTTAATAGCTTTTCCTTTTAGTAGCATCTTTTTTGAAAAATGATGGTACAATGCCTTCTTTAAAAAAATTGGTTTTAGAACTATTTGAATTTATTTGATTGTAAATGATTTATTGTATATTATTTATTGTTATTTAGAAACAAGTTTGGAAATTTGCTAATGAAATATATCTTCATTCTATTGTTGACATAGTCCACATGAACCATGATTATCTATAGCAAATTATTCTATCTATTTTATTTTATGTATACGGTATTTTATCTATTTTAGGATTAGGTCCACATAAATTTTTCTTTTTTATTTTTATAATAAAAAAAATGTGAGTACTACTTCAATTAGGCAAGTAACAAAGATGTGGATATGCTGCCTGTTTGTCATGTTGGTAGATTTTTATACCCTTTTGTAATTTGTTTAATATAATTAGGCCTTGTTTGGTAAGTTAATATTTTGGTTAAAAGTCAAAAATTATTAAAAAGTCAAAAAATTTATAATTTATACTAAAAAGTCAAAGATTCTATTTTTCTCTACTTTTTGTGCATCTTTTCCTAAAAATAAAGAAGTTATCCTAAATATACTAGTTTTTTATCTCATATTTTACTTAAAAATCAAAAATTACTAAAATAGCCTATTCTCAAGCGAAGCCTTAGTATGATGCTAAAATTGTTGTCTACGAAATTTGTTGAGGCTGCTGGTATGCAAATCATGCTAGTGTTGCATGCTCAGTTATCAACTCCTACAATTGCTATTTGTCAATTTATACTACAAAATGAATTATTAAGTTATTAACAGTTAATATCTTGCTTTATTTACTCACAATAACATGCATATATAAAATGAAACTAATAAAATTTCATAAAATATTTAATTTTAAAGAATAATATATATGTTGACCACCACTAATATATTTAAAAAAATTGAAATGACACTTTCGCCCATAATAAAAACCCGAGTTACATTAAAAACTCCAAATAATTTATTAAATTTTCTATTAAATTTTTCACATAAGTGTGATATCTATACACATAAATTTATGTAACTCTCATTTATATAAGAGATTTAATAAAAGAATTAATAAATTATTTGAGATCATAACATTTTTCTAAAAGAGCAATGATTCATAATTTTAAATTTGAAACTCTAATAATGACATTAATGATATGATAAAGAGCAAAAAAAAAAAAAAAGAGTCACATATATCGAATTATTTATAAATGAGACCTACAACCATATAAATAAAGGGGTCATTAGAACTCTACTTTAAGTACTTTTAACCATTTTTGTTTCTTAAAACCTTTCCTATTTAAATACGATTTTCTAAATATCTTTTAATAAATAAAGATAAAGATAAATAAATACAATTACGAAGTAGGGTTTAGTTCCATAGATCCCCAATCTTCTTTTTCTAGGGTTTTTTCGTCTCTCTCGGATCGCCACCCTTTTCTCTCTCTATAACTCTTGCATCTAATTTCCCTCCACTTCTCCTCGCTTCTCCTCTATTGATTTGGTCCTTTCTTTAATTGGGTTTCGTTTGATTCGCATCTTCTGTAAAATTTCGATCTTTTTGTGTTTTTGATCCGTTGAATATCTGAAACAATGCCTCAAAACGGCGAAGAAAAACACTTGTTGGTAGGAAGCGAGGCGGTAGAACTACCATGGAACTCCCAAAGCTTGAAGGCGGCCAAAGTCGAGAGGTTCAATTGGCGTGAAGGAGGAGGTCAAGATTAGGAGATTGTTGAAGAAAAGCTGTGGAAACAAAGTGCGAGCGATCCGAACTGAGGTGATCCGAACTGAACACGAACTGAACTGAGGCCGGGCAGTGGGTGATCTGAGCTGAGCTGAGCACGAGGTTGATCCTAAATCGAAGTGAAATTGGGGCGAATGGCACGGCTTCTTCTAAGAGTAAGTTTTTATTTTGATTAGATCTTGGTATGATTTGAATTCTAGAATTTTGTATTTTGATGTTAACTTCTGAGGTAGGAATTGGGTGTTTTAAGGTAGTGTTTTTCTTGATTTGATTGATGGGGTTGTTGAATTGGGGGCAATTATTATGTCTTCCTTCTTTGGGTTTTCGAGTTAAAGATTTGAACCCTATGATAATGATGATAAGGGTGGTTCAAATCTCAATTGAGCAGTTCGTATTCCCTTATCTGTTTGTTTGGTTGGAAGATGATTAAACCGTGGATGGTTTTGTGTTTTTGGTTATTTGTTTAATGTTTTTGGCCTTAATTAGACTTGATTTTTAACCAATCTAAACCTGTTTTATCCTAAAAGGCTTACGAATTGTTTGTTAAACAATTGAACACAAAAATTGCACCATACTATTAAAAAACACATCTTTTCCCCATGAATTAGTAAACATGGTTTGGGTGGATGCTAGTTGCATATACCGGTTGTGATCTCTGGTGGAAAGTATTTCTTAGTAATGGGCGTTGTATGTTATTTCCTTTAACCATATAAGTGAGCACTAATTCTTGACCAAAGCATTACGAATTTTTTTAAGTGGTTTAGAACTTTTAATTGTTCTCTGACTCACGACCTAATGAATAAGTAGCTATTGAAGGATATGAAAGATGTTTGTATATGTTTATATTTGATGGTCTTTGGAGACCATGTCGGTAATCAATTTCACTTTGTTGGTATTTGGTGGATGTCTTGATATCTTTTTTGCACTGAGAGAGCGAAGTGAAAGAGTCCGTTGATGAATATGAAAAAGGTGAACGGGCCAAGTCACTAGTAGTTTGTTGAATGAAGAAACTAGAAGAAAATCAGCCGGTTCCTCTCATTCAGAAGCATTTGTTGTTAGAGGCCGAAGCAAAACAAGGGGGAGGAGTAAGACTCCTCATGGTCGTGATCAAAGCCGTGACAAATCAAAAGATGGTTCTTTTTCAAAGAAAGACAATGAGTGCTATTATTGCCATGAGAAAGGGCACATGAAGCGGGAATGTCGAAAGCTCAGAATAAGGAGAAAATCGTGACAAAAGTGTGGATAAGTAAGAAGACACAGCGCGGTTACTACCGATGATCTCATGGTCGTTTGTGAAGATGATTATATCAATTTTGTGGGCCAAGAGAGCAGTTGGGTGATTGATTCTGGTGCTTCTTTTCATGTAACTTCTCGAGTTGATTTCTTCATTACCTACACTGCAGGAGATTATGGTTCTGAATGGGTAATGAAGGTTTGTTCAAGATTATGGGCATGGGTGATGTTTGCTTGGAAACAAATTTGGGCTACAAATTGTTGCTTAAAGATGTGAGGCAGGTTCGCGACATTCGCCTTAATTTGATCTCTACTGGGAAGCTTGATGATAAAGGCTTCAACAACAAATTGGTGATGGAAAATGGAAGCTCACAAAGGGTTCTTTGGTGGTGGCTAAGTGCAAGAAGACTCATACACTTTATTCGATGCAAAGAAAAATTTGTAAAGGTGTTGTCAATGCACTTGAAGATGATACTTCTCTTGAATTATAGCAGGCTGACTTGGGCACATAGTGAAAAGGGCTACAAGTTTTGTTCAAGAAAGAGCTTCTACCGGTTTGAAAGGTACACATCTTAAAACTTGTGTTCATTGTTTGGTGGGTAAACAACATAGAGTTTCTTTTCATAAAAATGTTGCTTCTAGAAAAGAAAATGTTTTGAGTTGATTCATTAGGATGTTTGTGGTCCTTTAAAAGTTAGAACACATAGTGGTGCACTTTATTTTGTTACTTTCATTGATGATTATTCAAGGAAAGTTTGGGCTTTCTACTAAAAACTAAAGATCAAGTTCTAGAAGTATTTAAGCATTTTAGGGCCATGGTTGAAAGAAAGCAGGCGAAATTGAAGTGCATCGAGCAGAGACAATAGTGGTGAATACATTGGGCCATTTGATGAGTATTATGCATGACCAAGGTATTCGGCACCAAAAAACGATTAAGAAGACTTCTTAACAAAATGGCATTCTTGAGAGGATGAACCGCACCATTGTAGAAAGAACAAGGTGTTTGCTTTCACAAGCTAAATTGCCAAGATCCTTTTGGGGTGAGGCAATGACTGACAGATTGGCGTGATCAATTTGTCTCCTTGCTATCCTTTGAATTGTGATGTTCTGAAAAGAGTTTGGGTAGGCAAAGATGTGTCTTATGAGCACTTGAGAGTGTTTGGTTGCCGAGCTTTTGTTCAAATTCCAAAAGATGAGAGGTCCAAGCTTGATAGTAAGTCAAGACAATGTATTTTTCTTGGCTATAGGCATGATGAGTTCGGGTATACATTGTGGGATCCGGTCGACAAGAAAGTCATTCGAAGCCGTGATGTTGTGTTTCTTGAAGGCCAAACAATTGAAGACTTTGGCAAAGGTGATCAACCGAAGCCAAAAACTAGTGATCTCATTGACATAGATCCATCTCCTTCATCTTCAGTTGATGATGAAAATGGGGGAGATGTGCAGCCACCTATTGAAGATGTAGAGAATGATGCTAATCCTAATGAAGTTGAGCCAGAAATTGAGGAAGAACATCCAACTCAAGAACCGCCACCACAACTTGAGTTGAGAAATCTATAAAGGTGACAACCTTCAAGAAAGTATCCTCCCAATGAATTTGTATTGATTTTCGATCAAGGGGAGCCTGAGAGCTACCAAGAAGCAATTGAGCATGCAAAAAAAGGTGATTGGAAAAAGGCCATGGACGAGAAAATGAATTCCTTGCTTGAAAACTAGACTTATGATTTAGTGAAGTTGCCTAAAGGGAGGAAAATTTTGAAAAATAAGTGGGTTTTCAAATTGAAGAATGATGGCAAGAATCTGAGGTACAAGGCACATCTTGTTGTGAAAGGCTTTGGGCAAAAGAAAGGTATTGACTTTGACGAGATTTTCTCACCGGTTGTAAAGATGTTTTCTATTCGGGTTGTACTTGGCATGGCTGCAAATATGAACCTTGAAGTTGAGCAACTCGATGTGAAGACCGCATTTCTTCATGGTGATCTTGAAGAAGAAATTTACATGGAGCAACCAGAAGGTTTTGTGGAAAAAGGGAAAAAGAAATTTGTTTGTAAATTGAAGAAAAGTTTGTATGGCCTTAAACAAGCCCCGCGGTAATGGTACAAAAAATTTGAATCTTTCATGATGAATAATGGATTTTTTAAAACCACTTCAGACCATTGTGTGTTTGTGAAAAATTTTCCGGATGGTAAATTTATTATTCTTTTGCTTTATGTTGATGATATGTTAATTGTGGGTCAAGATTCTACCATGATTAACAAGTTGAAGTTAGAATTGAGCAAGTCTTTTGCTATGAAAGATTTGGGGCAACAAAACAAATACTTGGTATGAAAATTGTTCGTGATTGCAAGAGGACTGATTTGGTTGTCTCAAAGCTACATTGAGAAAGTTCTTGAGAGGTTCAACATGAATAAAGCAAAGCCGGTTGGTTGTCTACTTGCGGGTCTTCAAACTTAGTTCGAATCAATGTCCTACAAGTAAGAAAGACAAAGAAGAGATGTTGAAAGTTCCTTATGCTTGATTGGTTTTTATATGCGCCATGGTTTGTACAAGGCCGGATATTGCTCACGCCGTTGGTGTGGTGAGTCGGTTTCTCTCTAATCCGGGTAAAGAACATTGGGCAGCGGTAAAATGGATTCTAAGATATCTTCGAGGGACTTCGAAGGTGTGTTTGTGTTTTGGGGATGGTAAGCCAATGCTTGGTGGGTTCTAAATTACGATATGGTGGTGATGTTGATTCTAGAAATCTACTTGGGGTGTTGATGACTTTTGCAGGGGGAGCTATTGCATGGCAATCTAAATTACAAAAATGTGTTGCTCTCTCAACTACCGAAGCTGACTTTATTGCCATTACAGAAGCTTGCAAAGAAGAGTTATGGTTGAAGAAATTTTTGCAAGAGTTGGGTTTAAAGCAAGAAAAATATGTGCTTTATTGTGATAGTCAAAGTGCTATTCACTTGAGTAAAAATTCTACTTTTCATTCGAGATCGAAACACATTGATGTGTGATACCATTGGATTAAATGATGTGCTAGATTCGAAATTGTTACAACTCGAAAAGGTTCACACAGATGATAATATTTCAGATATGTTGACAAAGACTTTGTCGAGGGACAAACATTTAAAGTGTCGAACTTTGGCGGGTATGGTTGATGTCTCCACCTAAGTCGGTAGGGGGAGAATTGTTGGGTATACCTCCTTATTGGAGTGTGGGACCCAATTGGTTTTAGAAAAAGAGTTTAATTTGGTTTAGTATTAATTATAATATATTTTTATATATTATATTTAATTTGTGGAGATCCAATCAAATTTCGAAACAACTAAGGTTTGATTAAAAACCCTAGATTCAATATATATTATTTGTGTTCTACACACAAAAAGGTGGGCCGGTACTTCTGATTTGTTCACCTTTTCCAAGAACGTGTCTTGGTGCTTGAGATCTAAAAAGCAATTTAGTGGAATCAAAAAGGCTTGGGGTCAGTTTGCTTCGTTTGGTTCAGCTTTCGGTTCTGTTTTTTGTGCATTATTTTGGGTCTTCTATATTCAGGTTTTGAAGATTTTGGATCATCTATTTGGTGAGGTCTTTCCTCTTTGTTTATTTGTGATAATTTGGAATTCACCTAAGGGTGATTTTTTGAGACCATTAGTGTCTCGTTTGTGTCGTTGGAACTTATTTGGTTGATAGTGGAATCGGATTTCGATCCGTGGGCGTACCTCACATTGAGGAACCACGTAAAAATTCTTGTGTTATACGATTTAATTTTTCCACATTAGTTTTTATTCCCATTGATTGATTTACTTGTGGAGAATCACATATTTTTCCTATGAGGTCTCTTCTATTCATATTAAAAAAGTCGGTGTCTTGATCCCAAAATCCTCCAAAACTTACCTTGTTTTGTAGTGTTATATTGCTTAAATCAGATAGGAAGCTCTAGACATTAAGCAATAGAAGGTATATTCATTAATGAAAAAATAAAACAATGTGGGGTTTATACCTCACTTTGTGTTATTCTATAATAAGCGAAAGGCATAAAACTCGATCATCTCCTTCATTCTAACCTGTTGAAAGAGCTCTTTCATTTCATAAAGGCAATATGAATGGACTAGACTTGGCCTTTGTGGTGGTGCGAGAACTAACTTGATAAGATCAATAAGATTCAAGATCTATTGAATCCTCCATTAATGTAGACTCTTGACTGGAATCTCCAAGGTTAACTATTTGGGGCATTACATGCGGGTTCTTCACACTTTCAAAATAGTAATAGATAGTAGATTACATGGACCGAACAAGCAAAAAAGCATTACAATTTTAATATCGAGTAGGACTTTCCTTTAACTCTCTATAATATGTACAAGTCATCATGCATCTGGAGAAGTAGTTTTGAAGAAGGGTCTTTGCTTTTAAGTACTCTCATTGCAATTGTTTTTGTGAATATATACCTCCCAAAATTTAGGTTTTAGTTCTTCCCCGTCTACTTCTTATCACACATTAGCTTGATAAGAAAAATTCATATGCTATATATTTGAGTTCACATTTTTTCCTAATTCCAATTGGACAATGTCGTTCAACTTATCTTTCAGTTTATAGACTTGTTCCAAAGAGTTGATTATATGAACCCCAATCACTTTATTTGATTTCAAAAAATTGAGCTCATTTTTTAAAAAACTAAATTTTTTATTTTTCGTATTTTTTTTTTAGTCAAAAAAATTAATATTTTAAGAAAAAAAAATTTTATTTTTTAGATGCACCTAACCTAAATATACTTAAAATATGTAATATTTACGAAAAAAATCTTTAAAAAAATCATTAAATACAAAAAATACAAATATATATATATATATATATATAAATTCAGTACATTTTTCATATTTTTGTGTATTTTTTGAATTTTTAAAATATTTTTCACAAACATTTTACTTTTTAAGTGAATCTAAGTTATATGCATCTAGAAAGCAAAATATTTCCTTAAAATATTAAGGGAAAAAAAACTCATTTTCAGAAAATCAATTAAAACAAAACAAAACAAGGTGAATAATATTGTCTATTTGGACTATACCCTCACAATTTTAAAATATGTTATTACAAAGAAGAGATGTGAATTTACATTCAAATGCATTATTTTGTTTAGTTTAGAGTTTTCAAAAATAATTTTCTAAGTTTTCAATTCATATTTTTATATTTTTATTGATTTTTAAAATATTTTGGTTAATTCTTTTTACTTTTCACTTAATCTTGATATATTTAAAAAATATATAATTGAGAAAATAGGTGATAAATCCATATTCCTAATTGTGTAAGTTATTGAGGATACGGGGTGATTTTATTAGGGACATAAGGGCCTATTTCATTAATTTATTGGTCAAAAGTTCATACCCAAGATTTAACAAATTTAGTTTCATAAATACCAGCTATCTATCCAAATTATTTTTACACATATTTGTCCAAATTAATCTATCTGTCAAAATTATTCTAATATTTTTAATCTATCTATTGAAAATCTTTTAAAATATGTTTTTTTCTTATTTGTCCAAATTGAATCTATTTTATCTAATCGATTTTTTGAACCTATCTGTCCAAATTATTAACCTATTTGCTCAAATTTTATTTTATCAGTCCTAATTTCTCTTGTTATCTATTCTAATATTTTTGCTATTGGTACAAATTGAATCTATATGTGCTAGTTTTTTTTTAATCTATCTGTCCAAATTAAATAAACTGAACTTGACTCTATCTATCCAAATTAAATCCCCAAATCTCTCTCTTATCTTCTCTCTTTGATGGGATGGACTTGTCAACTGTTTATTCATTTTTATCTATTGAACTCTTCACTCTTGTTCTTCAAAATGATAACCCACTCTGACTCTATCTTATAGCAATTTCACAATGCTATATATATGTAGAATATATAATATTAAAATGTTGGTAGATAGGCACAATATTTAAATCAATACTTATAGTATTTAGATAAGACATAGATGGAAGAGTTAGGCCTCAACTTGTCAACATAATCAGCCCAGATCCTGGCTAGAGCTCCTTTGGAAAGGATTAGTAGGCAACAAAGGAGATTTGTTATTCTAGACTTTATTAATGTACTAAACAATGATAAATGACTTGCACATAGGTTTGCCATTGTGAATCAACCTTTGGGATTTGCTTATTGACAAGGTTCATCTTCACAAGCGGTGGGCTCTTGTTGCTTAGGTCCTCTTCCTTCAACTCATAGTCTACCACTTTCTTAGCCAAGGCAATTTTCACTCTCGCATAAAGGGCTAACCCGAAGCCTAAGAGAATGATTTAAATGCTGCTATTCTTGATGGCGATGTAAAAACTTAACGAAAATGGAACATTGAATAAAGAAGAGAGAATGAAGGTGTGTTTAGGGAATTGTGTACAACATCGGTTTGGTAGCGACCGATCTCTTCACGGTGATTAGCGGTGATTAGAGATCATCAATGCAGATCTTCACCGTCGATTGAAGATCCTCTATTTAGATCCTGAATCAGTTTTAAAGAGAGAAAAATGGGTTTGTTTATGAGGAGAGAGATGGGTTTCTGAGATAAAATAATGGGTTTGATTATAGAGAGGGAGAGTAGTGTGGGTCTATGGGATCTATTAAATTTCAACAGATAAAGCACCAATTTCAATGATATGGGATTATCCTTATGAACCCAAACAAAAGGCATGTGGATTTATGCTCTTACAAATCTATAAAATGGATTTATAGACTGAGCCCCTTATCAAATTTGTACAAAAATCTTCAAAAAGCTAATTGAATACAACAAAATACAAAAATATACTAAATTTTCTTCTTTTTTATTTTTTGGTTATATTTTTTTGTCTTCGATAATTTTTTTGAAGGTTTTTTTTCCACAAACATTATAGGTTTTAAATGTATCTAGATTTAGTATATCTAAAAAATAAAAATAAAAATTACATAAAATATTAAAAAATTCACTAAAAATAAAAAAAAAATATAAAATACTTTCTTTTTTTTTTTTATAGAAAAAAACAGCTCTTGAAACAATGGAATTGTTTGGTATAGATTTTAAGAGGTGATTATGGCTTATTTTAATTTGGAAGGCTGCATCAGCTATTTTGTGTAACTTCTACTTATAGTTTATTAGGCATAAATAACTTAAATAAGTTAGAAAAATTGATTATTTGGAAGTTAGGAAATGAATGCTTTTAACTTATGTTTTCTGATTATTAGATTTTAACTTAATAGCCAATACGGGCCAAGATCTCATCTAAATAATCTTATTTGCCACTATTGTTTTCCCATGAACTCCTTATATGTCTCATTAAATTTACCAAATGCATTTTCCTTCCTACATTTGAAAAGTCACTATCCATTATCTAAAAATATCAAATTGCATTTTTTTTTTTTTTTTGGTGGTTCTTTTCCCTCTTCTTTTCCTTGTCTCTCACTATATAATTTGTCTCATCAATTTTAATTTTTATCTATTTAGAAAAAATTAAGTTATATTAAAAAAGAATAATAATAAATATTTAAAGATAAAAGGGCTTTCGGTCCAAATTTAGATTTTCTTTGTCCAAAGGTCCAGATGTAAAAGTATTTTGTCCATTAAGACACACTTAGGAAAAATGACCAAATTACCCTCATTCTCCATTCTTGTCCGTTGAATCACAAATATAGAACACGCCGCTGAGAGAGCCATACACAAACAAAAATACTTGTGTTCTTTAAGCCATTGGAAAGTGTATTTTATTTCATTCTTTGTTGTTGTTGGGGTCTTTGATTTGGTGTACATTTTATGGTTGTTCTTTTCCACTTGGTTTGTCGTAATAGGTGCTTTGGAAACCTTTATTTTCTGTTTTAGGTGTTGACAACTGTGCTCGGTGACACTTGCTTTTCTTCTTATTTTCTCTTTTGTTTTTACTTCATCTTGTCAACAAGGGGCTTGATGGTGTCAACACTAGGTTGTGCATGTTCTTTGCATAGCTTTCTAGTGTCAACACCAAGGCTTGTAGGTGTCGACACCAAACCTATTTCAAGCGTGCATGAAACCCCTCTGCTGCAAGGTGTCGATACTCTTCTTGAAGTGTCGACACTAGCGAAATTTGGGAAACCTTTGCTACGTTTTGGGCCTTTCTTTTGGGATCTTTGTCTTATTTTCTTAGTTGACTTGAGCAAGTATTCCACACTTTTCTGGTACTATGTATAGGTCCTTTTACACCCTCTTTCCACACTTTTCTTTTCTTTCTCTCTTTCCCCTCTTACCGTAACCCACTTTTCTTTCTCTCTCAACTCCTGCTTTTTCACACAAATCCTTAGATCTACTCACATTGGGTAATCCTGACCTTGCTTATTTGAGATAGATTTTAGAGCACATCAAGGGCTTCATCCTAATCTAAGCGGATCGTCATTTCACCACTTCGACTTTGGAGTTTTCGTCTCTTCTTCTTCTCTTGGCTTTGAGGTAGGGATTTCTTTGATTCTCTTCAATATTATGTTATAGATAGACATTTGATTACATGAAACATTATTGTTATGAGATTTTTTCTAAAAACATGAAGATGGGGTCTAGGGTTTGAGTTAAAATTTGTGTTTTGTGCTTGATTATGTCAAATAAGTGTTATTGAGCATACTTAGAGGTAGAACTTGAAAGCCCTAATTTTTGTTTATTTAATAAGTTTGAGTAAAGAGATAAATTGATGATTCAAACATTTGTTGAGTTATACTTAGTAAAGTGAACTAACAAGGCAAAATGGATAGAAGGAAATCAAAAGGTTATTGAGGATTGATGTATATTGTGAATTAAAAGGAATGTCTTTAAAATATGTTATGAGTACCATGAATTTGAGTTACATTGTAATTGTTGAGTAATTTAGAAGAGCAAGGATTTCATTATTTTTCCTATTGTTGATATTCTATATGTCATGTTAATAGTTGAGGATATTATGAGACCTCTCTTGTTTTATTTATAAGTTTTTATATTATGTACGGTTCGAGATTTTCTCCTTGGGCAAAAGTAGAGGATGTTATTGTTTGTAATACAAGGAGTAGTTGATTAAATGTGTAATCACATGATTAAACGAGAATGCTTAGTATTGATTTGATTAGTTATTATTGTGGAATGTAAAATTCTTTGGGTTGAGGTTCTATTTCACTTTGAGATAGGTTTTGTTTCTTTCTAGTTCGCTCGGTAAAAGTGGTGTGGTAGTTATGGCTTGGCTAGGGTTATCCTATTTGTTAGTATTGTTAATTGATTTTTGTGTATGTATTGTGTTATAAGAGGTGCACCATTTGTCTTCCATGCTAGTGGGTGGTAAAACATTGGAGTATGTGTTGATGTTATTGTTGTCCCTTCTTTTTATATCATTGTGTGTGCTCCATTTTGCCCTTGTGCCTAAGGCCATAAAACATAGTATATGTTACGGTGAGTATGATGACTTGGAATACAAGACAAGAGTATGTTTTGAACATGTGAACTTGTTTTGGAAAGAAATGTTATCACAAGATTCTTTTGAATAAAAATGGACAAATTAGAAAGGCAATGAATGGTTTGTTTCTTGTATTGTTAAAAAGGATCTTTTGGGAAAATGTACTTATGTAAGTATATTTTATTTATGAAAAGTAACATTACTTATATAATTATAATGTCAAGCATTCATGATCATATAGCTATCTATGTATTGTTATTATTTAAGACCATTGAGATTTCTATTGGACATTTGTGTTCATCTCACATGGCTAATTATTTTTTTCAATTGTGGATTTGAAGACTTGTTCAAAATCGAAGAGTCTATTAATTGTTGGCCCAGAGGCTTGATACCTATAGGCGAAATGCCATGTAGGGTTAACTCCTATTTTATTTCGTTTATTTTCTTCTTTGTAAGCCTAAAACCTTTGCATTTGTAATAATATATCATCATTATGTATCAAGAGAGAACATTTACTGTTATTCTTTATTTTGCATTAGCATCTATGTTATGGTTAAATGATTGTAATAAGGGTTTTAATAATAAATTCGAGTAATAAAAGTCAGGGGTGTTACACAAACCCTAGTCTCTCTCTCTCTCTCTCTCTCTCTCTCTCTCTCCCCCTCATCTTTTTCTCTGTAGAAAACCATGGCGCTAAAACATGTGGTGACCCACAATATCTATCATCAATCCACAACAGTATTCCAAGAATAGTTTGATTAATATTGACAAGTTAAACCATTAAATAAATCTATTACATAACTCAAAAATTATCTCTTCCTCCTTGAACTATTTATGTGATTACATCATTGTATAAATACATTCCTCAAATAATGACAATAGTTCAATGGATAACAGATAATACAAATTATAAATATCCTAAGGCAAACATTTCTCAAGGAGTGCGCTTGAACATAGAAAATGTGGAATTTAGTTTCCATCACAAAAGAATAGCCCGAGGCTTCAATAGATAGCACATAAAAAAGCCTCCATGCTCCCATTCAAAAATACATCTCAATGCTAACCACCTTGGTAGCACGTCAATATCATCCCCCTAAAAGATTGTTAGTTTTGGGGTGAATAATTGCCCGATGAAATACCATTAACAAATTATATAATTAATCGAGATACATATGATCATACTATGCAAGAGATAAGAAAAACCCAAGTTCGTTCCTTTTTAAAAACATGACATCAAACTATGTAATGTCGCTAACAATTCTCATATAAAAACATTGGCTATAAATACGCCATGGCGTCCTAATACAAGAGTCGTATACCATAAATACATATGTGTATATATATATAGAAAATAATCTCATATTTGCTGACTCTAGAAACAGTAGGGTGTTGGGAACCCAAGACCTTACTCTTCTACATTTGTCGACTCTAGAAACAATGGGCTCGTGGACACCTAAAATCATGTTTTCCACATTCGTTGACTCTAAAAACGGTAGGCATGTGAACACCTAAAAACCTTTCCCACATTTGTCTAATGATATGTGTAAGACAACGCAATTGGGCACCTTGACTCCTCATGTGGGTACCAATATACGATATACAACTCAAAAACCAAAATCCCATTCACAACCTAGACTCATACGCTATTTACCCCCTTCCAATTCTTTCCAATTCCAATCATTAACAATTTAAAACCACAAGGTATAATTAATAAATGCAAATGATAAATGAGTTTCCAAAATCCCAATTTCCCTAAAGTAGTTTCAATTCACAACAATCCAACAATTTAAACATTCACAATTAAAGAGATTCTCCAAGTCATACCCATCATCATCTCAAGGTTTTTGTGTTAAGAGGTTCCCAAAATTTCATATTCAACATAAAAATCAAGTCAATACATCCAATTTCAAGATTATAAGGCCAATCAGACCAAATCCCTTTATTGAACAAATTTGAAAATTAAGGTTTTAAGAAAATTGGGGCTTTTCCTTTTTAAGGTATTTATAGGCCAATTCTCAAAACCCATAGCCCAATCATCAACATATATACATAAACTCTTCAAAGAAAATCATGAGATATAACCTTTTTTGATCAAACCCATTAGAGAACATACAAATCTTCATACATCTATACATACATATATGTATATAATGAAAATACCACATATGTGTCTCAAATCAAAGATTTAGCAAGTTAAAAGTATCCCTACCTCAAGATTGAAGACAAAGAATGAAGACCCAACCCTAAGCTCCAAAATAACACGAAATAATCAGTAGAACCCAAGATCTAGGCTTCTTTTTCAACTTTCTTAAAGGATCTAAAGTGGATTTAAGGTAAAAACTAGAGAAATCAAGTGTTGTATGGCCATGGTTTTGGGGGTGGGTGCTTGAGAGAGAAAAGGTATAGAAAAAGTGAAAGAAATAGTGTTTAGATCGACTTTTAAATGTGTTGTCCTGAACAGACCGCTTGAGCGAAGTGCAGAAATTATGAAAAATCTCGAGCAAACTTTCTATCGCGTGAGCGATAGATGCAAAGATCTCAAAAGTTTTCTTGAGCTATAGTGAAAATACTAGAAACCTCAATTATATGCTCAAGAGATTAATTAACTGCTCGAGCGATCTCGCCTGCAAACAGGCAAGATACTGGGAGCTTCGCATCACTGCTTGAGCGATCGTTTGACCACTCAAGCGGTCTTCCAGAACAAACTGTTACAATCTACCCCCCTTAAAGAATTTCATCCTTGAAATTTCATGATTCCTGCTAACAATACCTCTGACAAACTCAAAGAAGACGAACACCATAACAACAACTCCAGTAATTACAACATCATTAATTGAAAATGAAATCTTTTCACACTTTGAATAATAACATGAAGGTCTAAGTTTTTAAGAAAGTAACACTTTTTCATTATGTCACTCCATAGGTCAAAATACATATATTCGGGGAACACAACAAATTAACAAGATTACATGTTATTAAACAAATCTGGATATTTCTCTCTGACCTCAGCTTCTCATTCCAAAGTAGTTTCTTCTATCCCGTGATGATGCCATGACACCTTGACTAGAGGAATGGTTTTGCCCCTCAAAGTTTGCTCTCAAAAATCTAAGATTTCACGGGTCTCTTCTCATAAGAAGCGTCCTTATTCACTCTAAGTTTGTCTAGTCTAATACATGGGAAGGATCAGGTTCATGCTTATAAAGCATGGAAATATGAAATACATCGTGCACCCTGGATAGTTGTAATGGTAAGGCAAGATAATAGGCTATCTCTCCCACCTATTCTATAATGTCAAAAGGACTAATGAACCTAGGTGATAATTTCTCACTTTGCCCATATCTCATTAAACCCTTTCTAGGTGACATCTTCAAAAACACATGACCACTCACTTCGAAAGATAGAGGTGTTCTCCTCCAGACAACATGACTCTTCTATCAGCTTTGAGTCGTGATCAACCTCTTCTAAATAAGAGCCACTTTCTTGGTGGTCTCATGAACTAACTCAAGTCCAAGCATGGGTGTATCCCCCACCTCGGTCCAACACACCGGTGATCTACACGGACACCCATACAAGGCTTCGAAAGGTGTCATTCCAATGCTAGTTAGAAGCTATTATTGTAGGCAAACTCCGTTAGAGATAAGTGCCTCTCCCAAGAACCCTTGAAGTTACATGCAAGTTTTCAACATGTCTTCTAGGATTTGGATGGTGTGCTCAGACTGCTCGTCAGTTTAAGGGTAATAGGCAGTGCTAACAATCAATTGTGTACCCATAATGTTTTGCAAACTCTGCCATAACTATGTGGTAAAATGAGGGTCTCTATCTAAAACGATGCTCACTAGAACCCCGTGGAGTCGAACAATCTCTCTAACATAAAGCTCAGCCTAATAATCAACTAAATCACCTATATATATAGCACAAAAATGGGTTGACTTAGTTAATCAATCCACAACTATCCAAACCATATCATTACCCCTCTGTGCTCTAGGAAGGCCCAAACCAAAGTTCATAGTGATGTGCTCCCACTTCCACTCGGCTATTGGTAAGGGTTGCAACAACTCGATTGGCTTTTGGTATTCTGCTTTGACTTGTTGAGAAATTAGACACTTGGACACAAACAAGGCTACATCTTGTTTCATACCTCTCCACCAAAATTGACGACTAAGGTCGGATGCATCGTAAGGCTTGAGTGATGGAATTCCTAGAGTACTTCATCTCTATAAGTTTTCGATCCAAGAAAGCGGTCTAGATACCTGACACTCGAATCAAAATGTACCCTCAACCCCTTCTCCTCCTTTCCTTGGGATATTTTCCTCAGATTACCTCCATACGAGTCACTCTATTGCACTTCTGTGACCCGTGTTACAAGCGTTGCTTGTGCAAGAAAAGTAAACAAAGTGGCATGCTCAGGAGACTCGCCCAAATGTAAGTGAAATTCACCTAGGTCACCTAACATTTCCTATTCTCTAATGGCTAGGCTAGCAGCGGTACCTCTGAGACTTCCTATTCAAGTCATCGACCACTACATTAGCCTTTCCTAGATGATAATGTAATTTAAAGTTGTGGTCCTCTATGAATTCCATCCACCTTCTCTGACATAGGTTCAAATCTTTTTGAGAAAATAGGTACTTAAGGCTATTATGATCTGGGAACACGTCAAATTTCTCTCTATATAGATAGTGCCACCAAAGTTTTAGAGTAAAGATGACCGCGACTAACTCTAAGTCGTGAGTTGGATGATTTCTCCCATGTGTCTTTAACTGACGTGAACCATATGTCACAACTTTCCTTCGTACATCAAGAGACACCCCAAACCTTCTCTAGAAACATCACAATACACAGTGTAGCCCAACCCTCTCTCTAGAATAATTAGAATTGGTGTCGTAGTTAATCTAGTTTTTAGCTCCAAGAAAGATCTCTCATAAGACCCACTCCAAACAAACTTTGCCCCTTTTCAGGTAAACTTAGTCAATGAGGATGCTAGGGTGGAGATGTCTTTCACAAACCATCTATAATAACTAGTAAGACCCAAAAAGCTATGGATCTCAAAGGCATTCTTAGGTGCTCATAAGTCTGCACTGCCTCAATCTTTGAAGAGTCCACAGTGACCCCATCCCCGGAAACAACGTGACCCAAAAACTGCACCTCGAAAATCCATGACTCACATTTCTCATTAGTACACAATAGGTGTTCCCTAAGCAACTGCAAGACAACATGGAGGTGCTCTTCATGCAACTCTTTTGAAGGTGAATAGATAAGGATGTCATCTACAAAAACCACTACAAATTTGTCAAGATATTCTTGGAAGACTTAATTCATCAAGTCCATGAAAGCTGCAGGGGCATTGGTAAAGCCAAACAGCATTACAAGGAACTCGTAGTGGCCATATCAAGTAGGAAAGGTCATCTTTCTCCTTCACTCACAACTAATGATAGCCCGACCTCAAATCTATCTTGGAGAAACAACGGGAACCCTTGAGTTGATCGAAAAGGTCATCTATTCTAGGTAATGGGTATTTGTTCTTAACCGTGACTATATTCAATTTGCAATAGTTAATACATAATCACAATGAACAATCATTTTTTTTTTTTTTTGGTGAAGAGAATCGATGCTCTCCATGGCAAGATACTAGGGCAAATAAAGCCCTTGTCTAATAACTCTTGTAACTGCTCCTTCAAAACGAGCAACTCTACCGACGCAAATCTATAGGCTAACATAAAGATGGGTGTCATGCCATGTACCAAGTCTATAGAGAACTCGACCTCACGGTGAGGTGGTAATTTAGTGAAATCCTCTAGAAAGGCGTCTGAATACTCGTAAACCACTCTAGGAAATATACCTCGAATCATACCACTACCATCGTCTATGAAAGTTACAAGAAGGAAGCTAAGTTTGCCTTGACCACGTGGGTCATACAATGACGACAACAATCTATTGATTTTATCCCCCCGGACAAGAGAAAAAATCACCACCCGATGTGCATACAGTAACTCTCCTACAGTAGCAGTCTATGATGGCACGGTAGGAAGACAATCAATCGATGCTGATGATGACATCGAAACCCAACATGTCTAATAATACACAGTTAAAACAGAGTCAACGATCATCGACCTCAATCACACACCTGCGACATACCCAATTCAAAACAATTTTACCTCCAATAGGTGACTCTACCATAAGCGAAGATTCTAGTTGCTCAATTTCTAATCCCAAAATGGATGCAAATGCAAATGCAAATGCTATAAATGAGTAGGATACCCCGGTATTTGTAGACACCTCATTTTGACCGGCCCTAAGACTTGGGCTCTTTCTTCCGAACACCTTATGATAAAAATTGGAATGTGCTATTTTACGAATTTCTCAGCAGAAAAGTCAAGTTTAAGCTTTAATTCTAACCTTACACCCGTTTTGGCCAAATTATTTTAGACCTATTCAAAAATATTTTTCTGAATTTTTTCTTTTCCAAAAAATTTAGCAATTTTGAAAAATAAGCTCTCACACCACATGGTAAGCCTCGTGTTTTTGAGATATCACATGGCAAGCCGTGTGTTTCTTTTTGAGTGTTTGAAAATTTCATAAATACCCCCCTCATTTTGTTGTTTTGGAAGAGAGAAAAAAATAGAGAAAATTTTAAGAAAGAAAATTTTGTTTCAAAGAGAGAAGTTTGAGAAAGAAAGTTTTGTTTCAAAAAAAGAGGAAAAAATGAGAGAAAATTTTGGAAAATTTTTGTTTCACAAAGTCTTGAGAAGAGAATTTTGGAAAAAAAAGTTACATTCCAATAGATCTTAAACCTTTCTACCTTTGGTATATACCACCCAAAACCACATTAAAGTTAAACCTTGAATTTCTTCTTTGAGATTCCAAAGCATACATCATAACAGTGAGGGTATAAAAAAGAAAGTTTGATAATCAGAAAATTCACCATTTTCCTTCAAAAGGTGAATTTTTGCAATCTTCTCATTTATTTTGTTATATTTTCTTTACTGTTTTAAATATGTGATATTTAGGTTAGGGAAGTGGAAGGTTGATCCTCTAATCCTTATATTTCTTTTCATTTATTTTCTTGTATTTTCTTTACTGTTTTAAATATGTGATATTTAGGTTGTAAAAGTGAAAGGCTGAGCCTCTGTTCCTTAGATTTTGTTTTAAAATATGTGTTTAAGTATGTGATATAAAAATGTGGTTTAAGTTAGTTAAGATGTAATTTCTTTACTAACTATATTATATATTATTATATTATAATATATATATATATATATATTTGGTGCGGTGATAGATAAAACAACATTCACATCTCTAATGTATGTATATATTATTTATTAATTATATTATATTTATTAAGAAATAAAAAATAAATATAAAAAAAAAAAAGAGAGAAAAGGAAAATAAAAAGAAATATAAATGTTGTGTGAGGCATCTGTGTCATTGTTGCTTCTTGCTAGTTTAAAGTGCTCAAATATTATTTGAGAGGAAACACAACACAAGGTGAGGTATTGGCAGAATAGTTAATGTTTAAGTTTCAGGTCAGGGGTTCAAAAACCCCTCTCCAACATCATTGAATTCTTTTTTTGGATGAATCCAGTCAGTGCCACGTATTAGCCACATCAGCAAACATGCCATGTCAGCGTCACAGTCAACACTAACAAAATATTATGCATCTAGGCGGAATATTCCCTGTCTTGACGAAATATTGCTTTCTCTTACAGAATATTCCCCAAAAAGGTAATTTTGGATTCTTTTTGAGATGAGAAGACTTGTTCCTAGCTAAACAAATCGTTCGAGCATAGCAAGTGAGGTTAGAACGGAGAAATTCTGAATATGAAGTTTTTGTTTTCTTTTAATTTGAGAGATTTGTGAGGTTTTATTTTATTATAATATTTTCTTCCTTTTCTCCGTTATACGGATATGTAATTATTCAAGTGATGTAATAATTTTCTGCCCTGCATCTTTCTATCCCGTTCTTTTACTTGCTTTCTTTATTTTTACATAAACATCCACTACAAAAAAAAACACTTTTGGCGACTAAATTTTTAGTCGCCAAAAGCCCTTTTTTAGTCGCCAAATGTTGGAATTTCACTTTTTCCGGCGGAAAATTTTATCGCTTATTGTTAATTGGCAATAGGTGGTCGCGGATACCTTTGGCGACTAAAGATTTGTTAGTCGGCAATACATCTGTCTTCGGCGACCAAATAATTAGTCGCCAATAGTCATTCCATTTTCTGAAATTATACTTTCAGCGACGAAACCTTTAGTCGTCGATACTAATTTCTTTTTTTATTATTTACGCATTTGCCGACTAAATCTGTCGTCGCCAATTCCCTATCTTTCGGCGACCAACAACTTTAGTCGCCAAAAATAGTTTTCAGAAAAAAAAAAAAAAAAAAAAAATTCCCCTTGGTTTTCCCAAGTTTCGAACCCCTAACCTCCCAACACTCTCAACACTCAATTTTTACCAACACTCTATCCCCATTCTTGATAATACATTCTCTGAATATAAATGCAAAATATATTATTTATATACTATATTGACCGTAATTAATACAAAGTTATATATATAAAAATAATTATTTTATTTAATATATTTTATGCAAAAATAAATTATTCTGAAAAAAATTAAGATCGTACTTTTGGCGACTAAATCTGAATTTTTAAGCCAATTATATATTTTGGCTACTAATTTGTATTCGATCGCTAAAAACACGAAATCCGCCTAAGGTTAGCACTTTTGGCGACTAAATGAATTTTAGTGGCCAAAACCTCCACTGAGCGACTAAGCGCAATTTTTTGTACTAATTTTTTAGCTAAACTGCAATTTTTTTGCTACTAATTTTTTTTTGTAGCCAAAAGACTTCACTTTCAGCGACCAAACCAATTTTAGTCGGCAAAACACCTGTTATTGGCGACTAAAATATTTTTTAGTCGCGAAAACCATCACTTTGACTCTGAACCAATTTTAGTCGCCACAAAGTCACTTTTGGCTACTAAACAACTTTGTACGCTAATAACCCTATATTTGGCGACTAAAGGGCCTTTTAGTCGCTAAAACCATTACCTTCGGCGACTAAACTGCTTTAGTCGGCAAAACTGATCAACTTTGACGACGAATTCGATTTTAGTCGCCAAAAATCGTACTTTTAGCGACGAAATTAGAAATTTTAGTCGCCGATTGTGCTTTTTGTTGTAGTGATCATATTTTGCTTTGCATATATGTTTCATGTATCTTGATTTGGCTGAGTTTCCATCTATGGATTTAATCAATTCTTATGTAATTATGTGCACTACCTCATGTTTTGAGATGATTTGCATGTCATATGTTAATAGCCGAATTTTCAGTTGCATTTTTGTGTATGTATTGCATTAAAATCTTGAATCTAGGATCATGCATGTTTTTCTAACTCTGTTTTGCAGTTATTAAGTAGGAGTCAATAAATATGCAAGTTTTCATGCTTTAGCATCCGTCTTTGTGTGTTTTCTTCTTGTGTTTAGCATCCTACCATGAGGCTATTTGCTTATTTGATATATCTCTATGAATGTCGATGGATGGAGGTTGTGTTGTTCAATTTGAAATAATATTGATTTTCATGTTTGTAAACTCAATTTTTTTGAGTTGTACATCTTCAAAACTTTTCAAAATGCATGAAAATAAATTATTCCAAAATGAATAGCGTAATATATATTTGTTTGCTTCACATAATAAATTTAGGATTTATTAAATAAATCGAATATAAACATATAACGTAAATAAAACTCATATCATGGTTTAGTAGAGTCGATCTTTTGATCGAGTGGCGAAGTACTCAATTAATGACCTTCCCTCTCATACCTAAGGTTTCAAGCGGGACATCTTTGGTTACAACGAATAGTAGCCTTGGCACAAGTCATGGGTTTCTTAATTTTCCCAAAATACTAAGTGGTGACTCTGAGATCTGATAACGTAATCTATTTTTGACAAAGATTTTTGCAATAAAATGGATTTTCTATAAAATTTGCCAAATCTGGACTTTTATCTATGTTTCACATTACACTCGTGAGACTAGATCGAAGAAATCGAGGGTTATTTGTTTAACATCTTGTGGTACCCCGAGGCGATGTTATAGTTCCTAGCAACTCCACTGGGGATTTTATGAAACCTTGACTCGAACTCCATCATATGATTTTTATTTTCAATTTTATGTTCATTGTATTGCAAGCATTGGTGCACTTGAAGTTCCTATGTTGTCCAAATTCTAGTGGGAGCACAAGTAAACTTTTTGTGACACTATACCATCTCCGCGTTACTTTTGAGATCTTGTGTTAATACCTTTAAAGATGTATCAAAAAGGTAGCTCCACTATCTAAGGTTACCGGACTTAAAAGAAAGGCTATATTGATTCTTCCAACCTCACGGGATCTTAAATGGTTATTAACCGAAGGACTCTTTAGTGACGTCATCTTAACTTCAAACCCCTAAGAATAGAGCTAACCCTATACATATAGTGAACTATGGCACCTTTCCAACTTAGGACTGGCTACTCTCCCATTTCTAGGATGTATGATACCACTTGTTTGAATAGTGAAACTCTAGATTATTTCAAAGCTAGGACAGGGTAACCCTATGCCCCATAGTGGTGTTTGTTATCTTTCTTGCTATGTGCTATGCATGGGATCTATCTGAGAGGTTCTTAAATTTAGATATTTGGTTTAGACATATCGGTTTGAGGAGGTTTATGAAATTTGAATTAATTTTTCCAATAGGGTGTACAGTAATTTGGCGGTGATTAGTTGTGCGAATTGAGCCAAAGTGCTACTGGAATTCTGATTAGGGAACTTGTTTTTGTTTCTGTTTGCTAGGCAGTTGTAGCACCATAGCTTTAGAAAAGTCGGATATCTCACAAAGTCTACCAGTGTGAATCCTTAAAACTAATGGGATATCAGACCGTTTTTGTGATCAGGGAATAACCACCTATTGATTGCACGAGCTTTATTTTGAACGTGGTGGATGGCCCACATAAGCGGCAATTCGAAAGGTTTCATTTCAAGTTCATCGGATGTTAAGTCTGAGTCTTATTCCATCGAGTCTGTGGAGTCAAAGTCAGACTCGAGTTAGTCTGGTCAGTTGGAGTCTGGTGATTTCGAGAGTGATAACCTAGACATCTCTATTATGTCAAGGTCTTCTTTTATCATTTTCTTTTGAATCTGTTGTCATCACTGAGTCGGAGTTTCTTTCAAATAAAAGTGTCGTAGATTCCTCGAGATTTGCAAAATTTGATTGATTAGGAGGAAGAGAGGCGTGTTAAGCCTTTAATGGATTAGATTGTTTCAGTTAACATGGGTACTGAAAATGATTCTTCTTGGTCGATTGGTTCCATGTTGTCTTCAAAAGGACATGAGCGATTAGTCGCTTTATTAAAAGATTTCAAAAAATGTTTTTGTGTAGTCCTAAGAAGACATACCTGAAATTGATCCTGATATTGTATAATATAGAATCCTTCTTGACCTTGGGACTCGACCCCCCTTAGCTTTCAAACCATGATTCAGCATGTCCAATAATCAACCAGAGTATAAGGCTAGCATAGCCGAATTGGAAACAACCTTAGAACTAGGGGCAATAAGGTTGGTTGTCATCAGAGATTCAAATTGGATCATTTCTTAACCCAATGAAGACCAGAAAGAACAATCAAGTTCCTATCTACGACCCTAGGGGCAAATTCACATCTAATTAGACGAGTTCTTACATCATCAAGTCTATCTAGTCAGAATGAGGTATCATTCTTGTAGATTTAGATAGCCTAGAGATCTCACAACCAATCAACATGGAAAAGTTAAAAGGTACTACCCTTGGGAGGCTCCTTTGGGCCAAAAACACGGAAGGCGACCGAGCAAAAGTTAGAGCAAAAAAAAAATGAAAAATGAAAAAACTGAAGAAAAGCTCGCAAGGTCAAAAACCCAGAAGGGCGACTTTCACAAAAGTTAGAGCACAAAAGAAGAGTGTTAATATCAAGTGAGCCTTACGGAACTCGTAAGGCTTGATTCCTATCTTTGGGATCGTGGGGCGACTTCATCTTGAAGTTCGGTCCTAACCATTTTCAACTCACTCATCTCATCTATGTTTGATTAATATATTTCTACTTGGCCTTGTTGTCTTGTCCATGTTTAATTGGGATATCTTTATTTAGTTCAAGTGTCTTATCTCTTCTTTATAGTAGATCCAGATGCAAGACAAATCAAGTTTGGATTTGAGTTTGTGCATCTCAAGGGTTGATTTCATGTTGGTCGGGTAGTGGTCATTTGTGAAAACAAATTTTGAGAACTTTTAATCAAGTCG
Source organism: Camellia lanceoleosa (assembly GCA_025200525.1). Taxonomy (NCBI): domain Eukaryota; kingdom Viridiplantae; phylum Streptophyta; class Magnoliopsida; order Ericales; family Theaceae; genus Camellia; species Camellia lanceoleosa. The sequence continues at coordinate 128,302,864 of CM045763.1, read as the reverse complement.
ACTAATTTTCTCGAAAATTATTCCATTTTTGCAAAAACAGACCATTCTTTGGACCAAAAAAAGGAAAATTTTCAATGCTCACAATTTGACTTACATAATTTCAAAATAGCAAGTGGAGCAAGCGTATTAATCTAACTCTCATGTTGGTCAAAATATTTTTAGCAGAAAACCAAACAAAAAGTCAAAGCGATGAACTAGGGGCACGATCGAGTTAGTTTTCTTTCTTTCCCCATATTCTCAAAAGTCTCCATTTATATTGTCAATCACTTTCATGGGAAAATGCATGATTGTTGTCTGAGAACCCTTTAGTTAGGCGGGTTATTTGTTGGTGGGTTTTTGTTTTAAATCTCATTTCTGACACCGTGCCTAGAATATTCTAAACCATGCTGTAATTGTTCTACTTGGTTGTGCACTGTGGTGTTTATAATCACGCACATGATAAAGTTTTATGTCCACAAAATGATTTTCATGGTTAGGTGTTATGCCATTCAAATTTCTTGAAACAAATTCATTTTATTAAATTCGGGGTGAATCTAGATTCTGACTTTCAAAACAAGAAAATTTCAAACACAAAAAGAGAAATCTGAAGCATTGGTGTTCCTTCCTAAGCAAAACCAAAAATACAAGGAGAAAAAAAAAACAAAGTACAAGCATGGTTCTCATTTTCTAGTGACTTGAGTTTTACGCGGTAACAGTTACACACTGATGCCTCGTTTCTAGTATCAATTGCCTTGCTTCATCATCACTTTCAAGAAGCTCTTGAAGACTATGTCTCGGTATTAGCAAAGCTTCTGAAAGAGATTACTCCTTACCAGTCATCAAATGTAGAGCACCAATAAGCTCCGAATCAAACTGCAATGGTCGTCTACCATTTTAGCTCCTTGTTTTGTTTCTTCAAGTTGCTAATCTCTTCTCGAGCGTCCTTATACATACACTAGAGTTAGGAGAGTTGGGCGTTTAATCGATGTACTTCACTCGTCCTACCTTGAAGCTGGTGGACAAATTGGAGACCGCAATCGTGGTCTCTACACAGGACTTCAATGTGAAGTGGTTGGCATCGATATCAGACTGTGTTACCATCAATTGCTCGACTGACAGCGCAAGAAAGCTGAAAACAGAGACAAGGGCACTCTGTCGAGGCTTAGAACAGCCGGTAATTTTGACTGGGGAATCGTTAAGGTCATGAAAGAGAGTGAGAGGACGGCGAGAAGAGGCCATGTCAAAAGACAATAATCTTTGCTAAAGAGAATTGGTAAAGTAATGGTAGAGAGTTTGCAGCTTTTTACTCAAGCCTCGGTTTAACAAGAAATTGGAAGAGAAGAAGAAGCCAAGAGAAGAGGGATTTTCGATGCAATCTTTGACAAATGAGGTCGGTCTAACTGTTGTCGGTCAGGCGTGTCGTGATTGTTGAAATCGTGCGCCAGACACGACGCTCGACGAAGACGAACAAGGGAGGGAAAGATAAAACATGGGAGGAGTGTATACATGTATATATTTTGTATATATATGCCTATGTATCCGTATCTGTATGTCTGTGTATTCGTATCCGTTGTCTGTGTCTGTATATATATATGTATATGTATGTATTGGTGTATATATATAGTTTGTATGTATATATATACATACGTGATATGTATTTTGCATATTGTTTGTGTCTATATATATATATGGGGTATGTATATAAACGTTGAAAACAAAAAATAATTTCAAAAAAAATTCAAAAAAAAAATTTGTCAAAAAAATAAAGACAAAAAATTCAAAAGGAAATTTTGAAAGAAATTTGCCAAAAAAAAAAATCAAAAACAAACATTCAAAAAAAAAATGGAAAAGAAGAAAAAAAAATCATTTTATCTTTTATGTATCCATCATATCATATCCATCATATTGTGTGTCTCACATTGCCCCTTCGTGTTTTTGCATTCATCATCACACTTGCATTGTCTATTATATTTGTCATCCATGGTTACATTCCATTCACATCACTTCAAACTTTTTTGTTACAACATTTCTCCTTTATCCAGTTGAAAACCATCTCCTATTTCGTATTGAGGTATGGTTTAGGTCACGCTTGTTGGTTAAGGCCCATTTAATCATTTATTCGGTTGAAACCATCGCCCTATTTTGTATTGAGGTACGGTCTAGATCTAGTATATTAGTTAAGACCCCTTTCTTCTTTACTCGGTTGAAACCATCGCTCTATTTGGTATTGAGGTACGGTCTAGGTCTAGTATATTTGTTAAGACCCCTTTCTCTTTTACCCAGTTGGAAACCATCGCCCTATTTCGTATTGAGGTACGGTCTAGGTCTTGTATATTGATTAAGATTTATTTTTCCTTTATCCAGTTGAAATCAATCCCTTATTTCTTATTGAGGGACAATCTGGGTCTCGCTGTTTGATTGAAACCCTCTTTTCTCCTCATCATGTGAGTGTGTTTGGATTGTACCCCTTTGTTATGCTTCATTGGCATGAGGCTTGCCTCGCCATATATTACATATTGCATTGCATAAATCATGCATTTTCAAAAAGAAAAGAAAAAAAAGAATTCAACTTTCAATTGCATTAGCATATCATTTGCTTGGTTACAACTATTAGATTGTTGCATCACTTGGCTACAATCTATTCACATCAACATTTGATTACAACCTTTTTCATTGGTTAATGTTGGCCCCTCTTCGGGATAATGATACTATCCATTTCTCGGGTTATCGGTTCAAACCATCGGTTAATACCTTCCCTGTTTTGGGTTATAGGTTAAAACTATTCATCGGTTACATTTCTTTTTATTATGTGAGCGTATTTGGATTGTATCCCCTATTATGCTTCATATCATTTGCATAAGGCTTGAGTCACATTATCCGTTGCATTGCATTGTAAATCATGAATTTTCAAAAAAACAAAAAGAACCGGCATCGCGAAGCGTGTAAGTCTAACTTTCAATTATATTTCGAGCATTTCATTTGCATTCTACTCCTGAACTACGCTAGTTTGATTCCTTGCAAAGGGATATATAGGCAACCTTCAGATTCAACCAACTGCATCTGCATCTTGTTTGTTCGCCCAAGCCTTACGGCTTTATCAAAAGGGTTGTCTTCGGACTTTGACATTCACTCACGTCATGAAATAAATTTGAACTCTGTCAAAGAGGGGCAATTGTAAACACCTCATTTTGATCGACCCTAAGACTGAGCATTTCTTCTGAACACCCAATAATGAAAATTAAATTGTGTTATTTTACGAATTTCTCAGTAGAAAAGTCAAGTTTAAGCTTTAATTCTAACCTTACAACCGTTTTAGCTAAATTATTTTAGACCTATTCAAAAATATTTTTCTGAATTTTTTCTTTTTCGAAAAATTTAGTACTTTTGGAAAATCAGCTCTTACACCACATGGCAAGCCACATGGTTTTGAGATATCATATGGCATGCCGTGTGTTTTTGGAAATACCACATGGCTAGCCATGTGTTTTGATGTTTGAGAATTCTATAAATACCTTCTCATTTTGTTGTCTTGGAAGAGAAAAAAGAGATAAAATTTTGAGACGAAAATTTTGTTTCAAAAATAGAGGAAAAAAAAGAAAATTTTGTTTCAAAAAGAAAAGAGAGATAGAGAATTTTGAGAAAAAAAATTATTTCAAAAAGAGGAAAAATGAGAGAAAATTTTAAAAAAATTTTGTTTCACAAAGTCTTAAGAAGGGAAAATTTTTGGAAAATAATTTTGTTTCAACAAATCTTAAATCTTTCTATCCACTGCCATATACCACCCAAAACCACATTAAAGCTAAACCTTGAATTTCCTGCTGAGATTCCGACACATACATCATAACCGTAAGACTATAAAAAAAAAAAAAAAAAAGTTTGATAACAAGAAAATTCACCATTTCCTTCAATAGGTGAATTTTTGTAATCTTCTAATTTATTTTGTTATATTTTCTTTACTGTTTTAAATATGTGAAATTTAGGTTAGGGAAGTGGAAGGCTGAGCCTCTGTTCCTTAGATTTCTTTTCATTTATTTTCTTGTATTTTCTTTACTGTTTTAAATATGTGATATTTAGGTTGTGGAAGCGGAAGGCTGAGCCTCTATACCTTATATTTTGTTTTAGAATATGTGTTTAAATATGTGATATAAAAATGTTATTTAAGTTAGTTGAGATGTAATTTCTTTACTAATATATTATATATTATATTGTAATATATATATTTTTGGTGCAGCGATAGATGAAACACCATGCACATCACTAATATATGTATATATTACTTATTAATTATATTATATTTATTGTTAAATAATAAATACATAATAAAAAAAAAGGAAAATAAAAAGAAATATAAATGTTATGTGAGGCGTCTATGTCTTTGTTGTTTCCTGCTAGTTTAAAGTGCTCAAATATTATTTAAGGGATAACACAACACATGGTGAGGTTTTGGCAGAATAGTTAAAGTTTATGGTAAGTCTTAAGTCAGGGGTTCAAAACTCCTCTCCAGCATCATTGAATTCTTTTTTTGGGCAAGTCTAGACAGTGCCACGTGTCAGTCACGTCAGCAAACTCGCCATGTCAGCATCACAGTCAACACTAACAGAATATTCTGCATCTGGATGGAATATTTCCTATCTTGACAAAATATTCCTTTCTCTAACAAAATATTCCCCAAAAAGGTAATTTTGGATTGTTTTTTAGAAGGGAAGACTTGTTCCTAGCTAAACAGACCGTTCCGGACGCAACTGTGACGTTAGAATGGAGAAATTCTGAATATGAAGTTTCTGAATATTCTCTATCTTGACGAAATATTCCTTTCTCTAACAAAATATTCTCCATAAAGGTAATTTTGGATTGTTTTTGAGATGGGAAGACTTGTTCCTAGCTAAGCAGTACATTAGACCTTAACCATGAGATTAGGATGGAGAAATTCTGAATATGAAGTTTCTGTTTTCTTTTAATTTGAGAGTTTTGTGAGTTTTTATTTTATTGTAATATTTTCTTCCTCTCCTCCCTTATTCGGATATGTAATTATTCAAGTGATGTAATAATCCCCCGCCCTGCTTCTTTCTATCTCGTTCTTTTACTTGCTTTCTTTATTTGTACATAAACATCATATTTTGCTTTGCATCCATATTTCATATATCTTGATTCGACTAAGTTTGCATCTATGGATTTAATCAATTCGTATGTAATTATGTGCACTATCTTATGTTTTGAGATGATTCAAATGTCATATGTTAGTAGCCGAATTTTTAGTTGCATTTTTGTGTATGTATTGCATTAGAATCTTGAATCTAGGATTATGCATGTTTTTCTAACTTTGTTTTGTAGCTGTTCGCGGGAGTCAGCAAATATGTAAGTTTTTATGCTTTAGCATCCCGTTTGTGTGTGTTTTTCTTACTATATTTAGCATCCTACAATGAGGCTATTTGCTTATTTAATATATCTCTATGAATGCTGGTGGATAGAAGTTGTGTTATTCAATTTGAAATAATATTGATTTTCATGTTTGTAAACTCAATTTTTTTGAGTTATATATCTTCAAAACTCTTTCAAAATGCATGAAAATAAATTGTTCCAAAATGAATAACATTGTCAATATTTGTTTGCTTCACATAGTAAATTTTAGGATTTATTAAATAAATCAAAATATAAATATATAAAGTAAATAAAACTCATATCATAGTTTAGTAGAGGCCGATCTTTTGATCAGGTGGGCAAGGGTGCTCGATTAATGACCTTCCATCTCATACCTAAGGTTTCGAACCAAGGCATCTTTGGTTACAACAAACAGTGACCTTGGCACAAGTCATAGGTTTTCTAATTTTCCCAAAATATTAAGTGGCAACTTTGAGATCTAATGACGCAGTCCATTTCTGGCAAAGGCTTTTGCAATAAAATGGATTTTCTATAAAAGTTTCCAAATTTGAACTCTCATTTACGTTTCACATTGCACTCATAAGACTAGATTGAAGAAATCGAAGGTCCGAACTGTTCAACGTGTGCATATACCCCCCAGGCAATGTTATAGTTTCTATTAACACACTAGCCTAAGTATTGAAAATAAGATAAGTACCTCTTAGTACTAATGATCTAGATGACTGCTCAGATGAAGTAATGGCACAAACTCATCCTTATAGTCCCCGTTCTCTCGAATCACCCCTATATACATGGACCAGTTGCACCAAATGTGCAGAAATGGCCCCATGCATTACTCTCAATACCTATCCAAACTGAGCTGGCTGATAAACAGACCCCTAACCCTGGTTTACTTGATAACCTCCCGTCTGTCGAGGCCTTGAAGCACTAGCTATCTGGGCTAACTGTAGACAAGAGCTCTTCATATGTCCCAACTGTCCGCAATGATAACATGCGGGCAACTAACCCCTTCCTTAAGATTGGCTCTGAGAACGAGCCAACTGTTGCTGACCTAGACTCTGACTCAGAAGCCTTGTGACCCTGCTGGCCACTTCTTAAATAAGTAATACAGCTCAGACCCATATTCCCCAAATTCTTCATAGAAACAGACCCTGAAGAGTTGGCTTGTTGTGTTTAGGACTGAAAAGAAGAAGAAGAAGAACCCCTCGACTTCTTGGAAGATCCCGTGTCACCTCGGAACTCCGTATAACCCAACCTTTTATGTTTCTGCCTAGACTCCTTGGCCTCCAACATGATCTTCATATGAGCTGTGGCTTTAACAAACCTATCATACTCCCTAAACATGTTACCCATCACCATTGTCAAGATCTTGGGCCTCAACCACTTCTCAAACTCCAAACATCGGTGCTCTTCAGTCACCACAAGCTCAGGTGCAAAATGTGCTAAACTGGTGAAAGTGGTCTCAAACTCTGCCACTAGTGTATCCAGTTGTCTAAGTTTTTCAAATTGTTTCCTTAACCTCTCCCTAGTAGTAAGAGGCAAAAACTTCTTCTGAAAGACGTAGATGAATGCTTCTTAAAGTGTACTTAACCTTATGTTTAACTGTCTTCCACCATTGACTGGTTTTCCCTCTTAATTGATAAGCTGCTAGCGCTACTTGGAGCTCTCCCTCACTGATATCTAGGACCTCAAAGGATTTGATGATATGCTCTAACCATTCATCGATTTTCATAGGATCGGGTCCGCCACTAAACTCAATGGGATTGGAACAGAAGAACTCTTTCTTCAAAAAAGAGGTTTTAGTTTCCCCCTCCACTGTCCTAGCCCTTGCTCTGCTCAGAGTGTGTCCAAAGACTCTCAAAGAGCCCCAGCTATTTCTCGGGGTAGTGCCCCTATTGAGTCTTGGGTCGGAGGTGCGGCCATATTGTTTTATTTTACCCATTCTTCTTGGGGAGGATATCTTGCTAGGCCAAAATACCTAGACCACCTCGGCGAGGTCTACAACGGCCTCGGCCACATCCAAGCATCCTATATAAGAGTAAAGGTAAAGTAAAATTAACTCATAATTCACATACTTACACATCATTTCACAAGTCACACCCGAATAATCTCAACCCTACTCATGTGTCTATTTCACATAAGGCAAACCACTTAAGCACATAAACACATAGAGCACATACAGATTACCCTCCTAAGATATCAGCTCGTCCCACGACGCTCAAGGACTTCTAAGTAGAAAAATCATTGATTAGATATTTCTAAAGGAATTTCGATTCGAAACTTGACTCCATACCTACATAGTCATGGAATCACATAAACACATAAACATATAAGGTGCTAACATCCTATCCCAACATGATAAACCCATTATGGCATAAGCCACATCCAACAAGCTCCAGGTATTCAAACCTGATTAGCTCTAATACCAATTTGTAGCACCCTACAATTTCTATCATCAATCCACAACAATAATCGAGGAATAGTTTGATTAATATTGACAATTTGAACCATTAAATAAATCTATTACATAATTCAAAAATTATCTCTTCCCCCTTAAACTATTTATGTGATTACATAATTGTATAAATGCATTCTTCAAATAATGATAACAGTTTAATGGATAAGAGATAATACAAAATATAAATGTCCTAAGGCAAACATCTTCTTAAGGAGTGCCCTTGAATACACGAAAGCTGGAATCTAGTTTCCATCACAAAATAATGGTCTGAGGCCTCAACACATAGCACATAAAAGAGCCTTCATGCTCCCATCCAAAAAGACATCTCAATGTTAATCACCTTGGTAGCATGTCAACATCATCCCCTAAAAGGTTGTTAATTTTGGGGTGAGCAATTGCCCAGTAGGAAATACCATTAACAAATTATATAATTAATTGAGATACATATAATCATGCCATGCAAGAGATGAGAAAAGCCCAAGTTCGCTCCTTTTTAAAAACATGACACCAAACTATGTAATGTCAATAACAATTCTCATCCAAAAACATGGGGTATAAATACGCTATGACGTTCCGAACAAGAGTCGTATACCATAAATACATATGTATATCTATAGAAAATAATCCCATATTTGCCGACTCTAGAAACGGCGGGGCGTTAGGCACCCAAGACGTTACTCTTCTACATTTGCCAACTCTAGAAATGACGGGCTCGTGGACACCTAAAATCATGTTTTCCATGTTTGCCGACTCTAAAAACAGCAGGCTCGTGGACACCCAAAAACCTTTCCCACATTCATTCGGCAATATACAATTGGGCACCTTAACTCCTTGCGTTGGTACTAATATACAATATACAACTCAAAAACCAAAACCCAACTCACAACTTGGACTCATACACCATTTACCCTCTTTCCAATGCTTTCCAATCATTAACAATTTGAAACCGCATGGTATAATTAATAAATGCAAATGATGTATGAGTTTCCAAAATCTCATTTTTCCTAAGGTAGTTTCAATTCACAACTATCCAACAATTTAAACATTCTTAATTAAAGAGATTTTATAAGTCATACCCATCATCATCTCAAGGTTTTGTGTTAAGAGGTTCCCAAAATTTCATACTCCAACATAAAAGTCAAGTCAATACATACAATTTCAAGATTATGAGGCCAATTAAATCGAATCCCCTTTATTAAACAAATTTGAAAATTAAATTGGGGTTTTTTTCCTTTTAAGGAATTTATAGGCCAATTCTCATCACCCATAACCCAATCATCAACATATATACATAAACTTTTCAAAGAGAATCATGAGATATAACCCATTTTTTTTATCAAACCCTTTAGATGACGTACAAATCTTCATACATCTATATATATATATATATATAACGAAAATACCACTTATGTGTCATAAATCAAAGATACAACAAGTTAAAAGTACCCCTACCTCAAGATTGAAGATAAAGAACGAAGACCCAACTCTAAGCTCCAAAATAACATGAAATAATCAGTAAAACCCTTGATCTAGGCTTCCCTTTCAACTTTCTTAAAGAATGTAAAGTGCATTAAAGTAAAAACTAGAGAAATAAAGTGTTGTAGAGTTAGGGTTTTGGGGATGGGTGTTCGAGAGAAAAAAATGTATGGAAAAAGTGAAAGAAAGAGTGTTTAGATTGACTTTTAAATGTGCTATCCCGAACATACCGTTCGAGCGAACTTTTCACCGCTCGAGTGAAGTGCACAAAATCAAAGAGACTGTTCGAACGAACTTTCGACCGCTCGAACGATAAACGCAAGGCCTCAGAAGTTTTGCAGAGTTATAGTGAAAATACTGGAAGCCTCAATTCTACTCTCGAGCGACCACTTAATCGCTCGAGCGGTCTCGCTTGCAAACAGGAAAGATACTAAGACCTTCACATCATTGCTCGAGCGGTCTCCCAGAACAGATTATTACAAAATAGGTGATGCAGTGTTTTGGCGAGGTCATTGATATCTTCGCCTACGCTAACTGCCATGCCTTCATCTATATCCCTTAATGGTTCCTCGAAGAACACCGCACATAGCAGCACCTCTCTTTCTTTTACTATTTTTCAGCCACGGTCCAAAACTAGAGCAATGGCCATCGTTCCATCACCCTCGAAGCCAACAAGAAACTCTTTACACTTCTATGTTTAGTCTGTCATCTGCTGTTACTTTTCGCTAGACCCGCCCTCTAGCTATAAAAGCTTTTCGACCTATCAAAATCACAAGTTTAAACTGGTTGATTACTTGTTTTACCTACAAAAAGTAGGCTTTTCTTTTCATTTCTAGATGAAGCACTCTAAATTTCAAGATGTGCTAGGTGGTTTGAATCTGTTCATTTATCGACCAATTCCTTTTATCGGCTCCGATCCAACTGGTAACAAGAAAGATAGATATATAGAATTGGGTTGGCAAAGTTGGCTTGCTTGTTCTCTCCTTTTGCAACCTCACCTACAACATTAAGATCGACTGAAAAATAACGCTCCATATATAATGAAATCGTCTTCTCTTCAACAACCTCACCTATAAACACAACTCCACCTCTACCGCGGCCACATCGACTCCCCTTTTGTGGCTCAAATCTATGTTTATAAATTAGATCTGTGCTTAAAAGATTTTGATTTGTCTTTTATTTAGATATGCATTTAGATCTGAATTATTTTCTTTCTGTTTTGTATTTTCATTGAATTTGTTTACTTCAATTTTGTATTTTCATCGTTTAGATTTGTATTTTCATTGACTCTTCATTCGTGGCTCATATTTGTGTTTATTATTTAGATTTGTGTTTTGACAACGAAATCTATTAAATTTTTTTCTTTTTATTTTTCTCATGTTGTGTTTGAACATATCAGTTCAAAAAAAATTAGACAAATTTTGATAGATAATAGGAGATGGCTCAAATATGAACAAAACAGATAAGAAAAAAAATTGTACAAATATGATTTGGTTTGGCTTGGCTTGGTATTGCAACAGATAGGGGTTGGTTTGGCTCTGTATTTCAACATATAGGATTTGCTTTGGCTTAGTATTTCAATATATAGAAAAAATTTTAAAAAAATTAAACAAAAATAATTTAGACAGTTAGAATTCAGGCAAGAAGTTGAACAGCTAAAAAAATTTGGATAGATATTTGTACAGACAAAGAGAAAAAAATGGAATAGATAGTCAAAAAATTAAACAGATAAAAAAATATTGGAACAGATAGTCAAAAAATTAAACAGATAGTTTAAAAATTCAATAGACTGATACGGGGTAAAATTGAAAATAAAACTTCCTCCAAAACAATCTTAGCAAACTATTTCACAAAGGGTGGATCTCTTACCAACAAAAAATATTCGCTGGACCTAATGTTTTATATCCTCCTTAGATTGAACTTTTTAACAATTTTCTCAAGATTAAATACAAAATTATTAATTATTAACTTTAAAAGGCTGAAATAGCCCAAGTGTTTTCTACTTTTTCAAATTCCAAAAATACCCTTAATAATTCATAAATTATTAATGCTTTTCAAATCCATCTATTAATGCACTATTAAGAAAATTGAATCCTTCTATGAACCATTTTATGGCTATTCATAAAACCAACGTTTTATGAACCGTTGCATTTGACAAAAGCATTTATTAGAGGGCACCATTTGACTGCCATACCGCATCCATTCTCTTCAGTGCCATTTCTCTTATTAAACCCCTGTTCTTCTTATCTCTCTTTGGCGTTCTCTTCTGTCTCCAAAACCAATGGCTCTCTCTCTTTCAAATCGACTTTCTTTCTAAATATTTTGTGTTTTTATATTTGGTCCCAAGTCCTACAATTGCTCAACACTTGGACAAATTTTTTCCATTTTTCGATCAAAAATCAATCAGAAGCATTTAAGACCTTCTCGAAGTTCAACCTAACCCATCAATCTACAGCAACATCATTGCTCCAAAATCAAGCCATCTTGAGCTTTTGTTGCTAATCACAATGTCGATTTGAAACCACAGTACATATCGTGTTATCTATTTTCTTAGAAATATATTAGGTCTAATTGGGTTTATGTAGAAATAGAGTTATTCTTTGTCTCATTAGATTGGTGATCCAATAGAAACCCACAATAATTAAAGTACATCTTTACCATATTATATATGGATGCTGTATGTGTATGTGGATTTTTTTTATGTGGATTACAATTTTATCTTTTCTTTTGTTGTATTGATGACATCAATTGTATGTTTCAAGTTTTTTATTTTTATTTTTTATATTCTTAATTTCACCTTTCCTTTTCTAGGTTTTGATTTACAGTCATCATTGTCATTAATGATATATATGTTGATATCCCTTTTTCCATATGTTGCTTTAACATCACAATCTTTATAGTCAAAGAAAAGAATGTAATGTTGTTTTAGCGAGAGAAGAGAATACTAGAAGAGGGGTTTTAGTATGAGAAAGGAAACTGAAAAGAATGGAAGTAGTGGGACAATCAAAGGGTGATTATGTACATAGAAATAAATTTCGTGGTTGGAGTTTCTAGTGCATGCCATTTGTGCCACCCTTGTTTTTTTTTTTTAAGATAATGGTGCCATCCTTGCTAAATAAGCGTAAATTGTTGGAATACTTATATGGCAATTACATTAATAGTAAATAAATAAACAATAAGCAGAATGTAGCAAAAAAAAATTTTAAAAAGCAAAGAAGGCATTAATGTTATTAAAATAAAAATGTCACTATAAGTCATTAATTATGTCAATTCACTACAGGAAATCGCACTTTTGCTGACTAAAAATTTAGTCAACAAAAGTCCAATTTTAGTTGGCAAATGTTATTTGCGACTAATTTTTTTGGTTGCCACTTTGGTCGCTAATGGAGGGTCGGGAAAAGTAATTAGCGACTAAAAATTTTTTTAGTCGGGAAAAAGATCCATTTGCCAACTAAATTTTTGGTCGCTAAATGTATAATTACTGCGACTAATCCATGTGGTAGCTAAAACACTTTAGTCGCAGAAACTCATATTTTCCCGACCAAACATGTTAGTCGCCAATTGTCACATTCTACGACAAACAAGTTTGGTCACTAATTGTCATATTTCACAACCAAACATGTTAGTCGTCAATTGTCACATTCCACGACTAAACATGGTAGTCGCTAAGAGAAATGTTTGCACAACTAAAACTTTGATCGCCAATAGACCTATTTGCGACCAAATCCTTTGGTTACCAATATTAATAATTTTAATAACTAATTATTTAGTCGCTACATGTACCCTTTTGCCTATCTTATTTAGTCAGCGAAAGTATTACTTATCTTTCCCGACTAATCACTTGGTCGCCAAAATAGGAAAAACAAAACCAAAATTTTGTCGCGAACATCCAAGAAAATAAACATGTAATTCATAATAATCCATTCAATCCATTCAATACAATCTGTAATTTGCAAGAATCATTCAAACCAATAAATTAGCTGAATCATGAACATTCAACAAAATACATAAATCATCAAATCATGAACCTGTTTATTGAAAGTCGGCAACTATTATAAGTTTTCATCCACAAGTAATTCCAAACTACAAATTTGTCCAATTAAAAATCCGCTTGTAATATATATAATCATTCAATTCACATCCATCTGGCAAAAAAATTTAAAACATAACAAGTACCTGTTATTATGTTTTAAGTTTTTATCCATGTGCATCTATCAAAAAACATTACTAGTAGTCTACCCAAATTTTTTCCATACAATCCCATCCAAAAATATAACTACTAGTCTATCCAAAAATGTAATTACTAGTCTACCCAAATCTTTTCCATACACATCCTTCCAAAAATGCTTATAGTGCCAATTAGTCCCATACAATTTAGCTTTGTACACAAGTTCAGCCATTTGTACCAAAGAAAAATAGAAATAATGTCAGGTAATTTTTTATGAAAATATTTGCACATCACTTTATTGTAAAATTGGACAAAAAATGAAAAATGTCCATGGAAAGTAAAGGAAACATGAACAAATTAAATGATTATCAATACCATTTTGTAAAACAACAACATTCATATGTATATATCCAATAAATATTACAATTCTAACTTTTGTTCCACAATTTGCCAATATTGACCTGTGCTTCAACAATGGAAACTAAGTTAAAATAGGCTTTCAAATTCTGAATTCAAAATGCTTTGGTTAAACTTTTACTTGGAGGAGGGTAAGTGTGAGAGGGGAGTGGAAGATACGAGGTTGGGATTATCATATTTTTTGATCTAAATATGTAACTGTGCATACTATTGACGCGCTGCTTGCTCTTATAAATTTGTTCAATCTAGGCCGAGGTGATCATTATGATATGGGGGCTAATTCAAGGCTATTTCCAATTGTTGCTCCCAAACGGCTATTTTTTGCCTTTTTTTTTAATCATATTTTATGGTCTATATATCTAATCGTGCGTCCTATCAATGCACTGCTTGCTATCACAAGTTTGTTTAATCTAGGCCGAGGTGACTATTATGATATCGGGACTGTTTCGAGGCTGTTTCCAATTGTTGCCTCCAAAAGACCTATTTTCGCCTTTTCCATCACATTGTTTTTGGGTCTAAATATCTAATTGTGCATCGTATCGACACGCCGCTTACTCTCACAAGTTTCTTTAATCTAGGCCAAGGTCACCGTTATGATCTCGGGGTTGTTTCAAGTCCTTTTTCCAATTTTTCCCCCAAACAGCCCCTTTTTTCCTTTTTTTTTTATCACATTTTTTTGGTATAAATATCTAATCGTGCATCCTATCGACGCACCGTTTGCTTGCACAAGTTTGTTTATTCTAGGCTGAGGTGACTGTTATAATATGGGGGCTGATTCGAGGCTATTTCCAATTGTTGCCCCCAAGCAACCCCATTTTCACCTTTTTTATCATTTTTTTATATATGATATGGGGCTTGTTTTGAGGCTATTTCAAACTTAATAGTTAAAGAAAATGGTCTGCTAAAAAAGGCAAACACGGAAACTAAAAGACATGAAGAATTTCATAAATTAACTTCACCCAACGAAAAGACAGGAACATAATTTAGATTCCAAAAGTTACTTAGAGGCCCAAAGATGACCCAAAATAACAGCAATCAACTACAAGATCATATATAAAAGAAGTTACGTAATTAAATATAAGGATGCAAGAAATCTTGACATAATGTAACCAATAAAACAAAGAAATAAAGAGCAATCAAAGACTAATTGGAGATAACTTCTAAAGAAGAAGGCATCCTTGGAGTGTTTCGACACATTGTTTGCACTAAGATAGATTAATGTGACGTACTTCACAAAAAAAAAAAAAAGCAGTTACATTACTGAGGTCTGACCTCAAATGATTTCTTATAAAATTTTTTGGATGGTTTAACTTTGTAATTTGGAAAGCATTATGTGGCAGGGCACGACTTGTGTCACCAATCTCAAACAATGCTTGACAAACTTCACACAACACAAATTACAAAAAACTCCTTCAAGTTTTTATTTTTTATTTTTTTTTTTAACATCAACAAAAAGTTTCATTAAAAATCAGAAAAATGAAAGAGGACAAGAAGTCCTCATACAAAGAAGGAGAGAGAACAAAAAAAAAACTCTTAGGCATCCTTCACTAGCAAACCATTTTCTTTAACTATCTAGTTTGAAGTTTATAGGCAAAGGATTAGATACTTGAACAAAAACACAATTAATACAGACTTTGTATCAAAGTAGTTGGATTTGGGTGAGGAAATGAAGTAGACCAGCCCATAGAATAAGGTATTTTTGAGAAACTTCTTATGAGGTGTAATGCTAAAAAGGAACCTTTGGTAAAAGTAACCAAGTTCACTAATGAGATGAGAGGAAAACACATTGGAGAAAGCTTACTGTAAGACTTAAGAGATAGTGTACCAGTTGGTCCAGTTGCTTTTGTTTCCTGCAGGGGTAGCATTGCTCTCAAATGGCTTGTTCTTGCCCTTTTTATCACATTTTTTAGCCTAAATATCCAACCGTGTGTCCTATCAACCTACCGCTTGCTCGCACAAGTTTGTTTAATCTAGGCCAAGGTGACCGTTATGATATGGAGGTTGATTAGAGGTTGTTTCAAATCGTTGCCACCAAACGCTTGGTTGATTTGTACGCACAACAAAGCTTCGAGGCTATTTCAAAGCTTCGCCACCTCTAGGTTTTGTAAGCAAAATAAAAACTATTGTTAAATTCCATATTTCATTTGTAACTCATGGGAAATTTTGCTGCATTTGTCATTCATTCGATATTATGTAACCAAATCAAAGCAACAAAACAACTACAACTATAACGCTAGATTTAACTTATGATATACAAAAATAGAAAACCCACTAATCATGTACATCTTGCCATGCAGGGACCTTAGTCGCAACTACTTTAATGGTTCAATACCTTCCCAGTGGGCTACTATACTATTTTTAGTATGTTTCTTTTGTTTTTTGAAAAATAATTCACACCAACATGTAAATGTTGCTTGATATTGCCGCTCCGTCATGGGAAACTAGTTGTTCAGTCCATTCCCAAAAGTTCTCACCAATATCACCACCCTTGCAAACTTGTAAGTTGGACTCTTTTCTCAATAAAAAATGGCAAGTTAATTTAAAAAATGGTTCCATAATAATCTTGTCTTGATATGTTTGTAACATCGAAAAAAATACCTCAAATATACATGATGATGATGATAATAAGTGACAACAACACTTGAGCTGAAAACATAATTAAACCACTATAAATTCCATTCCTTGTAACGAAAAGAAATTAGAAAGTGGTTATCACAAAAGCCATAAATTATTAAATATATATTGTCAAATGTTACCCCTTCCAGAGCTCTATCCAATGGGGACTAAACTTGGCAGACTTTTTATTCATTTTGGAGTCTAAGGCAGTTATGCTTTAATTTCTTTGGTTAATTTTGAAGCATTCATGACATGTCCAACTAAAACCAGTTTTTTTAAGGGAGCTCAGTTGGTCTAAGATACACTTTACTAGTTCTTGCTATGCATTTTCAGCAGTTAAATGTAGCTTTGCTTGAATGTGAATACGTGCATCTTAAGGAGCATTGAAAGAAACCGCTTCTCAGGGACCATTCCCCCACAGATTGGGAAATTGATTAATTTACAAAAGTTGTAATTATTTTCTCCATGATTATGCACATCAGTTCTTGAAAGTTGGTTGGTAATAATTGCTAATCTCATGTTTATCATATTGTCTTATGCACATCATTTATTTTTTCTAACTTCAATTACTCATGCATCACTTCAACAACTAAGCATCGGTTTTAAACCCTAACATAAAAAAACACCAACAAACGCTCATTTGTCTTTAATGAATTATTTAAAATAATTTTGTTTAAAAATACACAAAGTCAACACCCTATACAAAACAATTCAGAATATACTTAGCACCAGGTTTTGAAGAATGCCACCAACCTTTTTCCACTCTATACAATAGTCCCAAAATCATTTTAGGGAAATTCTAGTAAGTCATTGTCCCAAGAAGGACTTTACAAACAAAACAAACTACTTGTAAATGCATGCAAAACTATGGGTAATTATTTATAATTGCATTTTTCTTTTGACAATTTTTAACAATAAAAATTAGTGACAATGAAGTTAAAACAAATCCATGATCATTTCCAAAGAACCATATGGTATGAAAATCTAACAACACATAATATAACATATCTCTTGTCTTTGCAATACCAATTAAACAAGAGGACCCATTCCCCTACATATCTAAGGCTTGCAATAACATGCTATTGTTATATTGTCCTTTTAAGTCATATATGGTCATGATAGGAACTAGAGACTTTCAAATGAATATATTTATTAGTTTTATATTCTTCAAATCATAAGTCATAAGTAGTAGTCTTTGTTGCTTTATTAATAATATAAAGGGCCCTTCGGGTTTGATGTACAAACAAAAACAACAAAGCAGTCACAAATCTCTAGCGGCAAAGCAATTAGTTTCATGTGAGTCACATTCGCTCACTTAATAAGCAAAAAGATGAAGTATTAGAAAACCCCAAACAATATGCCTTTTGGGAGGAGAAAAATAATGAAAAAGTCCTTTCCACAAAGAAAAAGATCAAACCTCTTTATATATATATATATATATTTATGTACATATAAGGCAATTGATGAAATAAAAATTATTGATCATGTTATCCAAGGATAACCCAGATCATACAAACAGTGATACACAAAATTCCCAACTAATAAGCAAATTATATAAAGCAAATATGGTATACTTGCATGTGTTCTGTCATTCCAACCAGAACAAACAAGAATATACATATATATATATATATATATATCAATTTTCATTTTTGCATTGTCTGGAGAGTATGATCTGAGGCCATCCCTTCAAACATCCACTCATTAGGGTTTTGAAAATTAGGGAAAACAAAAAAATTGGTTTTGAAAATTAGGGAAAACAAAGGAAAATAGAGAAATTGAGCGAGAGAGAGAGAGAGAGAGAGAGAGAGAGAGGACCCATACTCGATCTTGGGGTTGTTTGAAGATAGGCGAACTTATAGTAGCAAAAAAATGGTGATGATGGTGCTGTTAGGTGCGAAAATAGAGAGCAACCATGTGAGTAAAATGAGTAATGAAACACAAATACAAAGATTGAGAAAGGGAGAGAGAGAGAGAGAGAGAGAGAGAGAGAGAGAGAGAGAGAAACATAGACAAAATACATAACTAACAATGGAGGCCCAAGTACTTCTCGAAGCGCCTTTGATGCTTGCTCGAAGAAGCGACACAGGTGACTGCGATGACGGAGGAGGAACGACTTTGGTGACTGCAATCGTGCGTCCTATCGACGATGAGATACATATGAGGATTGGTGCACAGGAGTGGTGCGCAGTATATACTGTATAAGGAGTTTGAAAAATTCACTCTGCTGATATAGGCCAATTTTTGCCTACAAAACTATTTGGTTGGTATTATCCTTCAATTTACTTAAATAACAATCAAAACGGCGTCGTTTTATTATCTGTTGCTGAAAATTTTTCATTCCCATTTTTTTTTTTGGTCTTCCATGTTCGACTTTTGCCAACCAAATTTCAATTTTGGTCGCAGAAAATTCTATTTTGGCAACTAAAAAATATTAGTTGGCAAAACTCCAAACCTGTGCCAACTGAACTTTAGTTTAGTCGCACAAATGAAAACTTTTTGTGACTAAATAAAAATTAGTCGGGAAAATTGTAATTTCAGATGGACCTTTCCAAGATTCTTCAGTCAAGGAATTCACTCTTCCAAATGAAGCCACTGCAACATCAAGCCCATTTCCAATGAAAGTGAACAAAGTCAAGAAGTTAGCAGCGGAGGCTTCACTAGCTTCATTCCCTAGCCCAAGAAGATCAAGTGTGGTCAGCTGGTTCCCATACAACAACGGTGGACCCACTATCAAATTAGTCAAATCGGTGGTGGCTCAATCATTGTGGAGCCCTAGCCCTAGCCCTAGCCCTAGCCCAGCTACTACTGATGAGTTGCTCTCTGGCTTCACCACCACAAGGCTTATAGTCAGATGTGTCGGCAAAGACTGTTGGTGGTGTCGGTGATGGCGACAAAGACATACAGAGCGGCTTAAGGGATTGAGATCGATGACTTATAGATGGGGAAGAGAAACAACTTCAATTTAGGGCAAAAAAAAATGGGGAAAGAAGAATATATATATATGGTTATTGGCGACTAAAATATTTTTTAGCTGGTGAAAATATTTTATAAATCCCTTCAAAATTTGAAATGTCTCCCTTCAAATATTTTAGTTCTTTGGCGACTAAAAATTATTTTTGTCGCTAAAAATAAATTTTTGGCAACCAAACTTTTAGTTGTCAAAAATAAAAAGTAAATTTTTGTTTTTCATTCAGTGACTAAATAATTTTTGTGGCCAAATACAACGACTAAAATATTTTTTAATCGCTAAAAATAAATTTTTGGCGACCAAAGCCAAAGATAAAATGTAATTTTTTGTTTTTTATTCGGCAACTGAATAATTTTTGTAGCCAAAACTAACTATATGACGATTAAAATATTTTTTTAGTTGCAATTGTGGTATTTTTAGCGACTAATTTTTTTTAATCGCCAATAATCAATATTCCCCAACTAAAAAAATTTAACAGCTAAATATTGTACTTTTGCCAACAAACATAATTTTTGGTCACCAATTCCATAACTTTTGCAGACTAATTTTTTTTTAGTTTCCAAATTTAATTGCCAAAAGTACATTTTGTTATAGTGATTGTTAGCAACAATTTGTTGATGTCAAGATTGATATGATGGTTTTGAACAGTGCTAAAAATGTTAATGTGGTGTTTAAAGATATTGCTAACCTATGATATCGACCACATAATAAATGTTTTGTTATGAATATCTTAATTTTTAATAGCTTTTCCTTTTAGTAGCATCTTTTTTGAAAAATGATGGTACAATGCCTTCTATTAAAATATTCGTTTTAGAACTATTTGAATTTATTTGATTGTATATTGTTTATTGTATATTATTTATTGTTATTTAGAAACAAGTTTGGAAATTTGCTAATGAAATATATCTTCATTCTATTGTTGACATAGTCCACATGAACCATGATTATCTATAGCAAATTATTCTATCTATTTTATTTTATGTATACGGTATTTTATCTATTTTAGGATTAGGTCCACATAAATTTTTCTTTTTTATTTTTATAATAAAAAAAATGTGAGTACTACTTCAATTAGGCAAGTAACAAAGATGTGGATATGCTGCCTGTTTGTCATGTTGGTAGATTTTTATACCCTTTTGTAATTTGTTTAATATAATTAGGCCTTGTTTGGTAAGTTAATATTTTGGTTAAAAAGTCAAAAAATTATTAAAAAAGTCAAAAAATTTATAATTTATACTAAAAAGTCAAAGATTCTATTTTTTCTCTACTTTTTGTGCATCTTTTCCTAAAAAATAAAGAAGTTATCCTAAATATACTAGTTTTTTTATCTCATATTTTACTTAAAAAATCAAAAAATTACTAAAATAGCCTATTCTCAAACGAAGCCTTAGTATGATGCTAAAATTGTTGTCTACGAAATTTGTTGAGGCTGCTGGTATGCAAATCATGCTAGTGTTGCATGCTCCAGTTATCAACTCCTACAATTGCTATTTGTCAATTTATACTACAAAATGAATTATTAAGTTATTAACAGTTAATATCTTGCTTTATTTACTCACAATAACATGCATATATAAAATGAAACTAATAAAATTTCATAAAATATTTAATTTTAAAGAATAATATATATGTTGACCACCACTAATATATTTAAAAAAATTGAAATGACACTTTCGCCCATAATAAAAACCCGAGTTACATTAAAAACTCCAAATAATTTATTAAATTTTCTATTAAATTTTTCACATAAGTGTGATATCTATACACATAAATTTATGTAACTCTCATTTATATAAGAGATTTAATAAAAGAATTAATAAATTATTTGAGATCATAACATTTTTCTAAAAGAGCAATGATTCATAATTTTAAATTTGAAACTCTAATAATGACATTAATGATATGATAAAGAGCAAAAAAAAAAAAAAAAGAGTCACATATATCGAATTATTTATAAATGAGACCTACAACCATATAAATAAAGGGGTCATTAGAACTCTACTTTAAGTACTTTTAACCATTTTTGTTTCTTAAAACCTTTCCTATTTAAATACGATTTTCTAAATATCTTTTAATAAATAAAGATAAAGATAAATAAATACAATCAAGTAGGGTTTCGCTCCATAGATCCCCAATCTTCTTTTTCTAGGGTTTTTCGCCTCTCCTGACACGCCACCCTTTTCTCTCTCTATAACCATCGATCTAATTTCCCTCCACTTCTCCTCGCTTCTCCTCTATTGATTTGGTCCTTTCTTTAATTGGGTTTCGCTTTGATTCGCATCTTCGTAAAATTTCGATCTTTTTGTGTTTTTGATCCGCTGAATATCTCAAACAATGCCTCCGAGAACGGCGAAGAAAACCGCTTGGCCGGGACGGCAAGCGGCGGTAGAACTACCCATGAACTCCCAAGGCGCAGTATGAGGCGGCCAAAGTCGAGGAGGTTCCAATTGACGGAAGGAGGAGGTCAAGATTCGGAGATTGTTGAAGAAAAGCCTGTGGAGAGCAAAGTGCCCGAGCCGATCCCGAGCCCGAGGCCGATCCCGAACTCGAACTCGAACTCAACTCGAGCCGAGCGAGCCTGGCCGATCCCGAGCCCGAGCCTGAGCCCGAGGTTGATCCTAAATCCAAGTGAAATTGGGGTAATGGCCCGGCTTCTTCTAAGAGTAAGTTTTTATTTTGATTAGATCTTGGTATGATTTGAATTCTAGAATTTTGTATTTTGATGTTAACTACAGGGTAGGAATTGGGTGTTTTAAGGTAGTGTTTTTCTTGATTTGATTGATGGGGTTGTTGAATTGGGGCAATTATTATGTCTTCCTTGCCGGGTTTTCGAGTTAAAGATTTGAACCCTATGATAATGATGATAAGGGTGGTTCAAATCTCAATTGAACGGTTCGTATTCCCTTATCTGCTTGTTTGGTTGGAAGATGATTAAACCGTGGATGGTTTTTGTTTTTGGTTAGTCGCTTAATGTTTTTGGCCTTAATTAGACTTGATTTTTAACCAATCTCGGCTTCGCTTTTATCCTAAAGGCTTCAATTGTTTGTTAAACAATTGAACACAAAAAATTGCACCATACTATTAAAAGGCTTCATCTTTTCCCCATGAATTGGTAAACATGGTGGGTGGATGCTAGTTGCATATACCAGTTGTGATCTCGTGGAAAGTATTTCTTAGTAATGGAGCGTTGTATGTTATTTCCTTTAACCATATAAGTGAGCACTAATTGTCGACCAAAAGCATTCTCAATTTTTTAAGTGGTCTAGATCTTGTAATTGTTCTACAGCGCACCGCCTAATGAATAAGTGGCTATTGAAGGATATGAAAGATGTTTGTATATGTTTATATTTGATGGTGCTGGAGACCATGTCGGTAATCCAGAATTTCACTTTGTTGACTGGCTGGATGTCTTGATATCTTTTTTTTGCCTGACAGAGGGAGACGAAGTGAAAGAGTCCGTTGATGAATATGAAAAAGGTGAACGGGCCAAGTCACCAGTAGTTTGTTGAATGAAGAAACTAGAAGAAAATCAGCCGGTTCCTCTCATTCAGAAGCATTTGTTGTTAGAGGCCGAAGCAAAACAAGGGGGAGGAGTAAAACTCCTCATGGTCGTGATCAAAGCCGTGACAAATCAAAATATGGTTCTTTTTCAAAGAAAGACAATGAGTGCTATTATTGCCATGAGAAAGGGCACATGAAGCGGGAATGTCGAAAGCTCAAGAATAAGGAGAAAATGCGTGACAAAAGTGTGGATAAGAAGTAAGAAGACACAACGGCAGTTACTACCGATGATCTCATGGTCGTTTGTGAAGATGATTATATCAATTTTGTGGGCCAAGAGAGCAGTTGGGTGATTGATTCTGGTGCTTCTTTTCATGTAACTTCTCGAGTTGATTTCTTCATTACCTATACTGCAGGAGATTATGGTTCTGTTCGAATGGGTAATGAAGGTTTGTTCAAGATTATGGGCATGGGTGATGTTTGCTTGGAAACAAATTTGGGCTACAAATTGTTGCTTAAAGATGTGAGGCATGTTCCCGACATTCGCCTTAATTTGATCTCATCGAAGCTTGATGATAAAGGCTTCAACAACAAATTGGTGATGGAATATGGAAGCTCACAAAGGGTTCTTTGGTGGTGGCTAAGTGCAAGAAGACTCACATACTTTATTCGATGCAAAGAAAAATTTGTAAAGGTGTTGTCAATGCACTTGAAGATGATACTTCTCGAATTATGGCACAAAGCGATTTGGGCACATGAGTGAAACGGAGCAACAAGCTTTGTTCAAGAAAGAGCATCTACATGGCTTGAAAGGTACACATCTTATTACTTGTGCTCATTCTTTGGTGGGTAAACATCACAGAGTTTCTTTTCATAAAAATGTTGCTTCTAGAAAAGAAAATGTTTTTGAGTTGATTCATTCGGATGTTTGTGGTCCTTAAAAGTTAGAACACATAGTGGTGCACTTTATTTTGTTACTTTCATTGATGATTATTCAAGGAAAGTTTGGGCTTTTCTACTAAAAACTAAAGATCAAGTTCTAGAAGTATTTAAGCATTTTCAGGCCATGGTTGAAAGAGAAACAGGCGTAAATTGAAGTGCATCCGAGCATAATAGTGGTGAATACATTGGGCCATTTGATGAGTATTGTCGCAGCCCAAGGTATTCGGCACCAAAAGACAGTTAAGAAGACTTCTTAACAAAATGGCATTGCCGAGAGGATGAACCGCACCATTGTAGAAAGAACAAGGTGTTTGCTTTCACAAGCTAAATTGCCAAGATCCTTTTGGGGTGAGGCAATGACTACAGCGGTTGACGTGATCAATTTGTCTCCTTGCTATCCTTTGAATTGTGATGTTCCTGAAAGAGTTTGGACTGGCAAAGATGTGTCTTATGAGCACTTGAGAGTGTTTGGTTGCCGAGCTTTTGTTCAAATTCCAAAAGATGAGAGGTCCAAGCTTGATAGTAAGTCAAGACAATGTATTTTTCTTGGCTATAGGCATGATGAGTTCGGGTATACATTGTGGGATCCGGTCGACAAGAAAGTCATTCGAAGCCGTGATGTTGTGTTTCTTGAAGACCAAACAATTGAAGACTTTGGCAAAGGTGATCAACCGAAGCCAAAAACTAGTGATCTCATTGACATAGATCCATCTCCTTCATCTTCAGTTGATGATGAAAATGGTGGAGATGTGCAGCCACCTATTGAAGATGTAGAGAATGATGCTAAGCCTAATGAAGTTGAGCCAGAAATTGAGGAAGAGCATCCAACTCAAGAACCGCTACCACAACTTGAGTTGAGGAAATCTATAAGGGACCGACAACCTTCAAGAAAGTATCCTCCCAATGAATTTGTGTTGATTTCCGATCAAGGGGAGCCGGAGAGCTACCAAGAAGCAATTGAGCATGCAAAGAAAGATGATTGGAAAAAGGCCATGGAAGAGGAGATGAATTCCTTGCTTGAAAACCAGACTTATGATTTAGTGAAGTTGCCTAAAGGGAGGAAAATTCTGAAAAATAAGTGGGTTTTCAAATTGAAGAATGATAGGAAGAATCTGAGGTACAAAGCACCTCTTGTTGTGAAAGGCTTTGGGCAAAAGAAAGGTATTGACTTTGACGAGATTTTCTCACCGGTTGTAAAGATGTCTTCTATTCGGGTTGTACTTGGCATGGCTGCAAGTATGAACCTTGAAGTTGAGCAACTTGATGTGAAGACCACATTTCTTCATGGTGATCTTGAAGAAGAAATTTACATGGAGCAACCGGAAGGTTTTGTGGAAAAAGGGAAAGAGAAATTTGTTTGCAAATTGAAGAAAAGTTTGTATGGCCTCAAGCAAGCTCCACGGCAATGGTACAAAAAATTTGATTCTTTCATGATGAATAATGGTTTTTCTAAAACCACTTCGAACCATTGTGTGTTTGTGAAAAAATTTCCGGATGGCAAATTTGTTATTCTTTTGCTTTATGTTGATGACATGTTAATTGTGGGTCAAGATTCTACCATGATAAACAGGTTGAAGTTAGAGTTGAGTAAATCTTTTGCTATGAAAGATTTGGGGCCGGCAAAGCAAATACTTGGTATGAAAATTGTTCGTGATTGCAAAGAGGGACTGATTTGGTTGTCTCAAGAAAGCTACATTGAGAAAGTTCTTGAGAGGTTCAACATGAATAAAGCAAAGCCGGTTGGTTGTCTACTTGCGGGTCTTCAAACTTAGTTCGAATCAATGTCCTACAAGTAAGAAAGACAAAGAAGAGATGTTGAAAGTTCCTTATGCTTCAAATAGCTTGGTTTTTTGTACGCCATGGTTTGTACAAGGCCGGATATTGCTCACGCCGTTGGTGTGGTGAGTCGGTTTCTCTCTAATCCGGGTAAAGAACATTGGGCAGCGGTAAAATGGATTCTAAGATATCTTCGAGGGACTTCGAAGGTGTGTTTGTGTTTTGGGGATGGTAAGCCAATGCTTGATGGGTTCACAAATTCTGATATGGCTGGTGATGTTGATTCTAGGAAATCTACTTCGGGGTATTTGATGACTTTTGCAGGGGGAGCTATTGCATGGCAATCTAAATTACAAAAATGTGTTGCTCTCTCAACTACCGAAGCTGACTTTATTGCCATTACAGAAGCTTGCAAAGAAGAGTTATGGTTGAAGAAATTTTTGCAAGAGTTGGGTTTAAAGCAAGAAAAATATGTGCTTTATTGTGATAGTCAAAGTGCTATTCACTTGAGTAAAAATTCTACTTTTCATTCAAGATCGAAACACATTGATGTGAGATACCATTGGATTCGTGATGTGCTAGATTCGAAATTGTTACAACTCGAAAAGGTTCACACAGATGATAATATTTCAGATATGTTGACAAAGACTTTGTTGAGGGACAAACATTTAAAGTGTCGAACTTTGGCGGGTATGGTTGATGTCTCCACCTAAGTCGGTAGGGGGAGAATTGTTGGGTATACCTCCTTATTGGAGTGTGGGACCCAATTGGTTTTAGAAAAATAGTTTAATTTGGTTTAGTATTAATTATAATATATTTTTATATATTATATTTAATTTGTGGAGACCCAATCAAATTTGGAAACAACTAAGGTTTGATTAAAAACCCTAGATTCAATATATATTATTTGTGTTCTACACACAAAAAGGTGGACGGTACACAGATTTGTTCACCTTTTCCAAAGGACATCAGCGGTGCTTGAGATCTAAAAGCAATTCAAAGGAATCAAAAAGGCTTGGGGTCAGCTTTTGTTTCGCTTGGTTCAAATTTTCGATTCTGTTTTTTGTGCATTATTTTGGGTCTTCTATATTCAGGTTTTGAAGATTTTGGTTCATCTATTTGGTGAGGTCTTTCCTCTTTGTTTATTTGTGATAATTTGGAATTCACCTAAGGGTGGTTTTTGAGACCATTAGTGTCTCGCTTGTAATCGTTGGAACTTATTTGGTTGATAGTGGAATCGGATTTCGATCCCGTGGACGTACCTCACATTGAGGGAACCACGTAAAAATTCTTGTGTTGCTTCTGATTTAATTTTTCCACATTAGTTTTTATTCCCATTGATTGATTTACTTGTGGAGAATCACATATTTTTCCTAACAGAGGTCTCTTCTATTCATATTAAAAAAAGTCAGCAAAATCCCAAAATCCTCCAAAACTTCGCTGATCGTCAGAGTGTTATATTGCTTAAATCAGATAGGAAGCTCTAGACATTAAGCAATAGAAGGTATATTCATTAATGAAAAAATAAAACAATGTGGGGGTTTATACCTCACTTTGTGTTATTCTACTTAATAACTGAAAGGCATAAAACTCGATCATCTCCTTCATTCTAACCCTGTTCAGAAAGAGCTCTTTCATTTCATAAAGGCAATATGAATGGACTAGACTTGGCACTGTGGTGGTGCAGAACTAACTTGATAAGATCAATAAGATTCAAGATCTATTGAATCCTCCATTAATGTAGACTACTGACCTGGAATCTCCAAAGGTTAACTATTTGGGGCATTACATGCAGGTTCTTCACACTTTCAAAATAGTAATAGATAGTAGATTACATGGACCGAACAAGCAAAAAAGCATTACAATTTTAATATCAGAGTAGGACTTTCCTTTAACTCTCTATAATATGTACAAGTCATCATGCATACAGGAGAAGTAGTTTTGAAGAAGGGTCTTTGCTTTTAAGTACTCTCATTGCAATTGTTTTTGTGAATATATACCTCCCAAAATTTAGGTTTTAGTTCTTCCCCGTCTACTTCTTATCACACATTAGCTTGATAAGAAAAATTCATATGCTATATATTTGAGTTCACATTTTTTCCTAATTCCAATTGGACAATGTCGTTCAACTTATCTTTCAGTTTATAGACTTGTTCCAAAGAGTTGATTATATGAACCCCAATCACTTTATTTGATTTCAAAAAATTGAGCTCATTTTTTAAAAAACTAAATTTTTTATTTTTCGTATTTTTTTTTTAGTCAAAAAAATTAATATTTTAAGAAAAAAAAAATTTTATTTTTTAGATGCACCTAACCTAAATATACTTAAAATATGTAATATTTACGAAAAAAATCTTTAAAAAAATCATTAAATACAAAAAATACAAATATATATATATATATATATAAATTCAGTACATTTTTCATATTTTTGTGTATTTTTTGAATTTTTAAAATATTTTTCACAAACATTTTACTTTTTAAGTGAATCTAAGTTATATGCATCTAGAAAGCAAAATATTTCCTTAAAATATTAAGGGAAAAAAAACTCATTTTCAGAAAATCAATTAAAACAAAACAAAACAAGGTGAATAATATTGTCTATTTGGACTATACCCTCACAATTTTAAAATATGTTATTACAAAGAAGAGATGTGAATTTACATTCAAATCGTATTTTGTTTGGTTTAGAGTTTTCAAAATAATTTTCTAAGTTTTCAATTCATATTTTTATATTTTTATTGATTTTTAAAATATTTTGGTTAATTCTTTTTACTTTTCACTTAATCTTGATATATTTAAAAATATATAATTGAGAAAATAGGTGATAAATCCATATTCCTAATTGTGTAAGTTATTGAGGATACGGGTGATTTTATTAGGGACATAAGGGCCTATTTCATTAATTTATTGGTCAAAAGTTCATACCCAAGATTTAACAAATTTAGTTTCATAAATACCAACTATCTATCCAAATTATTTTTACACATATTTGTCCAAATTAATCTATCTCACAAAATTATTCTAATATTTTTAATCTATCTATTGAAAATCTTTTAAAATATGTTTTTTTCTTATTTGTCCAAATTGAATCTATTTTATCTAATCGATTTTTGAACCTATCCATCCAAATTATTAACCTATTTGCTCAAATTTTATTTTATCACCCCTAATTTCTCTTGTTATCTATTCTAATATTTTTGCTATTGGTACAAATTGAATCTATATGTGCTAGTTTTTTTTAATCTATCCGTTCAAATTAAATAAACCTAACTTGACTCTATCTATCCAAATTAAATCCCCAAATCTCTCTCTTATCTTCTCTCTTTGATGGGATGGACTTGTCAACTGTTTATTCATTTTTATCTATTGAACTCTTCACTCTTGTTCTTCAAAATGATAACCCACTCGACTCTATCTTATAGCAATTTCACAATGCTATATATATGTAGAATATATAATATTAAAATGTTGGTAGATAGGCACAATATTTAAATCAATACTTATAGTATTTAGATAAGACATAGATGGAAGAGTTAGGCCTCAACTTGTCAACATAATCAGCCTGCATCCTCGCTAGAGCTCACCGAAAGGATTAGTAGGCAACAAAGGAGATTTGTTATTCTAGACTTTATTAATGTACTAAACAATGATAAATGACTTGCACATAGGTTTGCCATTGTGAATCAACACCGGATTTGCTTATTGACAAGGTTCATCTTCACAAGCAGTGGGCTCTTGTTGCTTAGGTCCTCTTCCTTCAACTCATAGTCTACCACTTTCTTAGCCAAGGCAATTTTCACTCTCATCGCAAAAGGGCTAACCCGTAAGCCTAAGAGAATGATTTCGCTGCTATTGCCGATGACGGTAAAACTTAACGAAAATGGAACATTGAATAAAGAAGAGAGAATGAAGGTGTGTTTAGGGAATTGTGTACAACATCAGTTTGAGCGCGACCGATCTCTTCACGGTGATTGACAGTGATTAGAGACTGTCAATGCAGATCTTCACCGTCAGTTGAAGATCCTCTATTTAGATCCACAGATCAGTTTTAAAGAGAGAAAAATGGGTTTGTTTATGAGGAGAGAGAGAGAGAGAGAGAGAGAGAGAGAGAGAGATGGGTTTTACAGATAAAATAATGGGTTTGATTATAGAGAGGGAGAGTAGTGTGGGTCTATGGGATCTATTAAATTTCAACAGATAAAGCACCAATTTCAATGATATGGGATTATCCTTATGAACCCAAACAAAAGGCATGTGGATTTATGCTCTTACAAATCTATAAAATGGATTTATAGACTGAGCCCCTTATCAAATTTGTACAAAAATCTTCAAAAAGCTAATTGAATACAACAAAATACAAAAAATATACTAAATTTTCTTCTTTTTTATTTTTTGGTTATATTTTTTTGTCTTCGATAATTTTTTTGAAGGTTTTTTTTCCACAAACATTATAGGTTTTAAATGTATCTAGATTTAGTATATCTAAAAAATAAAAATAAAAATTACATAAAATATTAAAAAATTCACTAAAAATTAAAAAAAAATGAAAAATACTTTTTTTTTTTTTTTTATAGAAAAAACGAAAACAACAAAACAATGGAATTGTTTGGTATATATTTTAAGAGGTGATTATGGCTTATTTTAATTTGGAAGGCTGCATCAGCTATTTTGTGTAACTTCTACTTATAGTTTATTAGGCATAAATAACTTAAATAAGTTAGAAAAATTGATTATTTGGAAGTTAGGAAATGAACGCTTTTAACTTATGTTTTCTGATTATTAGATTTTAACTTAATTGCAAATACGGGCCAAGATCTCATCTAAATAATCTTATTTGCCACTATTGTTTTCCCATGAACTCCTTATATGTCTCATTAAATTTACCAAATGCATTTTCCTTCCTACATTTGAAAAGTCACTATCCATTATCTAAAAATATCAAATTGCATTTTTTTTTTTTTTTTGGTGGTTCTTTTCCCTCTTCTTTTCCTTGTCTCTCACTATATAATTTGTCTCATCAATTTTAATTTTTATCTATTTAGAAAAAATTAAGTTATATTAAAAAAGAATAATAATAAATATTTAAAGATAAAAGGGCTTTCGGTCCAAATTTAGATTTTCTTTGTCCAAAGGTCCAGATGTAAAAGTATTTTGTCCATTAAGACACACTTAGGAAAAATGACCAAATTACCCTCATTCTCCATTCTTGTCCGTTGAATCACAAATATAGAACACGCCGCTGAGAGAGCCATACACAAACAAAAATACTTGTGTTCTTTAAGCCATTGGAAAGTGTATTTTATTTCATTACCGTTGTTGTTGGGGTCTTTGATTTGGTGTACATTTTATGGTTGTTCTTTCCACTTGGTTTGTCGTAATAGGTGCTTTGGAAACCTTTATTTTCTGTTTTAGGTGTTGACACTGTGTCTCCAATGACACTTGCTTTTCTTCTTATTTTCTCTTTTGTTTTTACTTCATACCGCCAACACCGGCTTGATGGTGTCAACACTAGGTTGTGCATGTTGTCAAGATAGCTTTCTAGTGTCAACACCAAGGCTTGTAGGTGTCGACACCAAACCTATTTCAAACGTGCGTGAAACCCCTCTGCTGCAAGGTGTCGATACTCTTCTTCGAAGTGTCGACACTTGACAGGACATTTGGGAAACCTTTGCTACGTTTTGGGCCTTTCTTTTTGGGATCTTTGTCTTATTTTCTTAGTTGACTTCGAGCAAGTATTCCACACTTTTCCTGGTACTATGTATAGGTCCTTTTACACCCTCTTTCCACACTTTTCTTTTTCTTTCTCTCTTTCCCTCTTACCGTAACCCACTTTTCTTTCTCTCTCAACTCGCTTTTTCACACAAATCCTTAGATCTACTCACATTGGGTAATCCCCGACGTTGCTTAATTGAGATAGATTTTAGAGCACATCAAGGGCTTCATCCTAATCTAAGCGGATCGTCATTTCACCACTTTCGACTTTGGAGTTTTTACGTCTCTTCTTCTTCCCTTGGCTTTGAGGTAGGGATTTCTTTGATTCTCTTCAATACTATGTTATAGATAGACATTTGATTACATGAAACATTATTGTTATGAGATTTTTTCTAAAAACATGAAGATGGGGGTCTAGGGTTTGAGTTAAAATTTGTGTTTTGTGCTTGATTATGTCAAATAAGTGTTATTGAGCATACTTAGAGGTAGAACTTGAAAGCCCTAATTTTTGTTTATTTAATAAGTTTGAGTAAAGAGATAAATTGATGATTCAAACATTTGTTGAGTTATACTTAGTAAAGTGAACTAACAAGGCAAAATGGATAGAGAAGGAAATCAAAAGGTTATTGAGGATTGATGTATATTGTGAATTAAAAGGAATGTCTTTAAAATATGTTATGAGTACCATGAATTTGAGTTACATTGTAATTGTTGAGTAATTTAGAAGAGCAAGGATTTCATTATTTTTCCTATTGTTGATATTCTATATGTCATGTTAATAGTTGAGGTATATTATGAGAACTCTCTTGTTTTAATTATAAGGTTTTATATTATTTACGGTTCGAGATTTTGTCCTTGGGCATAAGTAGAGGATGGTATTGTTTGTTATACAAGGAGTAGTTGATTAAATGTGTAATCACATGATTAAACGAGAATGCTTAGTATTGATTTGATTAGTTATTATTGTGGAATGTAAAATTGTCGGGTTGAGGTTCTATTTCACTTTGAGATAGGTTTTGTTTCTTTCTAGTTCGCCCCCAGAAAGAGTGGTGTGGTAGTTATGGCTTGACGGTCAAGTTATCCTATTTGTTAGTATTGTTAATTGATTTTTGTGTATGTATTGTGTTATAAGAGGTGCACCATTTGTCTTCCATGCTAGTGGGTGGTAAAACATTGGAGTATGTGTTGATGTTATTGTTGTCCCTTCTTTTTATATCATTGTGTGTGCTCCATTTTGCCCTTGTGCCTAAGGCCATAAAACATGGTATATGTTCCGTGAGTATGATGACTTGGAATACAAGACAAGAGTATGTTTTGAACATGTGAACTTGTTTTGGAAAGAAATGTTATCACAAGATTCTTTTGAATAAAAATGGACAAATTAGAAAGGCAATGAATGGTTTGTTTCTTGTATTGTTAAAAAGGATCTTTTGGGAAAATGTACTTATGTAAGTATATTTTATTTATGAAAAGTAACATTACTTATATAATTATAATGTCAAGCATTCATGATCATATAGCTATCTATGTATTGTTATTATTTAAGA
This sequence comes from Camellia lanceoleosa, assembly GCA_025200525.1. Classification (NCBI taxonomy): domain Eukaryota; kingdom Viridiplantae; phylum Streptophyta; class Magnoliopsida; order Ericales; family Theaceae; genus Camellia; species Camellia lanceoleosa. The sequence continues at coordinate 128,269,919 of CM045763.1, read as the reverse complement.
CCATTGAGATTTCTATTGGACATTTGTGTTCATCTCACATGGCTAATTATTTTTTTCAATTGTGGATTTGAAGACTTGTTCAAAATCGAAGAGTCTATTAATTGTTGGCCCAGAGGCTTGATACCTATAGGCGAAATGCCATGTAGGGTTAACTCCTATTTTATTTCGTTTATTTTCTTACTGTAAGCCTAAAGGCACCTGATCGTAATAATATATCATCATTATGTATCAAGAGAGAACATTTACTGTTATTCTTTATTTTGCATTAGCATCTATGTTATGGTTAAATGATTGTAATAAGGGTTTTAATAATAAATTCGAGTAATAAAAGTCAGGGGTGTTACACAAACCCTAGTCTCTCTCTCTCTCTCTCTCCCTCATCTTTTTTTCTGTAGAAAACCATGGCGCTAAAACATGTGGTGACCCACAATATCTATCATCAATCCACAACAGTATTCCAAGAATAGTTTGATTAATATTGACAAGTTAAACCATTAAATAAATCTATTACATAACTCAAAAATTATCTCTTCTTCCTTGAACTATTTATGTGATTACATCATTGTATAAATACATTCCTCAAATAATGACAATAGTTCAATGGATAACAGATAATACAAAATATAAATATCCTAAGGCAAACATTTTCTCAAGGAGTGCGCTTGAACATAGAAAAGGTGGAATTTAGTTTCCATCACAAAAGAATAGCCCGAGGCTTCAACAGATAGCACATAAAAAAGCCTCCATGCTCCCATCCAAAATACATCTCAATGCTAACCACCTTGGTAGCACGTCAATATCATCCCCCTAAAAGATTGTTAGTTTTGGGGTGAATAATTGCCCAGTAGGAAATACCATTAACAAATTATATAATTAATCGAGATACATATGATCATACTATGCAAGAGATAAGAAAAACCCAAGTTCGTTCCTTTTTAAAAACATGACATCAAACTATGTAATGTCGCTAACAATTCTCATATAAAAACATTGGCAATAAATAGCGCATGGCGTCCTAATACAAGAGTCGTATGCCATAAATACATATGTGTATATATATATAGAAAATAATCTCATATTTGCTGACTCTAGAAACAAATAGGTGTTGGGAACCCAAGACCTTACTCTTCTACATTTGTCGACTCCAAACAATGGGCTCGTGGACACCTAAAATCATGTTTTCCACATTCGTTGACTCTAAAAACAGTAGGCATGTGAACACCTAAAAACCTTTCCCACATTTGTCTAATGATATGTATAAAACAACCCAATTGGGCACCTTGACTCCTCATGTGGGTACCAATATACGATATACAACTCAAAACCAAAATCCCATTCACAACCTCGACTCATACGCTTATTTACCCCTTCCAATTCTTTCCAATTCCAATCATTAACAATTTAAAACCACAAGGTATAATTAATAAATGCAAATGATAAATGAGTTTCCAAAATCCCAATTTCCCTAAAGTAGTTTCAATTCACAACAATCCAACAATTTAAACATTCACAATTAAAGAGATTCTCCAAGTCATACCCATCATCATCTCAAGGTTTTGTGTTAAGAGGTTCCCAAAATTTCATATTCCAACATAAAAATCAAGTCAATACATCCAATTTCAAGATTATAAGGCCAATCGAACCAAATCCCCTTTATTGAACAAATTTGAAAATTAAGGTTTTAAGAAAATTGGGGCTTTTCCTTTTTAAGGTATTTATAGGCCAATTCTCAAAACCCATAGCCCAATCATCAACATATATACATAAACTCTTCAAAGAAAATCATGAGATATAACCTTTTTTGATCAAACCCATTAGAGAACATACAAATCTTCATACATCTATACATACATATATGTATATAATGAAAATACCACATATGTGTCTCAAATCAAAGATTTAGCAAGTTAAAAGTATCCCTACCTCAAGATTGAAGACAAAGAATGAAGACCCAACCCTAAGCTCCAAAATAACACGAAATAATCAGTAGAACCCAAGATCTAGGCTTCTTTTTCAACTTTCTTAAAGGATCTAAAGTGGATTTAAGGTAAAAACTAGAGAAATCAAGTGTTGTATGGCCATGGTTTTGGGGGTGGGTGCTTGAGAGAGAAAAGGTATAGAAAAAGTGAAAGAAATAGTGTTTAGATCGACTTTTAAATGTGTTGTCCTGAACAGACCGCTTGAGCGAAGTGCAGAAATTATGAAAAATCTCGAGCAAACTTTCTATCGCGTGAGCGATAGATGCAAGGTCTCAAAAGTTTTGCTGAGCTATAGTGAAAATACTAGAAACCTCAATTATATGCTCAAGAGATTAATTAATTGCTCGAGCGATCTCGCAAAACAGTAAGATATCGAGCTGAGATCACCGCTGAGCGATCGTTTGACCACTCAAGCGGTCTTCCAGAACAAACTGTTACAATCTACCCCCCTTAAAGAATTTCATCCTTGAAATTTCATGATTCCTGCTAACAATACCTCGACAAACTCAAAGAAGATTTAACACCATAACAACAACTCCAAAGAATTACAACATCATTAATTGAAAATGAAATCTTTTCACACTTTGAATAATAACATGAAGGTCTAAGTTTTTAAGAAAGTAACACTTTTTCATTATGTCACTCCATAGGTCAAAATACATATATTCGGGGAACACAACAAATTAACAAGATTACATGTTATTAAACAACTGATATTTCTCTCTGACCTCAGCTTCTCATTCCAAAGTAGTTTCTTCTATCCCGTGATGATGCCATGACACCTTGACTAGAGGAATGGTTTTGCCCCTCAAAGTTTGCTCTCAAAAATCTAAGATTTCACGGGTCTCTTCTCATAAGAAGGCCCTTATTCACTCTAAGTTTGTCTAGTCTAATACATGGAAGGATCGTGTTCATGCTTATAAAGCATGGAAATATGAAATACATCGGCACCCCGGATAGTTGTAATGGTAAGGCAAGATAATAGGCTATCTCTCCCACCTATTCTATAATGTCAAAAGGACTAATGAACCTAGGTGATAATTTCTCACTTTGCCCATATCTCATTAAACCCTTTCTAGGTGACATCTTCAAAAACACATGACCACTCACTTCGAAAGATAGAGGTGTTCTCCTCCAGACAACATGACTCTTCTATCAGCTTTGAGTCGTGATCAACCTCTTCTAAATAAGAGCCACTTTCTTGGTGGTCTCATGAACTAACTCAAGTCCAAGCATGGGTGTATCCCCCACCTCGGTCCAACACACCGGTGATCTACACGGACACCCATACAAGGCTTCGAAAGGTGTCATTCCAATGCTAGTTAGAAGCTATTATTGTAGGCAAACTCCGTTAGAGATAAGTGCCTCTCCCAAGAACCCTTGAAGTTACATGCAAGTTTTCAACATGTCTTCTAGGATTTGATGGTGTGCTCGCATCGCCGGCTTAAGGGTAATAGGCAGCTAACAATCAATTGTGTACCCATAATGTTTTGCAAACTCGCCATAACTATGTGGTAAAATGAGGGTCTCTATCTAAAACGATGCTCACTAGAACCCCGTGAGTCGAACAATCTCTCTAACATAAAGCTCAAATTAATAATCAACTAAATCACCTATATATATAGCACAAAAATGGGTTGACTTAGTTAATCAATCCACAACTATCCAAACCATATCATTACCCCTCAGGTCTAGGAAGGCCCAAACCAAAGTTCATAGTGATGTGCTCCCACTTCCACTCGGCTATTGGTAAGGGTTGCAACAACTCGATTGGCTTTTGGTTTTCTTCTTTGTCTTGTTTAGAAATTATACACTTGGACACAAACAAGGCTACATCTTGTTTCATACCTCTCCACCAAAATTGACGACTAAGGTCGGATGCATCGAAGGCTTGAGTGATGGAATTCCTAGAGTACTTCATCTCTATAAGTTTTCGATCCAAGAAAGCGGTCTAGATACGACACTCGAATCAAAATGTACCCTCAACCCCTTCTCCTCCTTTCCTTGGGATATTTTCCTCGACACCTCCACTTCGAGTCACCTATTGCACTTCAGGATTCTGTTACAAGCGTTGCTTGTGCAAGAAAAGTAAACAAAGTGGCATGCTCAGGAGACTCGCCCAAATGTAAGTGAAATTCACCTAGGTCACCTAACATTTCCTATTCTCTAATGGCTAGGCTAGCAACGGTACCTACAGACTTCCTATTCAAGTCATCGACCACTACATTAGCCTTTCCTAGATGATAATGTAATTTAAAGTTGTGGTCCTCTATGAATTCCATCCACCTTCTCTGACATAGGTTCAAATCTTTTTGAGAAAATAGGTACTTAAGGCTATTATGATCTGGGAACACGTCAAATTTCTCTCTATATAGATAGTGCCACCAAAGTTTTAGAGTAAAGATGACCGCGACTAACTCTAAGTCGTGAGTTGGATGATTTCTCCCATGTGTCTTTAACTGACGTGAACCATATGTCACAACTTTCCTTCGTACATCAAGAGACACCCCAAACCTTCTCTAGAAACATCACAATACACAGTGTAGCCCAACCCTCTCTCTAGAATAATTAGAATTGGTGTCGTAGTTAATCTAGTTTTTAGCTCCAAGAAAGATCTCTCATAAGACCCACTCCAAACAAACTTTGCCCCTTTTCAGGTAAACTTAGTCAATGAGGATGCTAGGGTGGAGATGTCTTTCACAAACCATCTATAATAACTAGTAAGACCCAAAAAGCTATGGATCTCAAAGGCATTCTTAGGTGCTCATAAGTCCAAGACCGCCTCAATCTTTGAAGAGTCCACAAGACCCCATCCCGAAACAACGTGACCCAAAATCGCACCTCAAAATCCATGACTCACATTTCTATTAGTACACAATAGGTGTTCCCTAAGCAATCGCGAAGACAACATGGAGGTGCTCTTCATGCAACTCTTTTGAAGGTGAATAGATAAGGATGTCATCTACAACAACCACTACAAATTTGTCAAGATATTCTTGGAAGACTTAATTCATCAAGTCCATGAAAGCTGCAGGGGCATTGGTAAAGCCAAACAGCATTACAAGGAACTCGTAGTGGCCATATCAAGTAGGAAAGGTCATCTTTCTCCTTCACTCACAACTAATGATAGCCCGACCTCAAATCTATCTTGGAGAAACAACGGGAACCCTTGAGTTGATCGAAAAGGTCATCTATTCTAGGTAATGGGTATTTGTTCTTAACCGTGACTATATTCAATTTGCAATAGTTAATACATAATCACAATGAACAATCATTTTTTTTTTTTTTTGGTGAAGAGAATCGATGCTCTCCATGGCAAGATACTAGGGCAAATAAAGCCCTTGTCTAATAACTCTTGTAACTGCTCCTTCAAAACGAGCAACTCTACCGACGCAAATCTATAGGCTAACATAAAGATGGGTGTCATGCCATGTACCAAGTCTATAGAGAACTCGACCTCACGGTGAGGTGGTAATTTAGTGAAATCCTCTAGAAAGGCGTCTGAATACTCGTAAACCACTCTAGGAAATATACCTTAATCATACCACTACCATCGCCTATGAAAGTTACAAGAAGGAAGCTAAGTTTGTTTTGACCACGGGTCATACAATGACGACAACAATCTATTGATTTTATCCCCCCGGACAAGAGAAAAAATCACCACCCGATGTGCATACAGTAACTCTCCTACAGTAGCAGTCTATGATGGCACGGTAGGAAGACAATCAATCGATGCTGATGATGACATCGAAACCCAACATGTCTAATAATACACAGTTAAAACAGAGTCAACGATCATCGACCTCAATCACACACCTGCGACATACCCAATTCAAAACAATTTTACCTCCAATAGGTGACTCTACCATAAGCGAAGATTCTAGTTGCTCAATTTCTAATCCCAAAATGGATGCAAATGCAAATGCAAATGCTATAAATGAGTAGGATACCCCGGTATTTGTAGACACCTCATTTTGACCGGCCCTAAGACTTGGGCTCTTTCTTCCGAACACCTTATGATAAAAATTGGAATGTGCTATTTTACGAATTTCTCAGCAGAAAAGTCAAGTTTAAGCTTTAATTCTAACCTTACAATCTGCTTTTGGCCAAATTATTTTAGACCTATTCAAAAATATTTTTCTGAATTTTTTCTTTTCCAAAAAATTTAGCAATTTTGAAAAATAAGCTCTCACACCACATGGTAAGCCTCGTGTTTTTGAGATATCACATGGCAAGCCGTGTGTTTCTTTTTGAGTGTTTGAAAATTTCATAAATACCCCCCTCATTTTGTTGTTTTGGAAGAGAGAAAAAAATAGAGAAAATTTTAAGAAAGAAAATTTTGTTTCAAAGAGAGAAGTTTGAGAAAGAAAGTTTTGTTTCAAAAAAAGAGGAAAAAATGAGAGAAAATTTTGGAAAATTTTTGTTTCACAAAGTCTTGAGAAGAGAAAATTTTGGAAAAAAGTTCGCTCCAATAGATCTTAAACCTTTCTACCCAATCGGTATATACCACCCAAAACCACATTAAAGTTAAACCTTGAATTTCTTTTGAGATTCCAAAGCATACATCATAACCGTGAGGGTATAAAAAGAAAGTTTGATAATCTAAAATTCACCATTTTCCTTCAAAAGGTGAATTTTTGCAATCTTCTCATTTATTTTGTTATATTTTCTTTTATGCTTTTAAATATGTGATATTTAGGTTAGGAAGTGGAAGGTTGATCCTCTAATCCTTATATTTCTTTTCATTTATTTTCTTGTATTTTCTTTTACTGCTTTTAAATATGTGATATTTAGGTTGTAAAAGTGAAAGGTCGAGCCTGCCCTTAGATTTTGTTTTAAAATATGTGTTTAAGTATGTGATATAAAATGTGGTTTAAGTTAGTTAAGATGTAATTTCTTTACTAACTATATTATATATTATTATATTATAATATATATATATATATATATATTTGCGTGATAGATAAAACAACATTCACATCTCTAATGTATGTATATATTATTTATTAATTATATTATATTTATTAAGAAATAAAAAATAAATATAAAAAAAAGAGAAAAGGAAAATAAAAAGAAATATAAATGTTGTGTGAGGCGTCTGTGTCATTGTTGCTTCTGTTAGTTTAAAGTGCTCAAATATTATTTGAGAGGAAACACACCACAAGGTGAGGTATTGGCAGAATAGTTAATGCCTAAGTTTCAGGTCAGGGGTTCAAAAACCCCTCTCCAACATCATTGAATTCTTTTTTGGATTAATCCAACAAGGCTAATGATAGCCACATCAACCAACATGCCATGTCACACAACAAGACTAACAAAATATTATGCATCTAGACTTTAATATTCCCTGCCTTGACGAAATATTGCTTTCTCTACGTAATATTCCCCAAAAGGTAATTTTGGATTCTTTTGAGATGAGAAGACTTGTTCCTAGCTAAACAAATCGTTCCGAACGCAACCGTGAGGTTAGAACGGAGAAATTCTGAATATGAAGTTTTTGTTTTCTTTTAATTTGAGAGATTTGTGAGGTTTTATTTTATTATAATATTTTCTTCCTTTTCTCCGTTATACGGATATGTAATTATTCAAGTGATGTAATAATTTTCGCCTCGTGATCTTTCTATCCCGCTCTTTTTACTTTCTTTATTTTTACATAAACATCCACTACAAAAAAAAACACTTTTGGCGACTAAATTTTTAGTCGCCAAAAGCCCTTTTTTAGTCGCCAAATGTTGAATTTTCACTTTTTCCGACGAAAAATTTTAGTCGCCGCTGTGGTCGGCAATAGGTGGTCGCGGATACCTTTGGCGACTAAAGATTTGTTAGTCGGCAATACATTCGCCTTCGCCATCAAATAATTAGTCGCCAATAGTCATTCCATTTTCTCAAATTATACTTTCAAATGATTTAAACCTTTAGTCGTCGATACTAATTTCTTTTTATTATTTACGATTTGTCGACTAAACTGTTGTCGCTAATTCTATCTTTCGCCACCAACAACTTTAGTCGCCAAAAATAGTTTTCTAAAAAAAAAAAAAAAATTCCCCTTGGTTTTCCCAAGTTTCGAACCCCTAACCTCCCAACACTCTCAACACTCAATTTTTACCAACACTCTATCCCCATTGCGCCAGTAATACATTCTCTGAATATAAATGCAAAATATATTATTTATATACTATATTGACCGTAATTAATACAAAGTTATATATATAAAAATAATTATTTTATTTAATATATTTTATGCAAAAAATAAATTATTTACGAAAAAAATTAAGATCGTACTTTTGGCGACTAAATCTGAATTTTAGTCGCCAATTATATATTTTTTGGCTACTAATTTGTATTCAGTCGCTAAAAACCTGAAATCCCGCCTAAGGTTAGCACTTTTGGCGACTAAACTGAATTTTAGTCGCCAAAACCTCCACTTTGGGCGACTAAACTGCAATTTTTTTGTACTAATTTTTTAGCTAAACTGCAATTTTTTTGCTACTAATTTTTTTTTGTAGCCAAAAGACTTCACTTTCAGCGACCAAACCAATTTTAGTCGGCAAAACACCTGTAATTGGCGACTAAACTATTTTTTAGTCGCCAAAACCATCACTTTTGGCTACGAACCAATTTTAGTCGCCACAAACCGTCACTTTTGGCTACTAAACAACCTGTAGTCGCTAATAACCCTATATTTGGCGACTAAAGGGCCTTTTAGTCGCTAAAACCATTACCTTCGGCGACTAAACTGCTTTAGTCGGCAAAACTGATCAACTTTGACGACGAATTCGATTTTAGTCGCCAAAATCAGATTTCTTTTAGCTTAATTTAAATTAGAAATTTTAGTCGCCGATTGTGCTTTTTGTTGTAGTGATCATATTTTGCTTTGCATATATGTTTCATGTATCTTGATTTGGCTGAGTTTCCATCTATGGATTTAATCAATTCTTATGTAATTATGTGCACTACCTCATGTTTTGAGATGATTTGCATGTCATATGTTAATAGCCGAATTTTCAGTTGCATTTTTGTGTATGTATTGCATTAAAATCTTGAATCTAGGATCATGCATGTTTTTCTAACTCTGTTTTGCAGTTATTCGTGGGAGTCAATAAATATGCAAGTTTTCATGCTTTAGCATCCCGTCTTTGTGTGTTTTTCTTACTGTGTTTAGCATCCTACCATGAGGCTATTTGCTTATTTGATATATCTCTATGAATGTCGATGGATGGAGGTTGTGTTGTTCAATTTGAAATAATATTGATTTTCATGTTTGTAAACTCAATTTTTTTGAGTTGTACATCTTCAAAACTTTTTCAAAATGCATGAAAATAAATTATTCCAAAATGAATGACGTAATATATATTTGTTTGCTTCACATAATAAATTTAGGATTTATTAAATAAATCAGAATATAAACATATAACGAAATAAAACTCATATCATGGTTTAGTAGAGGTCGATCTTTTGATCGAGTGAGCGAGGGTACTCAATTAATGACCTTCCCTCTCATACCTAAGGTTTCAAACCGACATCTTTGGTTACAACTAATAGTAGCCTTGGCACAAGTCATGGGTTTCTTAATTTTCCCAAAATACTAAGTGGTGACTCGAGATCCGATAACTTAATCTATTTTTGACAAAGATTTTTGCAATAAAATGGATTTTCTATAAAATTTGCCAACTGACTTTTATCTACGCTTCACATTACACTCGTGAGACTAGATCGAAGAAATCGAGGGTTCGAATCGCTTAACATGCGCAGTACCCCCCAGGCGATGTTATAGTTTCTAGCAACTCCACTGGGGATTTTATGAAACCTTGACTCGAACTCCATCATATGATTTTTATTTTCAATTTTATGTTCATTGTATTGCAAGCATTGGTGCGCTTGAAGTTCCTATGTTGTCCAAATTCTAGTGGGAGCACAAGTAAACTTTTTGTGACACTATACCATCTCCGCGTTACTTTTGAGATCTTGTGTTAATACCTTTTAAGATGTATCAAAAAGGTAGCTCCACTATCTAAGGTTACCGGACTTAAAAGAAAGGCTATATTGATTCGTCCAACCTCCTGGGATCTTAAATGGTTATTAACCGAAGGACTCTTTAGTGACGTCATCTTAACTTCAAACCCTTAAGAATAGAGCTAACCTTATACATATAGTGAACTATGGCACCTTTCCAACTTAGGACTGGCTACTCTCCCATTTCTAGGATGTATGATACCACTTGTTTGAATAGTGAAACTCTAGATTATTTCAAAGCTAGGACAGGGTAACCCTATGCCCCATAGTGGTGTTTGTTATCTTTCTTGCTATGTGCTATGCATGGGATCTATACAGAGGTTCTTAAATTTAGATATGTGGTTCAGACATATCAGTTTGAGGAGGTTTATGAGGCTGAATTAATTTTTCCAATGGGGTGTACAGTAATTTGGCGGTGATTAGTTGTGCGAATTGAGCCAAAGTGCTACTGGAATTCTGATTAGAGAACTTGTTTTTGTTTCGCTTACAGGCGCTTGTAGCACCATAGCTTTAGAAAAGTCGGATATCTCACAAAGTCTACCAGTGTGAATCCTTAAAACTAATGGGATATCAGACCGTTTTTGTGATCAGGGAATAACCACCTATTGATTGCACGAGCTTTATTTTGAACGTGGTGGATGGCCTACACTTAAACTAGCAATTCAGGAAAGGTTTCATTTCAAGTTCTAAATCAGATGTTAAGTCTGAGTCTTATTCCATCGAAGTCTGTGGAGTCAAAGTCGACTCGAGTTAGTCCGGCCGCTTGAGTCCGGTGATTTCGAGAGTGATAACCTAGACATCTCTATTATGTCAAGGTCTTCTTTTATCATTTTCTTTTGAATCTGTTGTCATCACTGAGTCGGAGTTTCTTTCAAATAAAAGTGTCGTAGATTCCTCGAGATTTGCAAAATTTGATTGATTAGGAGGAAGAGAGGCGTGTTAAGCCTTTAATGGATTAGATTGTTTCAGTTAACATGGGTACTGAAAATGATTCTTGCTTGGTCCAGATTGGTTCCATGTTGTCTTCAAAAGGACATGAGCGATTAGTCGCTTTATTAAAAGATTTCAAAAAATGTTTTTGTGTAGTCCTAAGAAGACATACCTGAAATTGATCCTGATATTGTATAATATAGAATCCTTCTAGACCTTGGGACTCGAATTCTTAGCTTTCAAACCATGATTCAAAGATGTCCAATAACCAACAAGAGTATAAGGCTAGCATAGCCGAATTGGAAACAACCTTAGAACTAAGGGCAATAAGGTTGGTTGTCATCAGAGATTCAAATTGGATCATTTCTTAACCCAATGAAGACCAGAAAGAACAATCAAGTTCCTATCTACGACCCTAGGGGCAAATTCACATCTAATTAGACGAGTTCTTACATCATCAAGTCTATCTAGTCAGAATGAGGTATCATTCTTGTAGATTTAGATAGCCTAGAGATCTCACAACCAATCAACATGGAAAAGTTAAAAAGGTACTACCCTTGGGAGGCTCATCACCAAAAACCGAAGGGCACCTGCAAAAGTTAGAGCAAAAAAAAAATGAAAAATGAAAAAACTGAAGAAAAGCTCGCAAGGTCAAAAACCCAGAAGGGCGACTTTCACAAAAGTTAGAGCACAAAAGAAGAGTGTTAATATCCGAGTGAGCCTTACCCGGAACTACGTAAGGCTTGATTCCTATCTTTGGGATACGTGGGCAGCTTCATCTTGAAGTTCGGTCCTAACCATTTTCAACTCACTCATCTCATCTATGTTTGATTAATATATTTCTACTTGACGCAGCTGTCTTGTCCATGTTTAATTGGGATATCTTTATTTAGTTCAAGTGTCTTATCTCTTCTTTATAGTAGATCCAGATGCAAGACAAATCAAGTTTGGATTTGAGTTTGTGCATCTCAAGGGTTGATTTCATGTTGGTCGGGTAGTGGTCATTTGAAAACAAATTTTGAGAACTTTTAATCAAGTCGACTAATTTTCTAAAATTATTCCATTTTTGCAAAAATGCACTATTCTTTGGACCAAAAAAAGGAAAATTTTCAATGCTCACAATTTGACTTACATAATTTCAAAATAGCAAGTGGAGCAAGCGTATTAATCTAACTCTCATGTTGGTCAAAATATTTTTAGCAGAAAACCAAACAAAAAGTCAAAGCGATGAACTAGGGGCACAAATGAAGTTAGTTTTCTTTCTTTCCCCCATATTCTCAAAAGTCTCCATTTATATTGTCAATCACTCGCCGGAAAATGCATGATTGTTGTACAGAACCCTTTAGTTGGGCAGTTGACTGTTGGTGGGTTTTTGTTTTAAATCTCATTTTACGGCACCGTGCCTAGAATATTCTAAACCATGCCTGTAATTGTTCTACTTGGTTGTGCCTGTGGTGTTTATAATCACGCACATGATAAAGTTTTATGTCCACAAAATGATTTTCATGGTTAGGTGTTATGCCATTCAAATTTGCGAAACAAATTCATTTTATTAAATTTCAGGGTGAATCCCCGATTACAGCTTTCAAAACAAGAAAATTTCAAACACAAAAAGAGAAATCTGAAGCATTGGTGTTCCTTCCTAAGCAAAACCAAAAATACAAGGAGAAAAAAAAAACAAAGTACAAGCATGGTTCTCATTTTCTAGTGACTTGAGTTTTACGCGGTAACAGTTACACACTGATGCCTCGTTTCTAGTATCAATTGCCTTGCTTCATCATCACTTTCAAGAAGCTCTTGAAGACTATGTCTCGGTATTAGCAAAGCTTCTGAAAGAGATTACTCCTTACTACCATCAAATGTAGAGCACCAATAAGTCGAATCAAACCGCAATGGTCGCTCACCATTTTAGCTCCTTGTTTTGTTTCTTCGTTGCTAATCTCTTCTCGAGGCCCTTATACATACACTAGAGTTAGAGAGTTGGCTTAATCGATGTACTTCACTCGTCCTACCTTGAAGCTGGTGGACAAATTGGAGACCGCAATCGTGGTCTCTACACAGGACTTCAATGTGAAGTGGTTGGCATCGATATCAGACTGTGTTACCATCAATTGCTCGACTGACAGCGCAAGAAAGCTGAAAACAGAGACAAGGGCACTCTGTCGAGGCTTAGAACAGCCGGTAATTTTGACTGGGGAATCGTTAAGGTCATGAAAGAGAGTGAGAGGACGGCGAGAAGAGGCCATGTCAAAAGACAATAATGCTGCTAAAGAGAGAATTGGTAAAGTAATGGTAGAGAGAGTTTGCAGCTTTTTACTCAAGCCTCGGTTTAACAAGAAATTGGAAGAGAAGAAGAAGCCAAGAGAAGAGGGATTTTCGATGCAATCTTTGACAAATGAGGTCGGTCTAACTGTTGTCGGTCAGGCGTGTCGTGATTGTTGAAATCGTGCGCCAGACACGACGCTCGACGAAGACGAACAAGGGAGGGAAAGATAAAACATGGGAGGAGTGTATACATGTATATATTTTGTATATATATGCCTATGTATCCGTGATTCAGATGTCCAGGTATTCAGATCCGTTGTCTCAGGTTCTGTATATATATATGTATATGTATGTATTGGTGTATATATATAGTTTGTATGTATATATATACATACATGATATGTATTTTGCATATTGTTTGTGTCTATATATATATATGGGGTATGTATATAAACGTTGAAAACAAAAAATAATTTCAAAAAAAATTCAAAAAAAAAATTTGTCAAAAAAATAAAGACAAAAAATTCAAAAGGAAATTTTGAAAGAAATTTGCCAAAAAAAAAAATCAAAAACAAACATTCAAAAAAAAAATGGAAAAGAAGAAAAAAAAATCATTTTATCTTTTATGTATCCATCATATCATATCCATCATATTGTGTGTCTCACATTGCCCCTTCGTGTTTTTGCATTCATCATCACACTTGCATTGTCTATTATATTTGTCATCCATGGTTACATTCCATTCACATCACTTCAAACTTTTTTGTTACAACATTTCTCCTTTATCCAGTTGAAAACCATCTCCTATTTCGTATTGAGGTATGGTTTAGGTCACGCTTGTTGGTTAAGGCCCATTTAATCATTTATTCGGTTGAAACCATCGCCCTATTTTGTATTGAGGTACGGTCTAGATCTAGTATATTAGTTAAGACCCTTTCTTCTTTACTCGGCTGAAACCATCGCCTATTTGGTATTGAGGTACTCTAGGTCTAGTATATTTGTTAAGACCCCTTTCTTTTACCCGCTTAAAACCATCGCCTATTTCGTATTGAGGTACGGTCTAGGTCTTGTATATTGATTAAGATTTATTTTTCCTTTATCCAGTTGAAATCAATCCCTTATTTCTTATTGAGGGACAATCTGGGTCTCGCTGTTTGATTGAAACCCTCTTTTCTCCTCATCATGTGAGTGTGTTTGGATTGTACCCCTTTGTTATGCTTCATTGGCATGAGGCTTGCCTCGCCATATATTACATATTGCATTGCATAAATCATGCATTTTCAAAAAGAAAAGAAAAAAAAGAATTCAACTTTCAATTGCATTAGCATATCATTTGCTTGGTTACAACTATTAGATTGTTGCATCACTTGGCTACAATCTATTCACATCAACATTTGATTACAACCTTTTTCATTGGTTAATGTTGGCCCTCTTCGATAATGATACTATCCATTTCTAAGTTATCGGCTCAAACCATCTGTTAATACCTTCCCTGCTTTGGGTTATAGGTTAAAACTATTCATCGGTTACATTTCTTTTTATTATGTGAGCGTATTTGGATTGTATCCCCTATTATGCTTCATATCATTTGCATAAGGCTTGAGTCACATTATCCGTTGCATTGCATTGTAAATCATGAATTTTCAAAAACAAAAAGAACCCAAGATCGCTAAGCTGTAAGTCTAACTTTCAATTATATTTCGAGCATTTCATTTGCATTCTACCCCTAACTACGCTTAGTTTGATTCCTTGCAAAGGGATATATAGGCAACCTTCAGATTCAACCAATCATTCGCATCTTGTTTGTTCGCCTAAGCCTTACGGCTTTATCAAAAGGGTTGTCTTCGGACTTTGACATTCACTCACGCCATGAAATAAATTTGAACTCACAAAGAGGGCAATTGTAAACACCTCATTTTGATCGAATTCTAAGATCGAGCATTTCTTCCTAACACCCAATAATGAAAATTAAATTGTGTTATTTTACGAATTTCTCAGTAGAAAAGTCAAGTTTAAGCTTTAATTCTAACCTTACAACCGTTTTAGCTAAATTATTTTAGACCTATTCAAAAATATTTTTCTGAATTTTTTCTTTTTCGAAAAATTTAGTACTTTTGGAAAATCAGCTCTTACACCACATGGCAAGCCACATGGTTTTGAGATATCATATGGCATGCCGTGTGTTTTTGGAAATACCACATGGCTAGCCATGTGTTTTGAGTGTTTGAGAATTCTATAAATACCTTCTCATTTTGTTGTCTTGGAAGAGAGAAAAAAAGAGATAAAATTTTGAGACAGAAAATTTTGTTTCAAAAATAGAGGGAAAAAAAAGAGAAAATTTTGTTTCAAAAAGAAAAAGAGAGAGAGATAGAGAATTTTGAGAAAAAAAAATTATTTCAAAAAAGAGGAAAAATGAGAGAAAATTTTAAAAAAAATTTGTTTCACAAAGTCTTAAGAAGGGAAAATTTTTGGAAAATAATTTTGTTTCAACAAATCTTAAATCTTTCTATCCACTGCCATATACCACCCAAAACCACATTAAAGCTAAACCTTGAATTTCCTGCTGAGATTCCGACACATACATCATAACCGTAAGACTATAAAAATAATAAAAAAAAAGTTTGATAACAAGAAAATTCACCATTTCCTTCAATAGGTGAATTTTTGTAATCTTCTAATTTATTTTGTTATATTTTCTTTACTGTTTTAAATATGTGAAATTTAGGTTAGGGAAGTGGAAGGTCGAGCCTGCTCCTTAGATTTCTTTTCATTTATTTTCTTGTATTTTCTTTTACTGCTTTTAAATATGTGATATTTAGGTTGTGGAAGCTAAGGTCGAGCCTCTATACCTTATATTTTGTTTTAGAATATGTGTTTAAATATGTGATATAAAAATGTTATTTAAGTTAGTTGAGATGTAATTTCTTTACTAATATATTATATATTATATTGTAATATATATATTTTTGGTGCAAATGATAGATGAAACACCATGCACATCACTAATATATGTATATATTACTTATTAATTATATTATATTTATTGTTAAATAATAAATACATAATAAAAAAAAAGGAAAATAAAAAGAAATATAAATGTTATGTGAGGCGTCTATGTCTTTGTTGTTTCCTGCTAGTTTAAAGTGCTCAAATATTATTTAAGGGATAACACAACACATGGTGAGGTTTTGGCAGAATAGTTAAAGTTTATGGTAAGTCTTAAGTCAGGGGTTCAAAACTCCTCTCCAGCATCATTGAATTCTTTTTTTGGGCAAGTCTAGACAGTGCCACGGTCACCACGCCAAGAACTCGCCATGTCAAGATCATAGTCAACACTAATGTAATATTCGTGATCCGATGGAATATTTCCTATCTTGACAAAATATTCCTTTCTAACAAAATATTCCCCAAAAAGGTAATTTTGGATTGTTTTTTAGAAGGGAAGACTTGTTCCTAGCTAAACAGACCGTTCCGGACGCAACTGTGACGTTAGAATGGAGAAATTCTGAATATGAAGTTTCTGAATATTCTCTATCTTGACGGAATATTCCTTTCTCTAACAAAATATTCTCCATAAAGGTAATTTTGGATTGTTTTTGAGATGGGAAGACTTGTTCCTAGCTAAACAGACTGTTCCGGACGCAACCATGAGATTAGGATGGAGAAATTCTGAATATGAAGTTTCGCTTTTTTAATTTGAGAGTTTTGTGAGTTTTATTTTATTGTAATATTTTCTTCCTCTCCTCCCTTATTCGGATATGTAATTATTCAAGTGATGTAATAATCCCCTCGCTTCTTTCTATCTCGCTCTTTTACTTGCTTTCTTTATTTGTACATAAACATCATATTTTGCTTTGCATCCATATTTCATATATCTTGATTCGACTAAGTTTGCATCTATGGATTTAATCAATTCGTATGTAATTATGTGCACTATCTTATGTTTTGAGATGATTCAAATGTCATATGTTAGTAGCCGAATTTTTAGTTGCATTTTTGTGTATGTATTGCATTAGAATCTTGAATCTAGGATTATGCATGTTTTTCTAACTTTGTTTTGTAGCTGTTCGCGGGAGTCAGCAAATATGTAAGTTTTTATGCTTTAGCATCCCGTTTGTGTGTGTTTTTCTTACTATATTTAGCATCCTACAATGAGGCTATTTGCTTATTTAATATATCTCTATGAATGCTGGTGGATAGAAGTTGTGTTATTCAATTTGAAATAATATTGATTTTCATGTTTGTAAACTCAATTTTTTTGAGTTATATATCTTCAAAACTCTTTCAAAATGCATGAAAATAAATTGTTCCAAAATGAATAACATTGTCAATATTTGTTTGCTTCACATAGTAAATTTTAGGATTTATTAAATAAATCAAAATATAAATATATAAAGTAAATAAAACTCATATCATAGTTTAGTAGAGGCCGATCTTTTGATCAGGTGGGCAAGGGTGCTCGATTAATGACCTTCCATCTCATACCTAAGGTTTCGAACCAAGGCATCTTTGGTTACAACAAACAGTGACCTTGGCACAAGTCATAGGTTTTCTAATTTTCCCAAAATATTAAGTGGCAACTTTGAGATCTAATGACGCAGTCCATTTCTGGCAAAGGCTTTTGCAATAAAATGGATTTTCTATAAAAGTTTCCAAATTTGAACTCTCATTTACGTTTCACATTGCACTCATAAGACTAGATTGAAGAAATCGAAGGTCCGAACTGTTCAACATGTGCATATACCCCCCAGGCAATGTTATAGTTTCTATTAACACACTAGCCTAAGTATTGAAAATAAGATAAGTACCTCTTAGTACTAATGATCTAGATGACTGCTCAGATGAAGTAATGGCACAAACTCATCCTTATAGTCCCCGTTCTCTCGAATCACCCCTATATACATGGACCAGTTGCACCAAATGTGCAGAAATGGCCCCATGCATTACTCTCAATACCTATCCAAACCGAATGGGCCGATAAATGCACTCTAACCTCGGTTTACTTGATAACCTCCCGTCTGCCGAGGCCTTGAAGCACTAGCTATCTGGCTAATCAGAGACAAGAGCTCTTCATATGTCCCAACCGTCCGAATGATATCATGCGGCCAACTAACCCCTTCCTTAAGATTGGCTCTGAGAACGAGCCAACTGTTGCTGACCTAGACTCTGACTCAGAAGCCTTGTGACCCTGCTGGCCACTTCTTAAGTAAGTAATACAAATGCATCTATATTCCCCAAATTCTTCATAGAAACAGACTCAAGAGTTGGCTTGTTGTGTTTAGGACCTAAAAGAAGAAGAAGAAGAACCCTCGACTTCTTGGAAGATCCCGTGTCACCCTGAACTCAGATAACCCAACCTTTTATGTTTCTGCCTAGACTCCTTGGCCTCCAACATGATCTTCATATGAGCTGTGGCTTTAACAAACCTATCATACTCCCTAAACATGTTACCCATCACCATTGTCAAGATCTTGGGCCTCAACCACTTCTCAAACTCCAAACATCGGTGCTCTTCAGCCACCACAAGCTCAGGTGCAAAATGTGCTAAACTGGTGAAAGTGGTCTCAAACTCTGCCACTAGTGTATCCAGTTGTCTAAGTTTTTCAAATTGTTTCCTTAACCTCTCCCTAGTAGTAAGAGGCAAAAACTTCTTCTGAAAGACGTAGATGAATGCTTCTTAAAGTGTACTTAACCTTATGTTTAACTGTCTTCCACCATTGACTGGTTTTCCCTCTTAATTGATAAGCTGCTAGCGCTACTTGGAGCTCTCCCTCACTGATATCTAGGACCTCAAAGGATTTGATGATATGCTCTAACCATTCATCGATTTTCATAGGATCGGGTCCGCCACTAAACTCAATGGGATTGGAACAGAAGAACTCTTTCTTCAAAAAAGAGGTTTTAGTTTCCCCCTCCACTGTCCTAGCCCTTGCTCTGCTCAGAGTGTGTCCAAAGACTCTCAAAGAGCCCCAGCTATTTCTCGGGGTAGTGCCCTATTGAGTCTTGGGCCTGAGGTGCGGCCATATTGTTTTATTTTACCCATTCTTCTTGGGGAGGATATCTTGCTAGGCCAAAATACCTAGACCACCTCATGAGGTCTACAACGGCCTCGGCCACATCCAAGCATCCTATATAAGAGTAAAGGTAAAGTAAAATTAACTCATAATTCACATACTTACACATCATTTCACAACTCACACCCCAATAACCTCAACCCTACTCATGTCTCTATTTCACATAAGACAAACCACTTAAGCACATAAACACATAGAGCACATACAGATTACCCTCCTAAGATATCACCGCCCCACGACGCCAAGGACTTCTAAGTAGAAAAATCATTGATTAGATATTTCTAAAGGAATTTCGATTCGAACCTTGACTCCATACCTACATAGACATGGAATCACATAAACACATAAACATATAAGGTGCTAACATCCTATCCCAACATGATAAACCCATTATGGCATAAGCCACATCCAACAAGCTCCAGGTATTCAAACCTGATTAGCTCTAATACCAATTTGTAGCACCCTACAATTTCTATCATCAATCCACAACAATAATCGTAGAATAGTTTGATTAATATTGCCAATTTTGACCATTAAATAAATCTATTACATAATTCAAAAATTATCTCTTCCCCTTAAACTATTTATGTGATTACATAATTGTATAAATGCATTCTTCAAATAATGATAACAGCTTAATGGATAAGAGATAATACAAAATATAAATGTCCTAAGGCAAACATCTTCTTAAGGAGTGCCCTTGAATACACGAAAGCTGGAATCTAGTTTCCATCACAAAATAATGGTCTGAGGCCTCAACACATAGCACATAAAAGAGCCTTCATGCTCCCATCCAAAAAGACATCTCAATGTTAATCACCTTGGTAGCATGTCAACATCATCCCCTAAAAGGTTGTTAATTTTGGGGTGAGCAATTGCCCAAGAGGGAAATACCATTAACAAATTATATAATTAATTGAGATACATATAATCATGCCATGCAAGAGATGAGAAAAGCCCAAGTTCGCCTTTTTAAAAACATGACACCAAACTATGTAATGTCAATAACAATTTCATCCAAAACATGGGGTATAAATACGCTTATGACGCTCAACAAGAGTCGATACCATAAATACATATGTATATCTATAGAAAATAATCCCATATTTGCCGACTCTAGAAACGCGGCGGCGTTAGGCACCCAAGACGTTACTCTTCTACATTTGCCAACTCTAGAAATGACGGCTCGTGGACACCTAAAATCATGTTTTCCATGTTTGCCGACTCTAAAAACAAAGAAAGCTCGTGGACACCCAAAAACCTTTCCCACATTCATTCTAAGCAATATACAATTGGGCACCTTAACTCCTTATGCTGGTACTAATATACAATATACAACTCAAAAACCAAAACCCAACTCACAACTTGGACTCATACACCATTTACCCTCTTTCCAATGCTTTCCAATCATTAACAATTTGAAACCGCATGGTATAATTAATAAATGCAAATGATGTATGAGTTTCCAAAATCTCATTTTTCCTAAGGTAGTTTCAATTCACAACTATCCAACAATTTAAACATTCTTAATTAAAGAGATTTTATAAGTCATACCCATCATCATCTCAAGGTTTTGTGTTAAGAGGTTCCCAAAATTTCATACTCCAACATAAAAGTCAAGTCAATACATACAATTTCAAGATTATGAGGCCAATTAAATCGAATCCCCTTTATTAAACAAATTTGAAAATTAAATTGGGGTTTTTTTCCTTTTAAGGAATTTATAGGCCAATTCTCATCACCCATAACCCAATCATCAACATATATACATAAACTTTTCAAAGAGAATCATGAGATATAACCCATTTTTTTATCAAACCCTTTAGATGACGCACAAATCTTCATACATCTATATATATATATATATATAACTAAAATACCACTTATGTGTCATAAATCAAAGATACAACAAGTTAAAAGTACCCCTACCTCAAGATTGAAGATAAAGAACGAAGACCCAACTCTAAGCTCCAAAATAACATGAAATAATCAAGAAACCCTTGATCTAGGCTTCCTTTCAACTTTCTTAAAGAATGTAAAGTGCATTAAAGTAAAAACTAGAGAAATAAAGTGTTGTAGAGTTAGGGTTTTGGGGATGGGTGTTCGAGAGAAAAAATGTATGGAAAAAGTGAAAGAAAGAGTGTTTAGATTGACTTTTAAATGTGCTATCCCGAACATACCGCTCGAGCGTAACTTTTCACCGCCGAGTGAAGTGCACAAAATCAAAGAGACTTTCGAACGAACTTTCGACCGCCGAACGATAAACGCAAGGCCTCGAAGTTTTGGCAGAGTTATAGTGAAAATCGAAGCCTCAATTCTACTCGAAGCGACCACTTAATCGCCGAGCGGCCTCGCTGCAAACAGAAAGATACTAAGACCTTCACATCATTGCTCGAGCGGTCTCCCGTAATGATTATTACAAAATAGGTGATGCAAAGAGTTTTGGCGAGGTCATTGATATCTTCGCCACGCTTAACGCCATGCCTTCATCTATATCCCTTAATGGTTCCTCAAGAACACCGCATATAGCAAAGACCTCTCTTTCTTTTTACTATTTTTCACCACGGTCCAAAACTAGAGCAATGGCCATCGCTCCATCACCCTCGGCCAACAAGAAACTCTTTACACTTCTATGTTTAGTCTGGCATCCGCCGTTATTTTTCGCTAGACCCGCCTCTAGCTATAAAAGCTGACCTATCAAAATCACAAGTTTAAACCGTTGATTACTTGTTTTACCTACAAAAAGTAGGCTTTTCTTTTCATTTCTAGATGAAGCACTCTAAATTTCAAGATGTGCTAGGTGGTTTGAATCGCTCATTTATCGACCAATTCCTTTTATCTATCCGATCCAACCGGTAACAAGAAAGATAGATATATAGAATTGGGTTGGCAAAGTTGGCTTGCTTGTTCTCTCCTTTTGCAACCTCACCTACAACATTAAGATCGATCGAAAAATAACGCCCATATATAATGAAATCGCCTTTCTTCAACAACCTCACCTATAAACACAACTCCACCTCTACCGCGCCACATCGACTTCTTTTGTGGCTCAAATCTATGTTTATAAATTAGATCTGGCTTAAAAGATTTTGATTTGTCTTTTATTTAGATATGCATTTAGATCCTAATTATTTTCTTTCGCTTTTGTATTTTCATTGAATTTGTTTACTTCAATTTTGTATTTTCATCGCTTAGATTTGTATTTTCATTGACTCTTCATTCGTGGCTCATATTTGTGTTTATTATTTAGATTTGTGTTTTGACAACTAAATCTATTAAATTTTTTTTCTTTTTATTTTTCTCATGTTGTGTTTGAACATATCACTCAAAAAAATTAGACAAATTTTGATAGATAATAGGAGATGGCTCAAATATGAACAAAACAGATAAGAAAAAAATTGTACAAATATGATTTGGTTTGGCTTGGCTTGGTATTGCAACAGATAGGGGTTGGTTTGGCTCTGTATTTCAACATATAGGATTTGCTTTGGCTTAGTATTTCAATATATAGAAAAAATTTTAAAAAAATTAAACAAAAATAATTTAGACAGTTAGAATTCAGGCAAGAAGTTGAACAGCTAAAAAAATTTGGATAGATATTTGTACAGACAAAGAGAAAAAAATGGAATAGATAGTCAAAAAATTAAACAGATAAAAAAATATTGGAACAGATAGTCAAAAAATTAAACAGATAGTTTAAAAATTCAATAGACTGATACGGGGTAAAATTGAAAATAAAACTTCCTCCAAAACAATCTTAGCAAACTATTTCACAAAGGGTGGATCTCTTACCAACAAAAAATATTCGCTGGACCTAATGTTTTATATCCTCCTTAGATTGAACTTTTTAACAATTTTCTCAAGATTAAATACAAAATTATTAATTATTAACTTTAAAAGGCTGAAATAGCCCAAGTGTTTTCTACTTTTTCAAATTCCAAAAATACCCTTAATAATTCATAAATTATTAATGCTTTTCAAATCCATCTATTAATGCACTATTAAGAAAATTGAATCCTTCTATGAACCATTTTATGGCTATTCATAAAACCAACGTTTTATGAACCGTTGCATTTGACAAAAGCATTTATTAGAGGGCACCATTTGACTGCCATACCGCATCCATTCTCTTCAGTGCCATTTCTCTTATTAAACCCCTGTTCTTCTTATCTCTCTTTGGCGTTCTCTTCGTCTCCAAAACCAATCGGGCTCTCTCTTCAAATCGACTTTCTTTCTAAATATTTTTGTGTTTTTATATTTGGTACCAAGTCCTACAATTGCTCAACACTTGGACAAATTTTTTTCCATTTTTCGAGCAAAAATCAATCAGAGCGATTTAAGACCTTCTCGGTTCAACCTAACCCATCAATCTACAAGAACATCATTGCTCCAAAATCAAGCCATCTTGAGCTTTTGTTGCTAATCACAATGTCGATTTGAAACCACAAAGACATATCGTGTTATCTATTTTCTTAGAAATATATTAGGTCTAATTGGGTTTATGTAGAAATAGAGTTATTCTTTGTCTCATTAGATTGGTGATCCAATAGAAACCCACAATAATTAAAGTACATCTTTACCATATTATATATGGATGCTGTATGTGTATGTGGATTTTTTTTATGTGGATTACAATTTTATCTTTTCTTTTGTTGTATTGATGACATCAATTGTATGTTTCAAGTTTTTTATTTTTATTTTTTATATTCTTAATTTCACCTTTCCTTTTCTAGGTTTTGATTTACAGTCATCATTGTCATTAATGATATATATGTTGATATCCCTTTTTCCATATGTTGCTTTAACATCACAATCTTTATAGTCAAAGAAAAGAATGTAATGTTGTTTTAGCGAGAGAAGAGAATACTAGAAGAGGGGTTTTAGTATGAGAAAGGAAACTGAAAAGAATGGAAGTAGTGGGACAATCAAAGGGTGATTATGTACATAGAAATAAATTTCGTGGTTGGAGTTTCTAGTGCATGCCATTTGTGCCACCCTTGTTTTTTTTTTTTAAGATAATGGTGCCATCCTTGCTAAATAAGCGTAAATTGTTGGAATACTTATATGGCAATTACATTAATAGTAAATAAATAAACAATAAGGTAATGTAGCAAAAAAATTTTAAAAAGCAAAGAAGGCATTAATGTTATTAAAATAAAAATGTCACTATAAGTCATTAATTATTTCAATTCATTACAGAAATCGACTTTTGTCGACTAAAAATTTAGTCAACAAAAGTCCAATTTTAGTTGGCAAATGTTATTTGCATTAATTTTTGGTTGCCACTTTGGTCGCTAATGGAGGGTCGGGAAAAGTAATTAGCGACTAAAAATTTTTTAGTCGAAAAAGATCCATTTGCCAACTAAATTTTTGGTCGCTAAATGTATAATTATCGCTGACTAATCCATGTGGTAGCTAAAACACTTTAGTCGCAGAACTCATATTTTCCGACCAAACATGTTAGTCGCCAATTGTCACATTCTACGACAAACAAGTTTGGTCACTAATTGTCATATTTCACAACCAAACATGTTAGTCGTCAATTGTCACATTCCACGACTAAACATGGTAGTCGCTAAGAGAAATGTTTGCACAACTAAAACTTTGATCGCCAATAGACCTATTTGCGACCAAATCCTTTGGTTACCAATATTAATAATTTTAATAACTAATTATTTAGTCGCTACATGTACCCTTTTGCCTATCTTATTTAGTCAGCGAAAGTATTACTTATCTTTCCCGACTAATCACTTGGTCGCCAAAATAGGAAAAACAAAACCAAAATTTTGTCGCGAACATCCAAGAAAATAAACATGTAATTCATAATAATCCATTCAATCCATTCAATACAATCTGAAATATGCAAGAATCATTCAAACCCATAAATTAGCTGAATCATGAACATTCAACAAAATACATAAATCATCAAATCATGAACCTGTTTATTGAAAGTCGGCAACTATTATAAGTTTTCATCCACAAGTAATTCCAAACTACAAATTTGTCCAATTAAAAATCCGCTTGTAATATATATAATCATTCAATTCACATCCATCTGGCAAAAAATTTAAAACATAACAAGTAATTATTATGTTTTAAGTTTTTATCCATGTGCATCTATCAAAAACATTACTAGTAGTCTACCCAAATTTTTTTCCATACAATCCCATCCAAAAATATAACTACTAGTCTATCCAAAAATGTAATTACTAGTCTACCCAAATCTTTTTCCATACACATCCTTCCAAAAATGCTTATAGTGCCAATTAGTCCCATACAATTTAGCTTTGTACACAAGTTCACCATTTGTACCAAAGAAAAATAGAAATAATGTCGTAATTTTTATGAAAATATTTGCACATCACTTTATTGTAAAATTGGACAAAAATGAAAATGTCCATGGAAAGTAAAGGAAACATGAACAAATTAAATGATTATCAATACCATTTTGTAAAACAACAACATTCATATGTATATATCCAATAAATATTACAATTCTAACTTTTGTTCCACAATTTGCCAATATTGACCAGGCTTCAACAATGGAAACTAAGTTAAAATAGGCTTTCAAATTCAATTCAAAATGCTTTGGTTAAACTTTTACTTGGAGGAGGGTAAGTGTGAGAGGAGTGGAAGATACGAGGTTGGGATTATCATATTTTTGATCTAAATATGTAACTGCAGATACTATTGACGCTACCGCTTGTTCTTATAAATTTGTTCAATCTAGGCCGAGGTGATCATTATGATATGGGGGCTAATTCAAGGCTATTTCCAATTGTTGCTCCCAAACGGCTATTTTTTGCCTTTTTTTTTAATCATATTTTATGGTCTATATATCTAATCGCAAGGCCCTATCAATGCACCGCTTGCTATCACAAGTTTGTTTAATCTAGGCCGAGGTGACTATTATGATATCGGACTGCTTTCGAGGTCAAGCTTCCAATTGTTGCCTCCAAAAGACCTATTTTCGCTTTTTCCATCACATTTTTTTGGGTCTAAATATCTAATTGTGCATCGATCGACACGCCGCTTACTCTCACAAGTTTCTTTAATCTAGGCCAAGGTCACCGTTATGATCTCGGTTGTTTCAAGTCCTTTTTCCAATTTTTTCCCCAAATTTCTCTTTTTTCCTTTTTTTTTTTATCACATTTTTTGGTATAAATATCTAATCGCATCCTATCGACGCACCGCTTGCTTGCACAAGTTTGTTTATTCTAGGCCGAGGTGATCATATAATATGGCGGCTGATTCGAGGCTATTTCCAATTGTTGCCCCCAAGCAACCCCATTTTCACCTTTTTTATCATTTTTTTATATATGATATGGGGCTTGTTTTGAGGCTATTTCAAACTTAATAGTTAAAGAAAATGGTCTGCTAAAAAAGGCAAACACGGAAACTAAAAGACATGAAGAATTTCATAAATTAACTTCACCCAACGAAAAGACAGGAACATAATTTAGATTCCAAAAGTTACTTAGAGGCCCAAAGATGACCCAAAATAACAGCAATCAACTACAAGATCATATATAAAAGAAGTTACGTAATTAAATATAAGGATGCAAGAAATCTTGACATAATGTAACCAATAAAACAAAGAAATAAAGAGCAATCAAAGTAAACAAAGACTAATTGGAGATAACTTCTAAAGAAGAAGGCATCCTTGGAGTGTTTCGACACATTGTTTGCACTAAGATAGATTAATGTGACGTACTTCACAAAAAAAAAAAAAAAGAAGCATATTACCGAGGTCTGACCTCAAATGATTTCTTATAAAATTTTTTGGATGGTTTAACTTTGTAATTTGGAAAGCATTATGTGGCAGGGCACGACTTGTGTCACCAATCTCAAACAATGCTTGACAAACTTCACACAACACAAATTACAAAAAACTCCTTCAAGTTTTTATTTTTTATTTTTTTTTTTAACATCAACAAAAAGTTTCATTAAAAATCAGAAAAATGAAAGAGGACAAGAAGTCCTCATACAAAGAAGGAGAGAGAACAAAAAAAAAACTCTTAGGCATCCTTCACTAGCAAACCATTTTCTTTAACTATCTAGTTTGAAGTTTATAGGCAAAGGATTAGATACTTGAACAAAAACACAATTAATACAGACTTTGTATCAAAGTAGTTGGATTTGGGTGAGGAAATGAAGTAGACCAGCCCATAGAATAAGGTATTTTTGAGAAACTTCTTATGAGGTGTAATGCTAAAAAGGAACCTTTGGTAAAAGTAACCAAGTTCACTAATGAGATGAGAGGAAAACACATTGGAGAAAGCTTACTGTAAGACTTAAGAGATAGTGTACCAGTTGGTCCAGTTGCTTTTGTTTCCTGCAGGGGTAGCATTGCTCTCAAATGGCTTGTTCTTGCCCTTTTTATCACATTTTTTAGCCTAAATATCCAACCGTGTGTCCTATCAACCTACCGCTTGCTCGCACAAGTTTGTTTAATCTAGGCCAAGGTGACCGTTATGATATGGAGGTTGATTAGAGGTTGTTTCAAATCGTTGGCACCAAACGCTTGGTTGATTTGTACGCACAACAAAGCTTCGAGGTTATTTCAAAGCTTCGCCACCTCTAGGTTTTGTAAGCAAAATAAAAACTATTGTTAAATTCCATATTTCATTTGTAACTCATGGGAAATTTTGCTGCATTTGTCATTCATTCGATATTATGTAACCAAATCAAAGCAACAAAACAACTACAACTATAACGCTAGATTTAACTTATGATATACAAAAATAGAAAACCCACTAATCATGTACATCTTGCCATGCAGGGACCTTAGTCGCAACTACTTTAATGGTTCAATACCTTCCCAGTGGGCTACTATACTATTTTTAGTATGTTTCTTTTGTTTTTTGAAAAATAATTCACACCAACATGTAAATGTTGCTTGATATTGCCGCTCCGTCATGGGAAACTAGTTGTTCAGTCCATTCCCAAAAGTTCTCACCAATATCACCACCCTTGCAAACTTGTAAGTTGGACTCTTTTCTCAATAAAAAATGGCAAGTTAATTTAAAAAATGGTTCCATAATAATCTTGTCTTGATATGTTTGTAACATCGAAAAAAATACCTCAAATATACATGATGATGATGATAATAAGTGACAACAACACTTGAGTGAAAACATAATTAAACCACTATAAATTCCATTCCTTGTAATCTAAAAGAAATTAGAAAGTGGTTATCACAAAAGCCATAAATTATTAAATATATATTGTCAAATGTTACCCCTTCCGAGCTCTATCCAATGGGGACTAAACTTGGCACTTTTTATTCATTTTGGAGTCTAAGGCTTATGCTTTAATTTCTTTTGGTTAATTTTGAAGCATTCATGACATGTCCAACTAAAACCAGCTTTTTTAAGGAGCTCATTGGTCTAAGATACACTTTACTAGTTCTTGCTATGCATTTTCAAAGCTTAAATGTAGCTTTGCTTGAATGTGAATACGCAGCATCTTAAGGAGCATTGAAAGAAACCGCTTCTCGTGACCATTCCCCACGATTGGGAAATTGATTAATTTACAAAAGTTGTAATTATTTTCTCCATGATTATGCACATCGTTCTTGAAAGTTGGTTGGTAATAATTGCTAATCTCATGTTTATCATATTGTCTTATGCACATCATTTATTTTTTTCTAACTTCAATTACTCATGCATCACTTCAACAACTAAGCATCGGTTTTAAACCCTAACATAAAAAACACCAACAAACGCCATTTGTCTTTAATGAATTATTTAAAATAATTTTGTTTAAAAATACACAAAGTCAACACCCTATACAAAACAATTCGTAATATACTTAGCACCGTGTTTTGAAGAATGCCACCAACCTTTTTCCACTCTATACAATAGTCCCAAAATCATTTTAGGAAATTTAGTAAGTCATTGTCCCAAGAAGGACTTTACAAACAAAACAAACTACTTGTAAATGCATGCAAAACTATGGGTAATTATTTATAATTGCATTTTTTTTTGACAATTTTTAACAATAAAAAATTAGTGACAACAGGTTTAAAACAAATCCATGATCATTTCCAAAGAACCATATGGTATGAAAATCTAACAACACATAATATAACATATCTCTTGTCTTTTGCAATACCAATTAAACAAGAGGACCCATTCCCCTACATATCTAAGGCTTGCAATAACATGCTATTGTTATATTGTCCTTTTAAGTCATATATGGTCATGATAGGAACTAGAGACTTTCAAATGAATATATTTATTAGTTTTATATTTTTCAAATCATAAGTCATAAGTAGTAGTCTTTGTTGCTTTATTAATAATATAAAAGGGCCCTTCGGGTTTGATGTACAAACAAAAACAACAAAGCAAATACAAATCTCTAGCGCAAAGCAATTAGTTTCAAGGTGAGTCACATTCGTTCACTTAATAAGCAAAAAGATGAAGTATTAGAAAACCCCAAACAATATGCCTTTTGGGAGGAGAAAAAATAATGAAAAAAGTCCTTTCCACAAAGAAAAAGATCAAACCTCTTTATATATATATATATATATATTTATGTACATATAAGGCAATTGATGAAATAAAAATTATTGATCATGTTATCCAAGGATAACCCAGATCATACAAATAGTGATACACAAAATTCCCAACTAATAAGCAAATTATATAAAGCAAATATGGTATACTTGCATGTGTTCTGTCATTCCAACCAGAACAAACAAGAATATACATATATATATATATATATATCAATTTTCATTTTTGCATTGTCTGGAGAGTATGATCTGAGGCCATCCCTTCAAACATCCACTCATTAGGGTTTTGAAAATTAGGGAAAACAAAAAAATTGGTTTTGAAAATTAGGGAAAACAAAGGAAAATAGAGAAATTGAGCGAGAGAGAGAGAGAGAGAGAGAGAGAGAGAGAGAGAGAGGACCCATACTCGATCTTGGGGTTGTTTGAAGATAGGCGAACTTATAGTAGCAAAAAAATGGTGATGATGGTGCTGTTAGGTGCGAAAATAGAGAGCAACCATGTGAGTAAAATGAGTAATGAAACACAAATACAAAGATTGAGAAAGGGAGAGAGAGAGAGAGAGAGAGAGAGAGAGAGAGAGAGAGAGAGAGAAACATAGACAAAATACATAACTAACAATGGAGGCCCAAGTACTTCTCGAAGCGCCTTTGATGCTTGCTCGAAGAAGTTTACACAGTGATCGCGATGACGGAGGAGGAACGACTTTGGTGACTGCAATCGTGCGTCCTATCGACGATGAGATACATATGAGGATTGGTGCACAGGAGTGGTGCGCAGTATATACTGTATAAGGAGTTTGAAAAATTCACTCTGCTGATATAGGCCAATTTTTGCCTACAAAACTATTTGGTTGGTATTATCCTTCAATTTACTTAAATAACAATCAAAACGGCGTCGTTTTATTATCTGTTGCTGAAAATTTTTCATTCCCGTTTTTTTTTTTTGGTCTTCCATGTTCGACTTTTGCCAACCAAATTTCAATTTTGGTCGCAGAAAATTCTATTTTGGCAACTAAAAAATATTAGTTGGCAAAACTCCAAACCTGTGCCAACTGAACTTTAGTTTAGTCGCACAAATGAAAACTTTTTGTGACTAAATAAAAATTAGTCGGGAAAATTGTAATTTCAGATGGACCTTTCCAAGATTCTTCAGTCAAGGAATTCACTCTTCCAAATGAAGCCACTGCAACATCAAGCCCATTTCCAATGAAAGTGAACAAAGTCAAGAAGTTAGCAGCGGAGGCTTCACTAGCTTCATTCCCTAGCCCAAGAAGATCAAGTGTGGTCAGCTGGTTCCCATACAACAACGGTGGACCCACTATCAAATTAGTCAAATCGGTGGTGGCTCAATCATTGTGGAGCCCTAGCCCTAGCTCCCCTAGCCTAGCCTACCATTACCGATGAGTTGCTCTGGCTTCACCACCACAAGGCTTATAGTCAGATGTGACGGCAATGACTGTTGGTGGTGTCGGGGATGGCGACAAAGTCATACAGAGCGGTGTAAGGGATTGAGATCGATGACTTATAGATGGGGAAGAGAAACAACTTCAATTTAGGGCAAAAAAAAATGGGGAAAGAAGAATATATATATATGGTTATTGGCGACTAAAATATTTTTTAGCTGGTGAAAATATTTTATAAATCCCTTCAAAATTTGAAATGTCTCCCTTCAAATATTTTAGTTCTTTGGCGACTAAAAATTATTTTTGTCGCTAAAAATAAATTTTTGGCAACCAAACTTTTAGTTGTCAAAAATAAAAAGTAAATTTTTGTTTTTCATTCAGTGACTAAATAATTTTTGTGGCCAAATACAACGACTAAAATATTTTTTAATCGCTAAAAATAAATTTTTGGCGACCAAAGCCAAAGATAAAATGTAATTTTTTGTTTTTTATTCGGCAACTGAATAATTTTTGTAGCCAAAACTAACTATATGACGATTAAAATATTTTTTTAGTTGCAATTGTGGTATTTTTAGCGACTAATTTTTTTTAATCGCCAATAATCAATATTCCCCAACTAAAAAATTTAACACTAAATATTGTACTTTTGCCAACAAACATAATTTTTGGTCACCAATTCCATAACTTTTAGCACTAATTTTTTTAGTTTCCAAATTTAATTGCCAAAAGTACATTTTGTTATAGTGATTGTTAGCAACAATTTGTTGATGTCAAGATTGATATGATGGTTTTGAACAGTGCTAAAAATGTTAATGTGGTGTTTAAAGATATTGCTAACCTATGATATCGACCACATAATAAATGTTTTGTTATGAATATCTTAATTTTTAATAGCTTTTCCTTTTAGTAGCATCTTTTTTGAAAAATGATGGTACAATGCCTTCTATTAAAATATTCGTTTTAGAACTATTTGAATTTATTTGATTGTATATTGTTTATTGTATATTATTTATTGTTATTTAGAAACAAGTTTGGAAATTTGCTAATGAAATATATCTTCATTCTATTGTTGACATAGTCCACATGAACCATGATTATCTATAGCAAATTATTCTATCTATTTTATTTTATGTATACGGTATTTTATCTATTTTAGGATTGGGAGCTTTTTTGATAAATCCATTTTCTAAGAGCTTTATTCCATCCAACCCATACTCTTTTTGACTATTCCATTAGGTCCAATTTGAGATAAGAAGACCAAAATACCCTTTTCATCAACTTATGTTCCATTTAGTTCACATTATTTTCTCATATTTCAATAAGTCCTATTGGTGACATAATTACCAAAATACCCGGCCAATGTGAATGTTAATATCGTCAATGTGTAGGGGCCCGGCCCATGTTGATCCTCGTGGGTGCCGGGAAAATTTCAGTGGCGGGCCTACCACGTGCCCAAAAATAGGGCCGGCATTGTTGATAATGTGAATATTTACATTGACAAGTTAACATTCACATTGATAGAAGTGTAAAATTGGCCCACGGCCCGAGGGCGGCCCGAAGCCAGCCCGCGGCCCGGGGCGGGCCCGTTCATAATGTGAATATTCACATTGACATATCAACATTAACATTGATAAGAGTGTAAAATTAGCCCGTGACCCGGGCAACTGCCGCCGTCGTGCTTACGACTTCTGGCCGATTGACAATGTGAATATTCACATTGACATATTAACATTCACATTGATAAGAGTATAAAATTAGTCCGTACCACCGCTCGGCGGCTGAAATTTGCCTGGAAGCCGGCCCGGCCTGTTGACAATATGAATATTCACATTGACATGTTAACATTCACATTGATAAGAGTGTAAAATTGACTCGCGTCCTATGGGCGGCCCGAAATCCGTGGGCGACCCGGGGCGAGCCCGGCCCGGCCCATTAACAATGTGAATATTCACATTGACATATTAACATTCACATTGATATGAGTGTAAAATTAACCCGCACTCGCCGCCGACACCCGCCACGGGCGGCCCGAGTCGTCCGCCATTGATAATGTGAAAATTCACATTGACATGTTAACATTTACATTGATAAGAGTGTAAAATTGGCTGCTGTGATTCAGTTTGGGTCCCGGCCTACCAGTTAGGCATTGACGATTGACAACGTGAATATTCACTTCTATTAATGTGTTATATTCATTGATAAAGTGAATATTCATATTGTCCAGTGCCAAGCCCGCCCTGGCCAAGGGCCGCCATTGCCAATTTTAATATCCTATCAATGCGATGTTAACATTACAATGTAAATATTAACATTGACCCATATTGCCTACCCGAGGTTGGGTTTCCTGCCACCACGTCACGCGCCAATTTTACACTCTTATCAATGTGAATGTTTACATGTCAATGTGAATATTCACATTGTCAACATCGCCAGTTCGCCTTCGCCGCTGGCGAGTTTCGGACCACGGGTGCGGGCTAATTTTACACCCTATCAATGTGAATGTTAGCACATGTCAATGTGAATATTCACATTGTCACTGGCCAAGCCCGCTCCCCGGCTTCGGTTTAAGCCGCGTAGTCCGCATGAGCCAATTTTACACTCTTATCAATGTGAATGTTAACATGTCAATGTGAATATTCAAAATGTTCAATGTTCAATCGGGCCGGCCAAGCCCGTGGCCGGCGGGTTTCGCGCCACCACGACGGGCCAATTTAATTTACACAGACATCGTGAATGTTAACATGTCAATGTGAATATTCACATTGTCAACAGGTCGGGCCGGGCCGAGTCGGGCCCGCCCTAGGCTGCTTGCCAATTTTATACTCCTATCAATGTGAATGTTAACATGTCAATGTGAATATTCACATTGTTAATGGCGGCCGGATCGCCCACCTGCGATGTTTCGTAGCCAGATGCGGCTAATTTTATACTCCTATCAATGTGAATGTTAACATATCAATGTGAATATTCACATTGTCAACCACGGCCCGCCCGAACATTGGCGGGCTTTTGGTCGCCTATGGGTCACGGACTAATTTTATACTCTTATCAATGTGAATGTTAACATATCAATGTGAATATTCACATTATCAACGTCGGGACCGGCCCGCCAGTATGGGCCATGGCGGGTTTTCACGCCACCACCTGCCGAGGCCAATTTTACACTCAGATTAATGTGAATGTTAACATGTCAATGTGAATATTCACATTGTCAATAACGGGCCGGGTCGGCCATACAATTTTATACTCTTATCAATGTGAATATTAACATGTCAATGTGAATATTCACATTGTTAATAAGGCCGGACCCGCCCGGAGTCCACGCCGTGGGCGGGTTTCGTAGCCACGACGCGTGCTAATTTTACACCTATCAATGTGAATGTTAACATGTCAATGTGAATATTCACATTGTCAACGGCCCGGCCGCCGGGCTTACGTGGCCATGGTAGCTAATTTTATACTCTTATCAATGTGCATGTTAACATGTCAATGTGAATATTCACATTGTCAATCTGCCGGACCGCCGGCCGCAGCCATGGCGTTTACCACCACGGACGCGCCAATTTTAACACTCTATTAATGTGAATGTTAACATGTCAATGTGAATATTCACATTGTCAACGGGCCGCCCGCCGGATTGGCGGCTTTTTTGGCCATGGGTCGCGGACTAATTTTATACTCTTATCAATGTGAATGTTAACATGTCAATGTGAATATTCACATTGTCAACGGGCCGACCCGGGCCCATGCCGCCTATGGGTCATGGCGAGTTTTGCCCACCACGACGCGGGCCAATTTTACACTCCTATTAATGTGAATGTTAATATGTCAATGTGAATATTCACATTGTCAACGGGCCGGGCCGGGCCCGCCCCGGCTCGTCGACAGATTTCAGGCCGCCTACGGGCCAATTTTACATTTCTACTAATTTGAATTTTAAAATATAAATTTTCACATCATTAAATTGCTAATCTTTCAAAAAATATTTATAAGGGTATCAAAATTGTATATAAGGGCATAAGTGTCCAAGAAAATAGTGTAAATCAAGAAAATGGACTTTATGGAATAAAACTATACATACATGGGACTAAATGGGTTAAAAAATTCCTTCATGGACTTCTTGGGTTAAAACACTTCTAAATTGGACTTATCAATAAAAATCCCTTTTAGGATTAGGTCCACATAAATTTTTCTTTTTTATTTTTATAATAAAAAAAATGTGAGTACTACTTCAATTAGGCAAGTAACAAAGATGTGGATATGCTGCCTGTTTGTCATGTTGGTAGATTTTTATACCCTTTTGTAATTTGTTTAATATAATTAGGCCTTGTTTGGTAAGTTAATATTTTGGTTAAAAAGTCAAAAAATTATTAAAAAAGTCAAAAAATTTATAATTTATACTAAAAAGTCAAAGATTCTATTTTTTCTCTACTTTTTGTGCATCTTTTCCTAAAAAATAAAGAAGTTATCCTAAATATACTAGTTTTTTTATCTCATATTTTACTTAAAAAATCAAAAAATTACTAAAATAGCCTATTCTCAAACGAAGCCTTAGTATGATGCTAAAATTGTTGTCTACGAAATTTGTTGAGGCTGCTGGTATGCAAATCATGCTAGTGTTGCATGCTCCAGTTATCAACTCCTACAATTGCTATTTGTCAATTTATACTACAAAATGAATTATTAAGTTATTAACAGTTAATATCTTGCTTTATTTACTCACAATAACATGCATATATAAAATGAAACTAATAAAATTTCATAAAATATTTAATTTTAAAGAATAATATATATGTTGACCACCACTAATATATTTAAAAAAATTGAAATGACACTTTACATAATAAAAACCCGAGTTACATTAAAAACTCCAAATAATTTATTAAATTTTCTATTAAATTTTTCACATAAGTGTGATATCTATACACATAAATTTATGTAACTCTCATTTATATAAGAGATTTAATAAAAGAATTAATAAATTATTTGAGATCATAACATTTTTCTAAAAGAGCAATGATTCATAATTTTAAATTTGAAACTCTAATAATGACATTAATGATATGATAAAGAGCAAAAAAAAAAAAAAAGAGTCACATATATCGAATTATTTATAAATGAGACCTACAACCATATAAATAAAGGGGTCATTAGAACTCTACTTTAAGTACTTTTAACCATTTTTGTTTCTTAAAACCTTTCCTATTTAAATACGATTTTCTAAATATCTTTTAATAAATAAAGATAAAGATAAATAAATACAATTCTGAAGTAGGGTTTCGTTCCATAGATCCCCCAATCTTCTTTTTCTAGGGTTTTTTCGTCTCTCTCGGATACGCCACCCTTTTCTCTCTCTATAACTACTGCATCTAATTTCCCTCCACTTCTCCTCGCTTCTCCTCTATTGATTTGGTCCTTTCTTTAATTGGGTTTCGTTTGATTCGCATCTTCTGTAAAATTTCTGATCTTTTTTGTGTTTTTGATCCGTTGAATATCTGAAACAATGCCTCCGAGAACGGCGAAGAAAACCGCCGCTGGGCCGGGGACGAAGCGAGGCGGTAGAACTACCCGCGGAACTCCCAAGGCGCAGAAGGAGGCGGCCAAAGTCGAGGAGGTTCCAATTGACGTGAAGGAGGAGGTCAAGATTCCGGAGATTGTTGAAGAAAAGCCTGTGGAGAGCAAAGTGCCCGAGCCTGATCCCGAGCCTGAGGCTGATCCCGAACCTGAACCTGAACCTGAACCTGAGCCGGAGCCGGAGCCCGTGGCTGATCCTGAGCCTGAGCCTGAGCCTGAGGTTGATCCTAAATCCGAAGTGAAATTGGGGGCGAATGGCCTGGCTTCTTCTAAGAGTAAGTTTTTTATTTTGATTAGATCTTGGTATGATTTGAATTCTAGAATTTTGTATTTTGATGTTAACTACAGGGTAGGAATTGGGTGTTTTTAAGGTAGTGTTTTTCTTGATTTGATTGATGGGGTTGTTGAATTGGGGGCAATTATTATGTCTTCCTTGCTGGGTTTTCGAGTTAAAGATTTGAACCCTATGATAATGATGATAAGGGTGGTTCAAATCTCAATTGAACGGTTCGTATTCCCTTATCTGTTTGTTTGGTTGGAAGATGATTAAACCGTGGATGGTTTTTGTTTTTGGTTAGCTGTTTAATGTTTTTTGGCCTTAATTAGACTTGATTTTTAACCAATCTCGGCTTCTGTTTTATCCTAAAAGGCTTCTGAATTGTTTGTTAAACAATTGAACACAAAAAAATTGCACCATACTATTAAAAAGGCTTCTGTCTTTTCCCCCATGAATTGGTAAACATGGCTGGGTGGATGCTAGTTGCATATACCAGTTGTGATCTCTGGTGGAAAGTATTTCTTAGTAATGGAGCGTTGTATGTTATTTCCTTTAACCATATAAGTGAGCACTAATTGCTGACCAAAGCATTCTGAATTTTTTTTAAGTGGTTTAGAACTTTTAATTGTTCTACAGCTCACGACCTAATGAATAAGTAGCTATTGAAGGATATGAAAGATGTTTGTATATGTTTATATTTGATGGTGCTGGAGACCATGTCGGTAATCCAGAATTTCACTTTGTTGACTGGCTGGATGTCTTGATATCTTTTTTTTGCCTGACAGAGGGAGACGAAGTGAAAGAGTCCGTTGATGAATATGAAAAAGGTGAACGGTTGGACTTGGGGGATAATGAACCTGAATCTGAACCTGAACCTGAAGAATATGTTGGTGTAGATTATGATGAGAAGGAAATTGAACAGGAGGATGTTCAGGAAGAGGGAGATGAAGTTGAGGGAGAGGCTGAGGGGGATGTAGGTGAAGAGGAAGAGGGTGATATGGTAGAGGATGAAATGGAAGATGGTCCTGAGGAACTTGAGGGCGAGGATGAGGTGCATGCTGTTGAGGAGCATGCCAATGTGATTGATGCAGAGGAACAAGAACACCACGACGTTTTTAAGGAGAGGCGCAAACGGAAGGAGTTTGAAGTTTTTGTTGGGGGCTTGGACAAGGATGCTACTGAGGAAGATCTTAGGAAAGTCTTTAGTGAAGTTGGTGAGGTGACAGAGGTCAGACTAATGATGAACTCTCAAACTAAGAAGAACAAAGGATTTGCTTTTTATGCTTTTGCAACTGTTGAACAAGCAAAACGAGCTTTTACTGAGTTGAAAAATCCAGTGGTATTTCCTTGACCTGGTCATAATTTTCTGGCAAATGATTTTGCTTATATGTTAATAATTACATAATCTTAAAACAAATTCCAGGTCAATGGTAAGCAATGTGGTGTTACTCCTAGTCAAGATAGTGACACCCTGTTTTTGGGCAACATATGCAAGACATGGACAAAGGAAGCTGTAAGTAGATTGGGCAAACTAATATGTCCTTGAGCATCAGATTATCTCTATTTGGTAATTGAGAGTTCTTTAATTCCTAACTGACTTATTAAATTTGATTCCAGTTGAAAGAGAAGTTGAAACATTTTGGAGTTGATAATATTGAGGATTTGACATTGGTTGAAGACAGTAATAATGAGGGATTGAATAGGGGCTTTGCTTTCTTGGAGTTTTCTGCTCGTTCGGACGCCATGGATGCCTTTAAGCGTCTACAGAAGAGAGATGTTGTGTTTGGAGTTGACAGGCCTGCAAAGGTTTCCTTTGCAGATTCCTTCATTGACCCTGGTGATGAAATCATGGCGCAGGTAATTTCTTGGACTAACTTCTCTGCATGTAATTATAACAACTGCAGTCTGTTTTAGCTCTGTTTACTCCATTTGTGCTAGAAATAACATCTTCCTTGTATTCAAGCTTGCAACCTCATGTTTGTTGTATTTTTGGGCAATTTTGTTGTGGATATACTTCTGTCATCACTCTTTGTGGTCAATAAATGGGATCTTGGTATAATGTATGCAATGGCATCTGCAATGAGCAAGAAGAGGGCAAGTTACGGAGGCGACTTTATAGATTTGGTTTCCATTCCTTCATGTCTTGTTTTTTGCTCATTCTATGAGCATGCAGGTCTGTTAGGGTTTGATTTTATGTGAAGAGCATGCTTGTTCTGCAGTTGTGATTTTTGTGAATCGCACCCTCTGTACCATTCTGGTAGGCGCTTTTTGAAATGGTTTTTGTTGATTGCAAACTAAATTTATTTCTGATGTAGGTTAAAACTGTGTTTGTGGATGGTCTGCCTGCTTCATGGGATGAGGACCGTGTTCGGTTTCTTCTCAAAAAATATGGAGAGATCGTGAAGATTGAGCTTGCTCGTAATATGCCATCTGCCAAGAGAAAGGATTTTGGTTTTGTTACATTTGGCACCCATGATGCTGCAGTGACATGCGCTAAATGCATTAATAATGAAGAGTTGGGTGAAGGAGAACACAAGGTGGTTCATCCATCTTAAGTAACTTGAGATTTTTGGTATCAATTATGGATTGATTTTTTTTCCTAAAAGCTAGTTATATTTCAGGCTAAAGTGCGGGCCAGATTGTCGAGACCTCTGCAGAGAGGCAAAGGAAAACACGTTGCTCGAGATTTCCGACCTGGACGTGGGGCTGGACGAGGTGTCAGGGCTCCCTGGGGTCGTCCAGTTCCACGCAGCCTTCCTATGCGTGGGGTTAGAGGAATTGGAAGTCGTCTGCCACCTGCTGTTAGTCGTGGGGTGAAGAGACCAGTTACATTTAGAGATAGACGTCCTGTTATGACCATGCCGGTGAGAGGCAGGGCCTTAGCTCCTCCCCCATCAAGGTCTTATGAGAGGAGGCCACCTGGTATGTGTCACTTCTCTATCATGTTCAGTTAGCTACATTTCTTCTGCTGTATGGTTGATTAGTAAACACTCTTTCTGCAGTTCCTTCATACCCCAAGAGTAGCTTGAAGAGGGATTATGGTCGTCGTGATGAGCTTCCTCCTAGGGGCAGAGCTGTTGCTGAGTATCCTTCCAGGGTTCCCGCAGAGAGGCGCCCATCATATAAGGATGACTATTCCTCCCGTGGATCTGGATACTCAGATTTGCCTAGGACTACGTCTCGTAATGCAGCAAGGAGAGCTTATGTAGATGAGGGATATGGGCAAAGGTTTGAAAGGCCACCTCCAAGTTACCGTGAAGGACGCGGTCGTGATTATGACCCCATGTCTGGGTCAAAACGGCCATATAGTGCAATGGTATGTAAATTGCTGCACCATCTGGTATTGTGACACTATAATTGACTCTTTAATTCTTTGTCCTTTTGGGGCCAAAAGCGCAATATCTGAATTGCTTTGGGTATATGTCAATTCTGCTAGGATGATGTTCCTCCGCGTTATGCTGATGCTGGAGTACGCCAGTCGAGGGCTCGTTTGGATTATGAACTTAGTGGTAGTGGTTCACAATATGGGGATGCTTACAGTGACAGGTTTTACAAGTTTTCATTATAATTGTTTAATTTACCTTCGGTGTTGGGATCTGTGCCTCATCTTACTATGTCTTACTTTCTGTGTCATGGTTGTGTTAGACTTGGGAGGTCTAGTCTGGGATATGGTAGCAGCAGAACTTCTCTCTCCAGTCAGGATTCACATGGGCTTTATAGCAGTCGTCAGGGTATGGGTTATGGTGGAGGTGCGTTTTAAGTTATGACTAAGATGTACATGCAACATGTCACAATTGATATTTGTCCTGTTAAATGCATTTGTGTTCGTTTTGTTGTGCAGGCTCTTTCAGCAGTAGTGATGTTGGTGGGATGTACTCATCAAGCTATGGTGGAGATTATGTGTCTCGTGGATCTGATGTATGCTTCTGTGCCCAATCTTCTGCTTATTGTGCCTTTTTGCTGTTTAGAGTCAATACTTAATCTTGCATACATATCTTTTTTGACATTGCAGGTTGGCGGTAGCTCTTACTCATCAATGTATTCTGGCCGTGGATTGGGTGGTAGTAG
The DNA here is from genome assembly GCA_025200525.1 of Camellia lanceoleosa. NCBI lineage: Eukaryota > Viridiplantae > Streptophyta > Magnoliopsida > Ericales > Theaceae > Camellia > Camellia lanceoleosa. The sequence goes on along the minus strand of CM045763.1, from coordinate 128,228,818 downwards.
TTACATGGGCAGCGGTGGTTCTGGATCATACTATTGAGGTATGTTTAGGTGTAGTTTTATTTCAATTTGTTTGTAAGGCCACGAGTAGTTAGATGTTTGTTTTGGTTTTATTTGTTGAAGACCTTGGTTGTCATTAGGCATGGCATCCGTTTCTAAGAGCTGTGCTTGGAAAAAACAAGGGTGCATTGTGGTTATTTGTGAATTTATCTATGGCACAGATTTAAGTTGACAAAGAGGCTGCCATAGGATGTGGATTATTCGAAGGTTATGCACTATGATGCCTACGGATGTGGAGAAGCCTATTGCCAAGCATAATAGCCTCTTTTATGGTTGAGAAGAGGAGAATTTAGCTTTGAGTAAAGGGGTATCTGTTACTTCAGGCCACTGTAGATCTAAAGTTTGGATTCTGTCAACTCTTATTTTGCTGTTGTAAGGAAATCTGAGTTATATTTAGAGATTAAAACAACATATGCTTAGTACGTGCCTTTGTGGTTTTTATGAATGCAAGTTTTTATTCGCTCCATCTCCATGTAATATTTTACCTGATGGACAAAGAGGAGGTATGCGAACCATATGTTTCTATGGGAAGAAATTTATGACAAGCTTCAAGGTGCCTTTAATGTGGTTAAGGAACTTTGAATATGTTGAAATCATTGGATAAGTATCAGCTAAAGAATGCTGAAGGTGTGAAAGTCTGCTGACTAATTCTATATACAGTTTACGACACTTGAAACCAACATCGAAGAACATTCAAGTTAAACAGCAAAGAGAATTATGAGTTGTTATATCACTTTATCCAGATTAAGTTCAACAAAAGGTTTGTGATGATGTTAATTGCTTGAGTATTTTTTTGGAACTCACTTCATATTCTGTCATAACGACAGAGAGGTTAAGTTGCTATTGGAAATTTAATAATATCAGGAGTGACTACAGTATTTGTTACAAACTCAAGTCATATTCTCCTGTGCACCCACTGTCGCTTTCCACTGGCAGAAGGGTTTTAAATGGACCTTATGTTGGGGCATTGAATCATTATTTAATCTTGTCAGATTAGTCCATTCTGTATGGTATTTATTTGGTCAAAAAAAACCACACTCCATGTGTAAATCGCAACTTGTCAATGGAGGCAAGTTTGTAGTTCTTGGGCAAAGAGGAGAGCCTGGTTTTTATGTATTTGTTACGAACTTTCTCAATCGTCTCTGATCACAGCAATTTGTTTGGATGCCTCTTTGTTTGCTGTGGTAACCCTACCGAGTACAGTGCTACTATTTGCTGGGTTCATTTTTTCATGTATATATAATATGCTACATCTATCAGGTGTCCAAACAGTTTGAAGATCTGCCTGTAATTCCTCTCATTGTTCTTGAATGTTTTTGGTATGAGGTCATGGGATTTTTAAGTTTGGTTTTGTTCATTGTTTGTGAAATATTCACTATGTTGGAAAGAGACATGGACGTAGAAGACAGAATTCATGCTTTCTTCTTTAATTTTTTAAATTTAAAGAAGTAACTTGTTGCAAGGAGCAACGACTTTGCAAGGGGCTTGCTATGATGAAAGGAGTTGTAAATTTTTTGGAATTGAATTGAAGAATGCGAGGAAACATGAACTAGATTGCTAAGTACATTGCAATCTGTTAGTTAAGATGTGTGAGTCACTTGGAGAATGCACACATTGGTATGAAGTTTGTAATCATGCGAAGAAGCTCTAGAATATTTGGAAAATTGGTAAGAAAACCAATTTATTTTGCATAGAAACTGTAGTGAAATGTGATCAATGGAGAAGTGCACTCATAAATTAGTTGAGATTAGATGTGTATTTGTAAGAGGTACTGCTAAGTACATAGTAGTAATTGTCCCTGTTTTCTAGCTGAGTCCTACTATGGACTGTCGTTAATGTTGTGATACTAGTTCAAAACTGTGTTGTATCGGTGTGGTTATTAGAGTCAATTGTTGTCTATGTCTAGAGCAATTTGAATCAGATTAGTGATTGCTGATGCTTAATGCTCAGTATGTTAGCATTTTTTCCTCTTATTTAGAGGCTTCTACTTTGTTTCTTTAAGCTTCTAGAATGGCTTTGTAGTTATCACTAAACTGGCTGTTACCATTCGTTGGTTTGGCTTACTCAATTAGGATATCACGGTGGAAGGTTTTGGGGACTTTGATGTGCTCCTTCTTGTTTGAAGGGGTTTGCTGTTGTTTTCTCTAATTGTTATGACTTATGAGGAATGCCCAATGATGGTTGAACCTTTCATGTTGTCTCAAATTAGTAAGCTTTATGGATGGTTTTGACCTTGAATAGCAATGTCCAAATTAGCGCATCTTCTATTTCTGGACCTTGCACCATGGATATCCGTTTCTGTTTTGTTTTTAATTTCTTGAGGAAGTGAAACCTGACAACAATAGGAATATCTTGTTTAGCTTACCAGGCTTGATTGTTTTGAGGATTATCTTTGAGTATGTACCGTTCTGTGTGTCTGCTTGCTAGTTGTTGGCTTCCGTTGGAGGTAATAGCCTTGTGTATTATATGAGAATTTGCGGATGCATTTGCAAGATAGACTCGCATATATGCATTTTAGAAGATGTTGACTGTGGTGGGTATCTTTGTTTCTTATTTTAGTTCATGTAAGAACATCCTATAGCTATCTAAGGGGGACCTGGAAGGGAGTGCGGCTGTGGGACAGATGAAGCTCAAACACAGGCTAATCGACTGGTGAAGCGGCTTATCACCTGGGGCTAACCCCTTGGCCTCGCATGACATATTTGGGATATGGAAGGTTGCAGTAAATTTCAAAACTACTTGATTAAGCTAGGCTAGTAGTATATCACTGTTTCTAGTACTACAAGATAGAAAAAACAATAGATGTGCGTGTGCCACTTTTGGCCTCGGTTCACTATCGTTCCATACCTGGTTTTGTGCAATTCTGAAGTGTGGTGGTTCAACTTTTAGGATAGTTTTTTGTTTTCAAACGTACGGTGAATAGTTACTGTTTCACCTTTTCAGGGGAAAATATAAGCTGTGTGATATTTTATTAGTGTATCTCTTGTATCCTCTTACTCATAATTGTACAGGGATTGAAAGTCCTCGGATGTCCCTGCATTTCATGCTGCAAAGTTCTTGTTTACGTTTGCCTGTTGATATCTGCTCATGTTTGTAGTGTGGCTTTTATATTTCCTGATGTAATGAGATATTGTGCATGTTACCAGAACAGATTTGACGATAAAAAGGAGGAATTTAAAAAAATGGAAATAGGGATCAACATTTTGTTTTTGTTTGTTTTCCCCGGGTTTGAAAATTGTGATATTGCATCTATATTTCCATTTAACTTGCAATTTAGAAACTTTGAAAAGTGGATTGTTGGAAAATTAGTGAAGAAATGTTGAAAAATACTTGAATAGGTGGTTACATGGGAAGCAAGGTGGGAGTTGAGAGTGATCTGTGTGCAATTCAGAGTTATTAAAAGACATTTTTTATGCATGGCACGGAGTTTTGTGCTTGTGATTGCTTTCTTTTTTTCTTTTTTTGATTTTGTTCATATATATATATATATATTTTTCTGTTTAATATTTTCAGGTTAAATAAAGAGAGCCATGCAAGTGGCCTTTCATATATATATATATATATTTTCTGTTTAATATTTAGTCCTTTTTGTGGTTTCTTGATAACCATAATTGCTAACAAAGAATTTAAATAAATGAATTAATAAAAAAATGATGTAATTATATATTTTCATAGTGTAGAACTTGTATGCAAGTAATTGCAATTTGCGCTTAGGGTTAGTATGTTGAAACTTGATTTGATAAGTTAATGAGTTTAAAATTATGTTAGAACTTGACTTGTTTACCTAACGAGTTGATTTCGAACGGGCTTTTAATGATCCGAACATGATTTTGAGTCTGAGAATCCTGATTATTTATTTATTATTTTAATACCGAATATAAGCTTATCAAGTTGAGTAGCAGGCTATTCAAACTCGATTTGAAAATTTAACAAATTTAAAATCATGTCTAAGTTTAACTTGTTTGTATAATCAATCGATGTAGAATGAGTTTTTAACGAGTTGAACTTGAGTAGTTTGGTTTGTTTAACGGTCGTATTTGCTCTGGATCTACCATATAACACTCCTTCAATTGTTTGGTTTTTGTGAAGAAGTTTGTGGGTTATTTGGTTGTGATTTGTTGGTGTATATGTTTTAACTTTCTTAAGACTGCTTTGTAGAGAATACTCGGTTGTGAAGTTTCATTTAAACCTATTTCTAAATATATTTTGGGAAAATTAATGTTTTAGGTATTGATTTAACCAAAAAGTGAGATTTTTCGAAACCTATAATTTTATATTTTTATAGGTTTTTTGAAACTTTAATTAATTACTATGGACATAATAGCTTCAAGCCCTTGATACCAACTATATGAAGGACCTCTACATTCATGGTCATCTTAATGCAATGCAGTCTGTTATTTTGAAGCTTCTGCAGAAGGGAACATATAACTTGAAGGAACTTGTGAATTGCTTATTTAACTTGTAACAATATTTGCTACAAATGATTCACCCTATTAAAATTACCCTGACATACAGCTTTTCAGCCAAGTTTAAAAATACTACATGAAATGCAAATGGATGAGCCATTGAGATGACCCACATCAAGGGTGGAGGTTAACCTTTAGGAGTAATTCATCAAATTGGTTATCCCACTAGAGATATCAATATACATGGATGCATAGACTTTCTATTTCAAACATCTGCCAATCCTGATTCTATTCGAAAATAGTTAGAATTCATTTATCCGTATATCATTTTTTGTATGCAAAAGAATTCTGCAGAAGCCACATGTTATTCCATATTTCACTAAATAGATATTTGTGTTATCAAAAGGGCTTCCACTTCCTCGGTGAATGATTTGGTAGAAGATAAAATTTCTTGAAATTGAGATTTATTATTTTTTAAAGTAGGGAACAGGACAAGAAATTTCCGTATCTATCCAATTTCTAATGAATCAAGATAATCATTTGTTCTGATATAAATAGTTATTATCTATTCTTCTACAGCCCCATTTCGTAGCTCGAAAGGTCAAGGGTCGAAAGGCCCGAATGTTGACCATTCTTTGCACACCCACCTTTTCTTCTTTGTACACAGGTGAAATGTTCTTACCAAACTCAGACATTAGTTTTCAAAAAAAAATTAGAAGAAAAACAAGAACACAGTATAGAGAGTGAGAGAGAGGACGCCGATCAAGGTTGTGTGTGCGAAAGGGTGCCGCCGACGAAGCTGCTGCCGCTTCTACTAGTACCGCCGACGAGGTTGCTGCGCTATGTGGGCGAAAGGTGCCACCGCTGCATGTGTGTGCCGAAAGGTGAGTGAAATAAAAATTAATGTGGTATGATCTTGATGTTAAACTAGTAGGAAACATTGAGCAATCACCCACTGAATCTTGATGTTAAACTAGTAGGAAACATTGAGCAATCACCCACCTTTTCCCACCTTTTGCAGACCCACCTTTTGTCAAAGTATAAATCCATATGTTCTGTTAAACTGGTAGGAAATGGATTTACCCATATGGATGATCTGGTAGGAAATGAATTAACATATGTTTAAATCCATATGGATTTACCCATATGGATGATCTGGTATAAATCCATATGCACCAGATTTCATCAATCCATATGTTCTGTTAAACATTGAGCAAACATTGTTTTGTTGATGAAAAAAAATGTTGTATTGATGAAATCTGCTGCTGTACAGAATTAAAAAGGAACATTAATTCAAGATGTTGATGAAATCTGCTGCTGCTGCTGTACAAAATATGTTAAGGAACATTATTGTTAATGAAAAATATGTTTGTTGAGAGTGAACTGGTAAGAGCGGAAGAGATTGAGATCGAGAGGAGGGAGAGAGGTAGAGGTCTGAAAGAGTGAGAGAGGTGAGAGAGATGAAATTGAAATTTCGAGCCAGATTCGACCCTCAATATTCGAGCACTCAACTATTTTTGATTCTTCTATTGGTAGAGGAGCTGATTGGGATTTGTTTGAGCAATTCACGTAATCGTTGATTACTCATTTTATTGCTTAAAAGGATTGAAAAAAATTATAACAAAATGGCCTCTTTAAAACTAAGAACCTCTCTATTAAATTAAAAATAAAAATAAAAATAAAAACAGTCAACGTCAAATGTGTACAAACCAAGATTTAGTTGTCAAACATGATAATACATTTAGCTGAAATACAAAGATACAACCTAGAGCATGGTATAGAAATTAAAACTTGCATAATTAGTGTGACTTCTTTTATACATCCCAAATCTGGGCAGGGTCAACCTCATCTCAACTCAGACCAAGGAAAGTAAAAAAAAAAATATGAACTTCGTATACATCAATTGGAATACAACAACTTCCAATTATCATAAACAAAACACAAGCAGAGTCAACTTTTGATACACAGAAATAAAAAATAAAATTAAAAAAAGAGAGAATTATCACAAAAAAAAAATTACATAAATGTGTTGCGGGCTTGTAGTGGTGTGGCCGTGAGAGAGAGAGAGAGAGAGAGAGAGAGAGAGAGAGAGGGGAACAAAACATAAGATTGAGAGTGGGAGAGACAAATCTTATGGATGAGATACAGGCCCGGCCTGAGAATTTGAGGCCTAAAACCAATAATGAACTAATAAATATCACTAGATCATTTAAAACTTTTCACATATTTTTTTTATTCAACCAAAATTTTTTTTGAAGATAAAGGACAAAAGATTTGTGTCAAAAGAGTTAGCGTTATGAAATAGATAGGGAGAGAGAGTGGGCCCTTTTAATTTTGAATGAGCTTTACAATTTTTTAATTTGCCAATTTATTTTAAATTAGTTTGAATTTTCTTTAATTTTTTTGGTATTTAAAACAGGTGTATTTTGAGGGGTCTTAAGTTATGGCCTGGTGGGCCTATGTCTAGAGGCGGTCCTAATGAGACATGCTATTTTGACCGTGTTTGATTCACAAAATTAATAGTGAATGTATTAATAATCCTATTAAATTAGTGTAGTATTCACTATTCAATTAGTTTAGTAGGATAAATTATCCTATTGTCCATTGTTTGATTTGTATTGGATAAGAAAACATATAAATATAGGATTATAATTATATTTATCTTCTTTTCCAATCTTACCCTCCATCAATATTTCTTCACAATTTTTTCTTTATCAAAATTTCTTCATAAATGTGGTTTTGAAAAAAAATTATAAATAAATAAATAAATAAAAGCAAAATAAAAATACAAAATACAAAAGCCATGTTTGTGGTTTGTTTTTTTTAATTTTTTGAAAAAAATATAAACTAATTTGATAAAATAAATATTAAAAAATATTTTTAAATTTTTAAAAATTATTTTTAGCCTTCTAAAATATAAAATTATATAAAAATAATAAGTGTTTTAATTTTTAGTCAACAGTAAGAGAGTCTTTTTATTTTATTTCTCAATTCAGAATATATAATTCCACTCCTACTCCATAATTAATAATCTTACAAATTTGTTGGATCAATCCATTAGATTAATAATCTTGAAATAAAATTTCAAAACAAACACAAGTTTATTGAGCTTACGAATTAATAATTTCAATCCCATATTCTAATCCTGTCAATCAAACATGCCCTTTGCGTATTGTAAATTTGGATGGGACAATCATACAAGATTTTATGCTATGGTATTTGTGACACAGACTACACCGTCGTAAGAGTCCAAAAACAAATAATACTGCGGCACTTCAATACATAGTTTTGACGAAGGCTAAATCGTACCGTAAATATAAGCAATTTTTATGACTGGTAGGAGTTTTCCATGGCCAAAGATATTTTTTATTGTCATCGCAAAAAACTATTATTAGCAGTGGGTAGTTTTGTTGTTGCAAATGATGGCTTTTTTGCAATGGCATGGATGTTGTTGCAAATAGTTCATTGTGTCTTTGACTTCTTTTCTAAAAGTGTGTTAGTTTTTTTTTTTAACAACGAAATGTATATTTTATTTTTATTTATTATGTGTCTATATTAATTCTAATTGTTTTAGCCTTATTAATTGCGAGATAAATATAATTATGTTAAATTTATGAGACTTATTGTAATATTTCTAAACCTTATGGTCACTTTAATTTACCCTTAAATTAAAGGAGATCATATTTTGAAAAAAAAAAAAAAAAAAAAAAAAGTGCATAAATCTTAATCTCTCCCTTGGAATGAATTTAACACTTAGAATTTCCATAAAAGAATAATAATCAAAATTGAACACCTGAGCCAATTTGGTAACATTTATATATGCATGTTTATGTTTAAGTTTTCAAAAAGTTGTAAATATTAATTAAATTTATTTATTTTTCAATATTTTTTTTCTCCCACCTTTTCTGACAACCATCAATTACTGATCCTTGTCACCGACCACCATCTGCAATGATCTCCTCTGTCAACCACCTCCCTCGGCCTCGGCTACTAACACCTTAAGCAACCGGCTGACCACTATCGACAATCATTTTTAACTACCAATTTTTGTGGTCGACAATCATTTTTGGATATGGCCAATCACGTCCCATCACTTGCAACTACCTTCAACGACCGATGATCACCTCCATTTACCATCGCTAATCATCAACATTCACCTTCTGTCGCTGCCTCCTTCACTTGTTTCAAAATAAATTTTTTATTAAAAGTATTTATATATCAAGCATATTTTTTTTATTTTAGTTTTTATTAAAAATAAACACAAATATGTGTAATATAATATAGACTAAAAACAATAAATTGTAAGTGTTACGAAAATGGCGCTCAAACATTTTGAAGTTTCTTTCCGTTGTATCCAAAAAAAAAAAAACATTTTATCAAGTCTAAACTATTGGTATATATAATATAAGTTGACCATGGATGACGTCTAGGATCTGTGGCGCAATGGTAGCGCGTCTGACTCCAGATCAGAAGGTTGCGTGTTCGATTCACGTCAGGTTCAACATTTTGAATTATTAAAGATTAAGCTCTGATTTTTGCTCTCTAAAATGTAGCAAGGAAGACAAGAAATGGGGTTTAAATGTGATGTGTATGTTTATATTTTTATTATTATTATTTTTCTTTTGTCATATTATTTGAGCGGTCTTTAGAACTCTAAAATTAAAAGTCTCTATCATTGTTATTTTTGAGTTATTTTTTGTTTTTTGTTTTTTTCCTTTTTCCTCTCTCTGTATTTTGTTGTTAAGGAATTGTATCACTCTTTGTTTGGTCACTGTAAAATTGGAAGAAAACACCAAGTTGAAATGGGCAGAAGATGTGCATTTTTCAGATAGTGGGTGTATGTAGCACGGTTGTTTCAGATCACTAATGCATTATACCCTCAGCTGGGGGTGACCCCCAGTGAGGTGTCACCCCGGGAGTGGATCAAAGAAAACTGTTTTTTTTTTTGGATTTCAGCAAGTAAGGGACTGCCATTTCACTGGGGGTCGACCCCCAGTGGGTGTATGTAGCACGGTTGTTTTCAGATTTTAACAAGAAAACATTCCCAACATTTTTTTAGAGTTAACAATTATACCATTTGAGGGATGGAAGGGTGAGATTGGATTATTAGTCCATCCAGACTAATAGTCCGTTGTTTGGTTCAAAATTTTTGTATTGGACTATTAGTCTCAAATTCATTAGACTATTGTGTCCCATAACGGGAGGTGGGACATAAATGGAGGGATAAGGAGGATATGAGATTAGGTGGTGAAATGATTATTTTGACCCTCTACTATTTAATTATGTATTATATTTAATAAAATTCAATAAAATTTAAATGTCTTAATTTAAAAATAAAATAAAATAATTTAATTTTTATTAATGTTTTATTTATTTAATTTTTTAAAATAATTTTTTATTGATGTTTTATTTTGAAATTTTGTTTATATTTTATTTAATTTCATTATTTAAATTTTAATAGATGTTTTATTTAATTATTTTTATTTTTTAAAATAAATTCATATAAAATTTTAATTAAAAAAATAACATATATTTTTATTGATATTTTATTTATTTATTTTATTTTATTTTAAAAAAATAAATTTATTTAATTGTGTAAAAAATAAAATAAAACAAATTTTTATTTAATCTAGCTAAAAATAATTAAAATATTACAAATATGTTTAATATTGCTATTACTTAGTAAATAATTGAAAAAGGGTAAAATAATCATTTGAACATTTATCATTCTTCATAATATCTCAAACAAACATATGATTCATATCATATCCAACCAAATAGTCATTTCTAACATATAATCTCATGACTAAGTAAACATGGAATACAAATCCAGTCTAACCAAATTGTCTGGGAACAATGTATCTCACGACTAACAGTCCGGTGGATTCTAATCTCCCCATTATCCAGTTCGTCCAAACAAACACACCTTGTTAGTCAGGCTGCCCTTGAGTTTTTGGGGCCCTAAGGCGAAATAATTTTTCGAGGGCCTTTTAGATATTCATAAAAAATAAAAATAAAAATCACCCTGTTTGGTTTAGAGTTTTCAAAAATAATTATCTGAGTTTGCAATTCGTATTTTTTTATATTTTTTGTATTTGGAATTTTATTTTTTTGTTAAAAAAAAAAAAACAAAAAATTATAGTTTTTAAGTATATCTAAATTAGATGTATCAACTAAATAAATCTATAAAAATTGCATAAAATATTTGAAAAAAATACTAAAAAACACATAATTAGACCATAAAAAGAAAGAGAGAGAAAAAAAAAAAGTCGCACAGAATTAGGCTAACGACTAATACATATACATATATTTTATTTTTTTAAAATGGGTTAACAATTAACACTTATAAATATTTTTTGATTGGCTTTTTATCAATTGGATCAAATAGAACTTTTGAGACATTTTAAAATGGTCTAAATTAATTAAACAGAATTGGGCCATTTTGAATTTTTAATATAGTATAAGATAATGAATTTGGAGGACTTTTTTTGGGCCTAATTTTCGAAGCCTTAGACACAGGACTCGCTAGTCTTAGCTCAGGGCCGGGCCTGCTATTAGTGAATATTATTTAGTTTTCATCTGTAAATTCATGTATATATTGACCATCTCAGTTATAAAAACAATACAAATACATTCTTTTTTAAGATCATCTAACCTGTGTAAATAATGTATTTTTGAAGTTGGGAGATTAAAATATACAGAAGCATAAATTGAGTATAGTGACATTTTGAATAGTTGGTGTAATTGAACGCTTTCTTTTTAGGCTTATGGACTTCTATCACTTTCCGTTTGGTTACTGTCAAAATGGAAGAAAGCATCAGGGTGGATATCACAAAGGGTGGTATATTTGAGATCGGCAATGATACATACCATTAAAAATGATGTTTTAAAGTATTATTAGTGAGTTGGCACATATTTAAAAAAAGAAAAAAAAAAAAAACATAACAACACCAGTAGGGCCTACTGTCATATCATTAGTGCTACCACTAATTAGTGGTTTCAACCATTTTCCATTTGAGATTCACAAGACAACAAACGGACATTAAGGTTTGATATGTTTTGGCGAAAATAATTTTTTAAAAATATTTTTAGTATTTTTTGTTATTTGGTATCATGAAAAATAAAAGTTGATAAAAATATTTTTCGTGGTCAGTGAAAAACAAATTTATTTAAGCAAAAACTACTTTCTACTTTTGAAATATAAAAATATTTTTTGAACTAAAATCTTACTAATATGAATACATCATTATTGTCAATGCCTCACCGCTGCCTTATTGGGCTATACTTTTTCTTGAACACCAATTATCACATCATAAATAAAAGGAAATTTTAATACATTGATAATTTTTCTTTTACAATTACAAAATTTTATATTTTGAAATTAACGCATAATAATCTCATCACCGATAGTATAAAATATATCATTTTCAATGTATATTTTTAGTTTCCTCTAAAATAAAACGGTAGTGCTACATACACCAATTAGTGTACACACTAGTGTATCAACTAGTATTATGATATTATTATTAATCACATTTATTATACAAGTTACAAATACTCAAAATCATACAAATGATGTCACATAATCCGTTAGTACACTAATATGTATATTAATTAGTATATATAACACTATTCAAAATAAAATGTATATTTCTAAACAATCATTCAATGTTATTTTATTCGGTTAACGTGTTTAAAATCATTTAGTATGTTTGTCGAGTGGGTTCATTAATTTTAATCATAGGTCAAAATTTGACCAGTCTAATTTTTTTTTTTAGTTTAGAAAATATCATCTTGTCTCTTAAATTATCAATTAAAAATTAATTAAGCTATTATTTTTTTTAATAATATTAGTTTTATATTTAAATTATTTGTTTTTGTATTGATTTTATCCCACCGTCAATTGTTGTCTATGATCAAACAAAAGTTGTTAATGTGGCACCAAAATTTTATTTTATCCTACAAATTGTCCTCAAAATATAAATTAGATCCCTGGATAGAATGAAGTTTGAGGGGGTCTAATTGATATTTTAGAGATAATTTGGAAAGTAGAATGAAATTTTAGCGTGTCATATCAGTAACTTCCGTTTAATTATAAACTATAGCAAACAATGGGATAAAATTAATCTAAATTCAAATAATTTTGATATAAAATTGATATTATTAAAATAAGAATAGGGATTAAATTAATTTTTGAGTGATAATTTAGAAGATAAAATGGCTTTGTTTGGATGTGGATTGACTATTTGATTTTTTGATTATTTTAACCTGGGGCTAAATAGCCTCATTTGTGATGAATTTTTTGACTTTTTTAATTTTTATGAGAGAAAAATGAAATGATTATGATTTAAATGTGACATTTTATTTTTTGGACTTTATTTAAGTGTGCTTTGCATATGGTATGCAAGGCACTTACACCCTTCTATTTTGCATTTACACATTTGTATGTATTGGGTTATATCAAAATATTTGAAAACTTATACATTGGTGACCTGCTAAGCAGGTCACTTTCTAGGTAAATTAATAAAATAATATATTATATGACTAAAGGTGTAAATGGTCACAAAAAATATATAAGTTTTCACAAAAGGCGTATATTTTCACGAAAGGCGTAAAGAATTTCAGAAAAAGGTGTAAGTGATTTCTGAAAACTTACGCGTTTTGTGAATACTTACGCCTTTTGTAAAAACCTACACCTTTTCTGAAAATTTACACATTTTTCTAAAAACTTACGCCTTCTGTGAAATCATTTACCTCTTTTATGAACACTTACTCCTTTTGTGAGTTGACTTACCAAAGGTGTAAATAAACGAAAACTTACACATTTTGCTTAAGCTTATATCTTTTCGTGGAAGTGCTTATATTTTTTTTGAAAAGTTACTCATTTTGTGTAAGAATTTTTGGCATAACATTTATACTTTTTCTTCGAACTTACACCTTTTGTGGAAGCCCAACTTAAAGATTTTTCGGAAGTCACTTATACTTTTTGTGAAAAAATAAATTCATCATATTTACACATTTTGCTTAAGCTTATACCTTTTCATGGAAGTGCTTATATTTTTTTTGAAAAGTTACACCTTTTGTGTAAGAATTTTTGGCATAACATTTATACTTTTTCTTCGAACTTACACCTTTTGTGGAAGCCCAACTTAAAGATTTTTCAGAAGTCACTTATACCTTTTGTGAAAAAATAAATTCATCAAATTTACACATTTTACTTAAGCTTATACCTTTTCGTGGAAGTGCTTATATTTTTTTTTGAAAAGTTACTCTTTTTGTGTAAGAATTTTTGACATAACATTTATACTTTTTCTTCGAACTTACACATTTTGTGGAAGACCAACTTAAAGATTTTTCGGAAGTCACTTATACCTTTTGTGAAAAAATAAATTTATCAAATTTACACATTTTACTTAAGCTTATACCTTTTCGTGGAAGTGCTTATATTTTTTTTTGAAAAGTTACTCATTTTGTGTAAGAATTTTTAGCATAACATTTATACTTTTTCTTCGAACTTACACCTTTTGTGAAAACTCAACTTAAAGATTTTTCGGAAGTCACTTATACCTTTTGTGAAAAAATAAATTCATCAAATTTACACCTTTTGCTTAAGCTTATACCTTTTCGTGGAAGTGCTTATATTTTTTTTGAAAAGTTACTCCTTTTGTGTAAGAATTTTTGATATAACATTTATACTTTTTCTTCGAACTTACACTTTTTGTGGAAAAACCAACTTAAAGATTTTTTGGAAGTCATTTATACCTTTTGTGAAAAAATAAATTGATCAAATTTACACATTTTGCTTAACCTTATATCTTTTCGTGGAAGTGCTTATATTTTTTTTGAAAAGTTACTTCTTTTGTGTAAGAATTTTTGGCATAACATTTATACTTTTTTTTCGAACTTACACATTTTGTGGAAACCCAACTTAAAGATTTTTCGGAAGTCACTTATATCTTTTGTGAAAAAATAAATTCATCAAATTTATACCTTTTGCTTAAGCTTATACCTTTTCGTGGAAGTGCTTATATTTTTTTTTGAAAAGTTACTCCTTTTGTGTACGAATTTTTGGCATAACATTTATACTTTTTCTTCGAACTTACACCTTTTGTGGAAGCCCAACTTAAAGATTTTTCGAAAGTCACTTATACTTTTTGTGAAAAAATAAATTCATCAAATTTATACGTTTTGTTTAAGCTTATACCTTTTCGTGGAAGTGTTTATATTTGTTTTGAAAAGTTACTCCTTTTGTATAAGAATTTTTGGCATAACATTTATACATTTTCTTCAAACTTACACCTTTTGTGGAAGCCCAACTTAAAGCTTTTTCGGAAGTCACTTATACTTTTTGTGAAAAAATAAATTCATCATATTTACACTTTTTGCTTAACCTTATATCTTTTCGTGGAATGCTTATATTTTTTTTGAAAAGTTACTCGTTTTGTGAAATAATTTTTCTCATAAGATTTATACTTTTTCTGCAAACTTACACCTTTTGTGAAAGAGTATATAAGTACAAAAGTATAAATGTTATGCCAAAAATTCTTACACAAAAGGAGTAACTTTTCAAAAATTGTGTAAGTATTTTCACGAAAATGTGTAAATTTAAGCAAAAGGTGTAAATTTGATGAATTTTTTTTTCACAAAAGGTATAAGTGACTTACGAAATAACTTTAAGTTGGGCTTTCACAAAAGGTGCAAGTTCGAAGAAAAAGCATAAATTTTATGCCAAAAATTCTTACACAAAAGGAGTAACTTTTCAAAAATGGTGTAAATATTTTCACGAAAAGTATGAAGGAGTAACATTTCAAAGTGTTCATAACCACAAAAGGAGTAACAATGGGTTCATTTCAAAATGTTTGTAAACACAGAAGGAGTAACATATGTTCATTTCAAAGTAGTAAACACAAAAGGAGTAACATTTCGAAGTGTTCATAAACAAATTGAGACAACCACTGAACAAATCAAAGGGTTCATGACCCCCGCTGACCACCCAAGCGTCGGTGGGCTCCGGTGCTCACAGCCTTCTGAGATCGGCACCTCCACGGGCATCGCCGCCGCAAATCAAAGGTTTTTTTCTCTCTGCCTATCGATCTTGGTCTCTCTGTGTCTATGTCGGCCTATTCTCCGTCGATGTCGGTCTCTCTCTGTCGATCCCTATTTATCTCGGTCTGTCTCGAGCGATCTTGGTCTGTCTGTGTCCATGTGGGTCTCTTCTCTGTCGATCTCTGTCGATTTCGGTCCCTCTGTCAATTACTGTCCATCTAGGTCTTTATGTCTGTTGATCTCAGTCTATCTATCTCTCTCTCTCTCTCTCTCTCTCTCTCTCTCTCTCTCTCTATCCGTCGCTCTATATTAAAAACAGTTCTCTTTTACATTGACATACTTGGTTGGATTTGGACTCGGAGTCGCTATTCCAAGCCCTCCCAGACTCGTCTTCTCTGAAACGGAGTTTTATTGGGAGAAAGGCCAAGCCCTCTGTAGACGTCCCCGAACGCCCCGGGAGGGTTAAGTCCCGTTCCGTTCATATTGGGGTCACTACAGTTCAAGGACTCAAATGTCACGGTTCTTAATCTTGAACCAAAGTGTCCAAATCTGGAAAATCGATTTTGAAAACAGATTTTTTGAAAAGAAGTGCCAAACATGGATTGCTTTGCCAGATACAGAGTCGCCACCTAAATGTTTTTTAATGGGAAATTTAGGAAACCTTAACTCGGTGCCAAAGGCCACGTGTCCGTCATCACCAAAGTTGCCTCGGCTTGGGAACTTGGGTACGATTGGGGAAGGTCACTTCGTGAGCACCCCCACTTGCCCGGTCAAAGACCGGCCTCTACTAACCATGATATCTATTTTTGAAACCATCGTGTGTTCTTATTCCTGTTATTAGCCTAGGTTACTATGTGATGCACACATCATACAAGTATAGACTGAGTCGCTTGAATTGGAACAAAACATTTCATGTTTGTTTTTGAAAATGGTTTGATGGTGCTACTCGCAAGTAGGCTAAGACGTGGATTTGCCACCCTCGGGTGGGCTTAAGAAAACATGATTTTGCCACTATCTAATGGGCTTTAAAACAAACATTTGATGAATTGTTCCAATGCAAATAACCCAACCTCCACCCACAGGCATTCAAGCAGTTATATTACATAAGCAAATAGCCTCATGGTAAGCATGCTATCATGGCAGTCACTCACATGCATGCAAGGATGCTAAAGCATAAAACTCACCGAGTACTCCAAGCCAAAACAGAAACTCATTAGAAATCCATGCATGATCCTAGATATACAGAATTGCCTAATACAACACATGCAAAGATGCAAACTATAGCAGGCTCAGCTATTCTAAACATGGCATATGGAATGCCACAGCTAACATGTATTCAACTTGGAATTGAAATACAAATGCAGTTAGTATGATGCGCCGAGCCCGGTGCATGTAAAACAGATGAATGAATGCAAACATGCTATCATACTGCATGCTAATTGAAATATGCCCTAATCTAACCATCATAAGCAGGTAAATAAAAGGGAAGAAAGACGTGGGATTGGAAGACATACATCACACTTATCCACACTTATTACAATTTTGCTCTCGCACAGAGGGTCCGAATAAATATACAGTCCTGAATAAAAGAATAGTACAGTCCAAATAATACAGTCCAAATATGTACAAATTGCTAATTAATTAACAAATTAACTAAGAAAGTTGTAAAACTGGCATGCAAGCCAGGGACTGCCTTGATTCCGCTTCGGGTGACGAATGATGCATGTTCGGGTTGCCTTTGTGCGGAAATCCATGACGATGCCCCAATTAGCCTCTGTTTGCACCTGTTCTTGAAATGCGTGCCAAGCTCCGAAAAGTTGTTGATTCTTCATTTTGCTGCAACAGAGAGCAGGAAAGGGGCATGGCAATGTATTTACACAAATGTATGTATGTCTCGATCCTAGTGCCAGCAATCACGCCTCACGATACATGATGGCCGAGGAGTCGAATTGCATAATTCAATATGAAATGAATGCATATGAAAATACAACAAAACCTAACTCCATCATGGATAATCCGGAGTGTCGGTGACTGGGGAATTGAGACACGTTCCGTCACTCGGAGTACGGAACGTACCTCGTTTCCCGTGCCCGGGCTAACTCCTACTCCGAACACGATGCAATATGCAATATGCATGACATGCATGAAATGCAACTAAGATACAACCTAACATGCAAAATGCTACGAAATGGCATACACGATGCACGAGATGAGACGACATACACAATGCGCTAATATACAACCTAGCATACACAATGCTATGGAATGAAATGACATACACAATGCAATATGGGCTTACACCAACACAAGTGGACCTCGACCACACTCACATAAGAGGCCATTAGATGAAAATGAGACAACTCGAGATACGTGCATGCGTGCACGCAAATCGAGAACCGAACCTACGGCACGGAATGTCACTCTAACAAGACATGGCAAAACACAAAAAATGGCATACTATCATGCAAAAATCAGAGGTAAAATGAGATGTAAAACAACCCCGAAACCCGGTAAAATGAAACCCGATGCATGAAACGAGTCCCGAAACACGAGTTTTGGCTCATGGAATGGCCTATAACTATACAATGCATACATAATTTGAATATGAAATGAGAAGACAGAAGCAAGGCAGCCCCAAGACAAGAATTTTTACAGTTTAGAGTGAGGCCAAACAGTGGGCCCAAGTAGGGCTAAATTAGCATACAAAAATGGCTCTGCAAGGGAGGTAATGAAGCAAGTGACAAATTCTGGCCCCAAATAGAGAAGGGGCCTTCTACAATATTGAAGAGGGGCCAAAAATATGATGTTTTACAGTTCATGATAGGTCCCAAAAACGGATACAAGTTGGCCAAAGATCTCATGCAAGAAATAGGCCAACAAAGGGGCAAAGAAGCAAGTGGTGCATGGAGGTCTCAAACAAGTGAGGGCCCTTCAACAATGTTGAAGAGGGACCCAAAATAAGGCTTTTTTTTAGTTGATGGCCGAGCTCAAAACAGTGTACAAATAGGCTCAAAATATCATGCAAAATGAGGCCACCAAAAGGGCTATAACATGAAGTATACAAAGGGTGTCTCAAACAGCCACAGACCCCTGATAAACATGAATAGGGGGTCAAAATAGGGCCATTTTCAGTTCGGACCAAAGTCCAAAAACAGAGACACAATAGGCTAATAAATCATGCAAAAAAGGGGACCAAAGAGGGGTTCAATGGCAAGTGACACATGGAGGTCCCAAACAGTGATGAGCCATTCTTCAATGTTGAAGAAGGGCTCAAGATAAGCTACTTCACAGTTTATGACAGAGCTCAAAACAGATTATATATAGACCAAAAATATCATGCAAAAATATGGCATCCAAGAGGGGTAATGAAGAAAGTGGTGGCTGGAGGTCTCAAACAGGGTAAGACCCTTCAACAAACATGTCAAATGGCTCAAAATAAGCCTAGTTCCAGTTAGGGTCGGAGCCCAAAAAATCAAGCAAGCAAGGCTTAGAAATGAACCAAGAAAAGGCTATAAAAGAGAAGAAGTGTGGTTACCCTTGTAGACCAACACTTGGCTGCCTTTTGGCTTGAGAAGTGGTGCCTCCTAGCTGCTGGAAAGTCCTCCAAACTGCTGGAAATGGAAGTGGTGGTGTGGTGCTAGGTGGTGGTGTGAAAAAGGGGTAGAACTTGGTTGTTTTTGAGGGTTAAAGAGAAAGATGGAAGGAGGTATGTATATGCAAGCTCAAGGCAATTTTTCCAACCCTTGGACCAATGCTGGAGGCCAGTTATATAGACCAAAGAGGGGGAGAAAAGGAGGGAAAAAATGGGGGGAAAACAAGCCAAGTTTCCCCCCAAAAGTTGTCCCCAGGATCTGATTTTTGGGGGAAAAAGTATCACAGAATGTACTCACCACGAGGAGCAAGGCCGGCCAGTTTTGAGCTGGCTGGCAGTGGCCAGGTCAAAAAGGCCAAGGTGAATTAATGGCCGGCCATCACAAATTGGTGTCCTCCCAGATGTCCTCAACACAACCCTGTGGTCCAAAATTGGAGGAAGTAAAACAAAAGAGAGAACAAGCCATTTTTCAAAGGGGTTCAAAAGGTTCAGATGGTATTACTGGCCGGCCATGTGATATTTGTGTCCTCCCAGGTGTGTACAACACAAATATGTGGTTTGGAGCTGAAGAAAGTGGCCTTAGGGTGGTCAACATTGGCTTTGAAGTGAGAAAAATGGGCGTCGGAGGGCGATGAAGGAATATAACTGGTTGCTGAAACAATTACTGGCCTCCCACCCTTCTATGACCTTCCTGGTGATGAAACAGAGGTCCCTTCCAAAAATGAACGGAAACCGATGCAAAATGAAGGTTTGAGGGCTGAAACGTGCAGTCCGAGGCCTCAAAAACTAACTGTTAGGCACTGGGAGTGGTGTTCGAGCACGAAGTTGGCCTCTCGGACCACAGTGTCCCTTAAAAGGGAGTAAATAAGATGCATGCCAAAAAACGGAGCAAACGGAGGTGGTTAGGCGGTCCCGAACCGAGGCACTCGGCCTGACGGCTCCGAAAATCGAGAACCAAGCTCCGAAATGGGCAAAATGGCCTACGACCCCGAAATGTAGCCCACGGCCACTGAGAGACGGTCTATGAGATCTCTCCTTCCCTTTGGGAAAAGAAATAGGGAAAACCGAGCCTGGTTCGCAAACCGAGGCAAAGCACAAAAAAGCCCGGAAGTCCGGAGGCAAGGCTCACGGCCGAGACTCTGAAACCTCTAGACGAGCACGATATGCAACATCACCAAGTGCTCAATCGGTGATGTCCGAGTCTTAAGGTCGGTCAAAAATGGGATGTCTACAGTTGCCCCTCTTTGACAGAACTCGAAAGTCATAAGTGACGGGAGTGAATGTCAAAGCCCAGAGACGACCCATTTTTGACAAGGCCGAAGACTCAGACAAACAAGCGAGATAAACAAAGATGTGCCCGTAGGCATGCCCGTAGGCAGGGGCAAAATGAAAATGATAATGCAAGAAGATTTTGATAATTGGACTTGTATGCTACGCGAAGCCGGTTTGAAAGGTGGACTTACACGCTACGCGAAGCCGGTTTGAAAATTGGACTTATACGCTACGCGAAGCCGGTTTGAAAATTAAGGATTCATGCAATGCACTGTAATGTAGCGGCTAAGATGCAATGTAATAGCTAAGAGGTAAAGGTACCTTACAGGGGTAATTGGCAATGACTTACCTCATGCTGCTGGGGATCTCTCGCTTCTTCTTGATTGAACCACAGGTACTACTTTTCTCCCTGACTATGGTCGCAGCTTTCCCTATTCTCCAACAGGGTGACAAACTAGGTTGGATCAGTATCTAGAATTGAGGTGCATACAGATGCTATCTCAATCTATGGGGCTACCATACAGATTTCAAGCCGAGGATATACCCCTGGGTATTTAAACCAGACTTTAGTCCCGGAAATCCCGAACCTTTGCGTTCTAGGCATGAGCCATTCGAACTCTAATTTCCACCGTCTCAGTTGGTCTCTTAGGAACTCACCGCAAACACAGGCAGGTGGCTATACCAGACCACCGGAAGTCATTCGGGCACGACAAACACCAAAAGAATTGCACCTTTAGAGGATTTAAGGTCTCCTAGACCGGGAAGTGCACAAGACGGTGTGATGAAATGCAAGTACGATGCGCAAAACAGCGCGAATGATGATGCAGGATTTAAGGTCTCCTTAGACCGGAGGATTTAAGGTCTCCTAGACCAGAGAGTGCACAAGACAGTGTGAGTAGGGTGAATGCATAAAGCAAAGGTGATACGGTAAGTCTGCAAGTAAAGCGATGCAATGCACTAACAAGTGCAGGTGAGATGCGCAAGATAGCACGATAAAATGCATGCACAATGCAAGTAATGTGCACAAAATAGTGCGATGCGCAAAATAACACGAGTGAAATGTAATGCACTAACAAGTGCGGGTGGGACGCGCAAGATAGCGCGAATGATACAATGCACAAAATAGTGCAATACGCTAAACAATGCGATACGCTAAACAGTGCGATTGATTTGAAATGCACAAGATAGTGCGATGTGATATGCAAAGCACAGGACAGTGCGATTGAGGTGCGCAAAATAGCGTGAATGTAAACTGCACAAAACAGTGCGATTGAGGTGCGCAAAATAGCGTGAATGATAAAGCGCACGTACAGTGCGATCGCAGAATAAGCGAATGTAAATCGCACAAAGCAGTCACGAATGAGGTGCGCAAAATAGCGCGAATGTAAACTGCACAAAACAGTGCGATGCGCAAAATAGCGCGAATGTAAACTGCACAAAACAATGCGATGGAGGTGCGCAAAATAGCGCGATTGATTTGAAATGCACAAGATAGTGTGATACGCTAAACAGCGCGATTGATTTGAAATGCACTAAACAGCGCGATACGCTAAACAGCGTGAGTGATTTGAAATGCACAAGATAGTGTGAGTGAGATACAACCACAAGATGCACAAGACAGGGCTAGTGAGATACAAAGTGTAAGTGCACAAGACAGTGCGAACGAGATAAAATGCACAAAAAAAAAAAAAAAGCGCGATAAAATGCATCTTCTATGCAAGTATGGGGGCATTTTCTATGCAATAGATACAAGCATTTTCTATGCAAGAATCATAACGATACGCGGCACGCATGCAACAACAGTGTATATGAAAGTTCACATTCTATGTAATAGAGGAGCATCAAATATGTACTCTGGTGCCTCTTATTTGCTTCTTAGAGGACTTCACAACATACTCAGCTCAAAAGGGCACACCCTATTCAAATTGGCGAGAGATAACATCTGCATGTGAAACCCTCTGGTGCTGCTTGGACTGCCATTCTGACTTGAAGCAGGCTTACACTTGGGGTCGAGACACACTCATACTCCAGAGAAATGGCGAGGCCTGAGAAGGTGCACCTGGAATGCAGTCTCGGATTTTGCTAAAGTTGAAACATGCTAAGATGCTCCAAATTTTCCCTCTTTTCTTTTGCTTTGCAGTCCGGAGCCTAAATAGCTTCAGATAGGTTCTTACTTTATTATTCTGACATGACCTGGGTTGAACCCTGCGGCTTTATGAAAGAACCAATTCTGTTTTGCACAAATGTGGAGAACGGCACGGCACGACACTCGGAGCACAAAACGATTTTATTTTTGAAATTGAGAGATGAGTTTTCGATCAGGTATTGAGCCTACGTTGGACCTGACAAAACGACTCAACACAGAAATAAAAGGCACACAACCTAGACACATCAAGTAACACTTGAAACGACTCAAAACAAGAATCGAGATAAAAAAGACACGACACTCAGACGTGCACAGGGAGCCTATTTCACCGGGTAGTGTTTCCCACCCTTTCTCATTTGTGGTTCTCACATCACTCGGCCCTCAAGCTCTGTTTTTCTGAAAAAGCCCTTTTCTCACTTTTTCTCTTATCGCACATCTCTCTATTCTTCAATCTCTCATTTTTCAATCCCTCCCCTGGGTGGTTGATGGATAAACAGCAAGTTGAAGGCTCTCGCCCCTAGCACTCAGCTAGATTCTTCTTTCTTCCGCTCACAGCTAGTGAATTCCTTCCACAGAGAGGTTGCGCTACAACTGGGTGTGTAGCAAATCTGCAGCTAGCATCGGTCGATGATGCTTTGCTGGGGAGTTTGGACGTGATAAGATCTATCCAGATGATGGAGTGGAATATCTTGACTCATTCCAGTTCGTGCTTCGCACTTAGCTCGACACCTCGTTGCTTGGAGGATACGAGAGCTTTCAGTCCTTTGTCGTTAACTTCAATTGTGCCCTTCTTGGCAGGTAGAGTGCCCTTCTTGGCGAGTAGGGTGCCCTTTCTGGCGAGTATGTTGACAATGGGGAAAAGACAGAACACCTGACTCAACTGTGCCCCTAGTTCATTATTTCGACCATTTTTTGTTTTTGCTTTCCACTAAAACAGTTTTGACCAAAATGGGAGTTAGATCAACATGCTTGTTCGATTTTTGATTTAAAATCATGCAAGTTAGGCTATGAGCACTGAAAATTTTCCTTTTTTGGGTCCAAGAAATGGTCCAGTTTTTGGAAAAGATGGAACAATTTTCGAGAAAATTAGTCAACCTCAGTAAAAATTCTCAAAAACTATTTTTGCAAACGGCCATTTGCTCAACGAGCATGAAACCTACTCTTGAGATGCGCAACCTTGGATCCAAAGGAAAACTGCCCCGTGCTTGAAGAGAGCTGCATGGCAACAGAAAGTTGCCCCTTGTTTGAACGACATCGCGGCGCATTGAATGGCAACGGAAAGCTACCCCTTGTTTGAATGGCACCGCGGTGCATTGAATGGCAACGGAAAGTTGCCCCTTGTTTGAATGGCACCGCAACGCATTGTAATCAGTCCTCGGAGCGACGAACACAACCGGACTCTCGGATACAGAGAAGGCAAAGATAATCAAAACCATTACATGGACACAATCGAATTTGAATTGTTTTACGGCTGGACTTCAGAATGAAGTTGCCTATGTATCCCAAAGATGGGAATCAAGCCTTACGTAGTTCGGGGTTAAGGTACACTCGTGTATTAACCTCTCATTTTTAGGCTCTAACTTTTGCCAAGGCGCCCGTTGCAGGTTTTCGACCTTGCGAGCTTTGTTCTTCTTTCTTTTTATTTTCATTTCTTTTCTTCTTTTTTCTTTTTTCCTCTTTTCTTCTCTTTTTCTTTCTTTTTTTGTATTTTTCTCTTTCTTTTCTTTTTTCTTTCTTTGTATATTTTTTTTGTCTCGCTCTAATTTATGCCTGGGTTGCCCTTCCGAGTTTTCGGCCCAGCGAGCCTCTCAAAGGGTAAAAGTGTAACAGGTCCATGCCAAATGGTTGTAGGGTTTTGAAGCCATCCGTATCCAGGAGAGTGGCTGTTGATTTGCAAGAGGACTCATCTTCGGCTCTTCGAGCATGTCTGATATCTTTGCCCCTAGTTCAAAGGGTACTTCTATTCTAGCTTTGCAAGCTTCTTCTGATCTTCTTGATCCGACTTTCCTGGCCTCTTGTTCGAGGGTTGCTTCAAATCTGGCCACACAGGCCTCACATCATAGTTGACCGTTGAACCTTCTGAATTCAAGTTCAAGGTTTGGAAGCGAAGGGGTTGAGTCTCGAGGCTGAGAGCGATCCTAGGCTGCACAATCTCAAAAGCGATTCCATACAGGTCTTCGCAGGACCGCGCAAAACATTTTGTTTTTGAAAATTTTTAAGAAAGCGACAAATTGCTTGTGCTGAAGATAGTGTGAAACCAGTCTGGATCAAGCCAGGGTCCTTCCCAGTACTCACGCTAACAAGCATGATTTCATTCATTAAGGGCTTAGCACGTCTCTCTTTCTCTCAATTGATCAAATTTTTGCAAATCCTAAGGAATTCCTTCCTCTTCGTTTTCACCGCAGTATTCAAAAAGTTTTGAAAAACTTAGGTCTTTACAACGACTTCAAGGCACAGAAAAGACAGAGTTCTTAGTCAAATACTGCCATCTTATTCAGAACTTTCGGCATAATTGGCACAAGGCAGAAGCGAACACAAGGATATGAAAATCACTACTGTTCATTCAAAGTTTGCTGGCACAACTGGCTCCCTGACAGAAACAGACTCAAAACAAAACGAAAAGACAAACACAAAACAAAATGGTGATGCCCAAGGTAACACCCCCGGAATCACCCGACCTTTGTACAACAGGACTGACTCGATACAACAAGACAGACCCTACTGACTCAGTATGAAAAGACTGACTCAAAAGAAAAGGACAAACTCAAAACAAAACAACAAGACTGACTCAATACCCAAGTCAGAATGTAGCATTGGCCAAATGCTCAGGACGGTACATGCCATTCCCACGTCTGAGTTAATCGAGTGCCACCCGTAGCTGGTTCATCCTTCGATCACATAATCACATTATCCCCCAAGTTCATCGACCAAGGTCTTGATAGACTTTTGAGCTTCGGCGGAGGATGACCCCATTGTCAAATAGATCACATACTTCATGGCGAAAGCGAGCGGTTATCGATAGTATGGCGGTTCTTGATGGAAGACATAAGATCTTGGGCGGCATCATCGTGTGGGAAGAAGATTTGGGAGAGGCCGAGGCTCAAGGGGTTTGAGATGGCCTTATCCAGCAAGGATTTGGAAAGCTTTGGACAAAGGCATGTGGAGGGCATGGAAGACCCTTTGACTTCGGGGTTGGTACTTCAAGGCTTGTGGATTTTCTTTGGGCACATAAAGGGATTGGTAGAGTCTTGGCTCTGGCTGATCTCTTCTGAGTGGAGAATTAGAGCTAACAGGATCATATCTGGTATGACGGCCCTTCTCCTGGTTTTTCCTTTGATTGGATGCCTCGACTTGAGTAGCGAAAGTGTCATCCATGCAACAAGCTGCGAGGACTTGCTCTTTGTTCGATCCTCGGCTTTCAAAGCCTCAACAGCAAACATAAGATGTTCATGGGGATCCATGCCCGCCCCTGCCTTGTTCTTTCCACTCGCCTCCACTTTGCCAAGGGATTGGCCTTCCTCAAATGCAGCCCGTCCCAAGACTGGGGGGCCTTTTGACATGAAATTCCCAGTATGTGGTGTGGTCGATGATGGAGCCAATGTCCCGGAGGCCAGATCTGTCACATTTCTTTGAAGATCTTTTATTATTCCCATCAACTCAGAAGTAGTGGGTTCTCAGGTTTGAGATGATTGGGGTTCAGGTGCACCCATCATGCATAAGTCCATACTTTCTGGGATAAACAGCTCAGGTTTGGGTAGACGGGCCAGGGTGATGTATATGCTGGGGTCATAGGTGGATGGCAGTATATAGATGAGATTGAGGTAGGCAGGAGATGTTTGGTCATTGGGGTCTGAAGGTGGAGCTATCATTTGGTTGTCGATGAGATTTTGGACCTCATGACGAAGGTGGTAGCAGCGGTCGGTGCCATGATCATGGCTTGATGGTACATACTGATTGGCCAGGGGTTATGTCTGCATTTGGAGTGAGTCGGGAAGAGGTTGAGGATTGAGGGGTTTGAGATGCCCTTTTTCCATCAGGAGTTTTAGTGCGCTAGTCAGGCTCATATAGAGGGGGGTGAAAGTTCTACCCTGAGCTTGGGTTGGGCTGGCTGGTCGTAGGCTTGGATTGGCAAAAGGGTTGGCTGTGGTGACTGTACTGATTTCAATGGGTTCGGGAATAGTGCTATTTCCAGCATTGGTACTCCCTGCAATCGCCCTCCTTGTCGGTTCACTTGTTCTGGGAATGATCCCACTGTTGAACGCATTCTTGACCTGAACCCCAGTTCATGCAAACTTTTGAAAGTGAATAACGGAGCGACTATCAATTTCTGCAACATATCATGCTCGAGGTTCCGCACCATCATCTGCACTTTATCCCTTTCAGAAGGGCGGCGATCTGTCATCTATGCCGCCTTTGCTCTCCACCTCGCAACAAATTTCACAAAAGGCTCTTTTGGGTTCTGGCGGGTTGTTTCAAGCTCTTGCATGGTCATTTCAACCTGGGTATTGTAAGAATACTGATCAACAAAGGCCTCAGCCAGTTCTTCCCAGTTTTGTTTCACTTTATCTTCCAACTTAGCGTACCAAGTGGCTGCTATACCCGACAGGGTTCTTCCATACAAAGAGAGTTTCTGTGGCTTAGTTAGACCCATCGGCTTCAGGACATCCAAGAAAAGTCGGATATGTACCATTGGATCTCTAGACCCGTCGAAACGGTCAATATGTGGCATTTTGAATCTGTCTGGGAGCTGTATAGCAGACTCAGTGTGCCCATCCTCAATGTCGGGAATGGAGTTAAGGCCCTGTGCCTTTTGAATTGCTTATCAAGGTTCGCAATTTTCACTGCGGTCAGATCCAGGTCATTAGCATCAAGGGGATAACGCCTCTCATTAGGCTGCACCAGGGGTCTGAAAACTTGGGCTTGAGCCAGCCTTTCTCGAGGATCTGGACCCTGCAAATCTTCAGTTGGCGGAATTGGATCAAAGTTCGGCTAGGGTCCCAAAGCTGGATGTGAGGCAGATGCCCCAGATGGGCGCTGCGTTTCAATACTGGTCTCGGCGCATGGCGCTTTCGATTTGCGCTATCACGCCAAATTCTTCGAACCTGTGCCATCACGGTCTGTTGAGTTCGAACAAAGGTGATGTGTTGGTATCGACGGATCGGATGAACCGTGAGCCTGTCGCCCTTCTTTGCCTTGCCTCAGCGAAAGAACACTGGTTGCCCTTAAATTGAATTTCTGACCTAACAAAGTCTATCAGCCCTAGTCCAATGTGCCCGGGGGATATCGGAGCCTTCTAAAGCTATGGTTCCAGGACTACCTAGCAAAAGAGAAAACAGATAGCACCTCAGCTCAACTTCACCAAAACAGATACGAGCATAACAGGATGACTGTGCCGTCTACTAAATTCCGCCCCCAAAATTCTGCCTCAAATCTGATACCCTCGGGTAAAACTGATTCCCAAAACACTGAACCGGTGCCCGCAGGCCTGATGCCCAAACTTGCAAACTGATACATGCATTCCCTGTAGAGACGCACTCTAAAAGCACATAACAAGCAAGTGAGAGCCAAAACACCCCTATGGAGGGGTAGGGTTTTCCTGTCCTATTTTGTTAGGAGCTAGGGTTTTACTACGCACGCAGCGGTTTCAAACAACCTATAAACGGGTAAGCAACCTGTCCTAGTTTGGAATGGTCACTATGGATCCAAATATGCACTAGGTCGAATGGTCAAAAAGGGTGCCCCGGTAAAACCAGGGTTTGTGTTCCCATACTGGCAAAGCCCACAACCGGTCAGCTTTATGGTCATGCCTTGACAAGACAAGCCTCCGGCAAACCGTTCAGGAATAGCAGATGGCAAACACGGCGTCCTAGGCGCACCAATGCAAATGCAATGCAAAGAAACACACAAGTGTAGTCAAAACCAGATATCATGAGTTCGAGTCAAGTTCTCTAAATCCCCAGCAGAGTCGCCAAAAGCGTAGGCGTCCCCCAACGCATACAGGAGGGTTAAGTCCCGTTCCGTTCATATTGGGGTCACTACAGTTCAAGGACTCAAATGTCACGGTTCTTAATCTTGAACCAAAGAGTCCAAATCCGGCAAATCGATTTTGAAAACAGATTTTTTGAAAAGAAGTGCCAAACATGGACTGCTTTGCCAGATACAGAGTCGCCACCTAAATGTTTTTTAATGGGAAATTTAGGAAACCCTAACTCAGTGCCAAAGGCCATGTGTCCGTCATCACCAAAGTTGCCTCGGCTCGGGAACTTGGGTACGATTGGGGAAGGTCACTTCGTGAGCACCCTCGCTCGCCCGGTCAAAGACCGGCCTCTACTAACCATGATATCTATTTTTGAAAACATCGTGTGTTCTTATTCTGGTTATTAGCCTAGGTTACTATGTGATGCACACAGCATACAAGTATAGACTGAGTCGCCTGAATTGGAACAAAACATTTCATGTTTGTTTTTGAAAATGGTTTGATGGTGCTACTCGCAAGTAGGCTAAGACGTGGATTTGCCACCCTCGGGTGGGCTTAAGAAAACATGATTTTGCCACTATCTAGTGGGCTTTAAAACAAACATTTGATGAATTGTTCCAATCCAAATAACCCAACCTCCACCCACAGGCATTCAAGCATTTATATCACATAAGCAAATAGCCTCATGGTAAGCATGCTATCATGGCAGTCACTCACACACATGCAAGGATGCTAAAGCATAAAACTCACCGAGTACTCCAAGCCAAAACAGAAACTCATTAGAAATCCATGCATGATCCTAGATATACAGAATTGCCTAATGCGACACATGCAAAGATGCAAACTATAGCAGGCTCGGCTATTCTAAACATGGCATATGGAATGCTACAGCTAACATGTATTCAACTTGGAATTGAAATACAAATGCAGTTGGTACGATGCGCCGAGCCCAGTGCATGTAAAACAGATGAATGAATGCAAACATGCTATCATACTATACGCTAATTGAAATATGCCCTAATCTAACCATCATAAGCAGGTAAATAAAAGGGAAGAAAGACGTGGGATTGGAAGACATACATCACACTCACCCACACTTATTACAATTTTGCCCTCGCATAGAGGGTCCGAATAAATATACAGTCCCGAATAAAAGAATAGTACAGTCCAAATATGTACAAATTGCTAATTAATTAACAAATTAACTAAGAAAGCTGTAAAACTGGTATGCAAGCCAGGGACTGCCTTGATTCCGCTCCGGGTGACGAATGATGCATGTTTGGGTTGCCTTTGTGCGGAAATCCATGACGATGCCCCAGTTAGCCTCTGTTTGCACCTGTTCTTGAAATGCATGCCAAGCTCCGAAAAGTTGCTGATTCTTCATTTTGCTGCAACAGAGAGCTGGAAAAGGGCATGGCAATGTATTTACACAAATGTATGCATGTCTTGATCCTCGTGCCAGCAATCACGCATCACGATGCATGATGGCCGAGGAGTCAAATTGCACAATTCAATATGAAATGAATGCATATGAAAATACAACAAAACCTAACTCCATCATGGATAATCCGGAGTGTCGGTGACTGGGGAATTGAGACACGTTCCGTTACTCGGAGTACGGAACGTACCTCGTTTCCGATGCCCGGGCTAACTCCTATCCCGAACACGATGCAATATGCATGACATGCATGAAATGAAACTAAGATACAACCTAACATGCAAAATGCTACGAAATGGCATACACGATGCACGAGATGAGACGGCATACACAATGCGCTAATATACAACCTAGCATACACAATGCTATGGAATGAAATGGCATACACAATGCAATATGGGCTTACACCAATACAAGTGGACCTCAGCCACACTCACATAAGAGGCCATTAGATGAAAATGAAACAACTCGAGATGCGTGCATGCGTGCACGCAAACCGAGAACCGAACCTACGGTACGGAATGCCACTCCAACATGACATGGCAAAACACAAAAAATGGCATACTATCATGCAAAAATCAGAGGTAAAATGAGATGCAAAACAGCTTTGAAACCCGGTAAAATGAAACCCGATGCATGAAACGAGTCCCGAAACACGGGTTTTGGCGCATGAAATGGCCTATAACTATACAATGCATACATAATTTGAATATGAAATGATAAGAAAGAAGCAAGGAAGCCCCGAGAAAAGCATTTTTACAGTTTAGAGTGAGGCCAAACAGTGGGCCCAAGTAGGGCTAAATTAGCATACAAAAATGGCTCCGCAAGGGAGGTAATGAAGCAAGTCACAAATGCTGGCGCCAAACAGAGAAGAGGCCTTCTACAATATTGAAGAGGGGCCAAAAATATGATGTTTTACAGTTCATGACAGGTCCCAAAAACAGATGCAAGTAGGCCAAAGATCTCATGCAAGAAATAGGCCAACAAAGGGGCAAAGAAGCAAGTGGTGCATGGAGGTCTCAAACAAGTGAGGGCCCTTCAACAATGTTGAAGAGGGACCCAAAATAAATCTTTTTTTCAGTTGATGGCCGAGCTCAAAACAGTGTACAAATAGGCTCAAAATATCATGCAAAATGAGGCCACCAAAAGGGCTATAACATGAAGTATACAAAGGGTGTCTCAAACAGCCATAGACCCTAAATGAAACATGAAGAGGGGGTCAAAATAGGGCCATTTTCAGTTCGGACCAAAGTCCAAAAATAGAGACACAATAGGCTAATAAATCATGCAAAAAAGGGGACCAAAGAGGGGTTCAATGGAAAGTGACATATGGAGGTCCAAAACAGTGATGAGCCCTTCTTCAATGTTGAATAAGGGCTCAAAATAAGCTACTTCACAGTTTATGACAGAGCTCAAAACAGATTATATATAGGCCAAAAATATCATGCAAAAATATGGCATCCAAGAGGGGTAATGAAGAAAGTGGTGGCTGGAGGTCTCAAACAGGGTAAGACCCTTCAACAAACATGACAAATGGATCAAAATAAGCCTAGTTCTAGTTAGGTTTGGAGCCCAAAAAATCAAGCAAGCAAGGCTTAGAAATGAACCAAGAAAAGGCTAGAAAAGAGAAGAAGTGTGCTTACCCTTGTAGACCAACTCTTGGCTGCCTTTTGGCTTGAGAAGTGGTGCCTCCTAGCTGCTGGAAAGTCCTCCAAACTGCTAGAAATGGAAGTGGTGGTGTGGTGCTAGGTGGTGGTGTGAAAAAGGGGTAGAACTTGGTTGTTTTTGTGGGTTAAAGAGAGAGATGGAGGGAGGTATGTATATGCAAGCTCAAGGCAATTTTTCCAACCCTTGGAACAATGTTGGAGGCCAGTTATATAGACCAAAGAGGGGGAGAAAAGAAGGGAAAAAAATGGGGGAAAAACAAGCTAAGTTTCCCCCAAAAAGTTGTCCCCCCCGGATACAGATTTTTGGGGGGAAAAAAGTATACAGCTGTGATGTACTCACCTTGAGGAGCAAGGCCGGCCAGGTTTTGGAGCTATAGGTGGCCGGCCGGCCACCCCCCATGGCCGGCCGGCCAGGGGTCAAAAAGGCCAAGGTGAATTAATGGCCGGCCACCACAAATTGGTGTCCTCCCAGATGTCCTCAACACAACCCTGTGGTCCATAATTGGAGGAAGTAAAACAGGAGAGAGAACAAGCCATTTTTCAAAGGGTTTCAAAAGGTTCAGATGGAATTACTGGTCGGCCATGTGATATTTGTGTCCTCCCAGGTGTGTACGACACAAATATGTGGTTCGGAGCTGAAGAAAGTGGCCTTAGGGTGGTCAACATTGGCTTTGAAGTGAGAAAAATGGGCGTTGGAGGGCGATGAAGGAATATAACTGATTGTTGAAACAATTACTGGCCTCCCACCCTTCTATGACCTTCCTGGTGATGAAACAGAGGTCCCTGCCAAAAATGAACGGAAACCGATGCAAAATGAAGGTTCGGAAACGAAACCGAGGCGATCAAGGCCTCGGCCGAGTGGTGTTCGAGCACGAAGTTGGCCTCTCGGACCACAGTGTCCCTTAAAAGGGATTAAATAAGATGCATGCCAAAAAACGGAGCAAACGGAGGTGGTTAGGCAGTCCCGAACCGAGGCACTCGGCCTGACGACGACTCAAAATGGGCAAAAATGGCCTCGACCACGAAATGTAGCCTGACGGCATCGAGAGATGGTCTATGAGACCTCTCCCTCCCTTTGGGAAAAGAAACAGAGAAAACCGAGCCTGGTTCGCAAACCGAGGCAAAGCACAGAAAAGCCCAGAAGTCCAGAGGCAAGGCTCGCGGCCGAGACTCTGAAACCTCTGGATGAGCACGATATGCAACATCACCAAGTGCTCAATCGGTGATGTCCGAGTCTTAAGGTCGGTCAAAAATGGGGTGTCTACACCCTCCGAAACACCATTCTCTCTCACATTGCCATTATCTGAACAAGACAAATACAGTGTGATTGGATTTTAGGAACTTACTGGTTTTCGGGGGAAAAAACGGAACTTAGACGTTTTGCGAAGTTACTTACATCTCTTTGTGGCATAAGATTTATACTTTTTCTTCGAACTTACATCGTTTGTGAAAGCCCAACTTTAAAGCTTTTTCGGAAGCCACTTATACCTTTTGTGAAAAAAAAAATTCATCAAATTTACACATTTTGCTGAAGGTTACACCTTTTCGTGAAAGTGCTTACACTATTTTTGAAAACTTACTCCTTTTGTGTAAGAATTTTTGTCATAAGATTTATACTTTTTCTCCGAACTTACACCTTTTGTGAAAGCCCAACTTAAAGCTTCTTCGGAAGTAACTTATACCTTTTGTGAAAAAAAAAAATTTCATAAAATTTACATATTTTCCTGAAGCTTATACCTTTTCGTGGAAGTACTTACACCATTTTTGAAAAGTTACTCCTTTTGTGTAAGAATTTTTGGCATAAGATTTATACTTTGTCTTCGAACTTACACATTTTGTGAAAGCCCAACTTAAAGCTTCGTTGGAAGTCACTTATACCATTTGTGAAAAAAAAAAATTCATCAAATTTACACATTTTGCTTAAGCTTACACCTTTTCGTGGAAATGCTTACACCATTTTTGAAAAGTTACTCCTTTTGTGTAAGAATATTTGGCATAACATTTATACTTTCTCTTCCAACTTACACCTTTTGTGAAAGCCCAACTTAAAGCAACTTCGGAAGTCACTTATACTTTTTGTGAAAAAAAAAATTCATCAAATTTAGACATTTTGCTTAAGGTTACACCTTTTCATGGAAGTGATTACACCATTTTTGAAAAGTTACTCCTTTTGTGTAAGAATTTTTGGCATAACATTTATACTTTTTCTTCGAACTTACACCTTTTGTGAAAGCCCAACTTAAAGTTTCTTCGGAAGTCACTTATACCTTTTGTGAAAAAAAAAAATTAATGAAATTTACACCCTTTTGCTTAAGCTTACACCTTTTCGTGAACATATTTACACCATTTTTGAAAAGGTACTCCTTTTGTGTAAGAATTTTTGTCATAACATTTACTCCTTTTGTGCTTATATACTCTTTCACAGAAGGTGTAAGTTGGAATAAAAGTATAAATGTTATGCGAAAAATTCTTATAGAAAAGGAGTAACTTTTCAAAAATGGTGTAAGTATTTTCACGAAAAGGTGTAAGCTTAAGCCAAAGGTGTAAATTTGATGATTTTTTTTTTTTTTTTTTCACAAAAGATATAAATGACTTCCGAAGAAGCTCTAAGTTGGGCTTTCACAAACGGTAAAAATTTTGAACAAAAGGAGTAAGTTTTCAAAAATGGTGTAAGTATGAAGGAGTAACATTTCAAAATGTTCATAACCACAAATGGAGTAACAAAGCGTTCATTTCAAAATGTTCGTAAACACAGAAGGAGTAACATCAAGTGTTCATTTCAAAGTATTCATAGTAAACACAAAAGGAGTAACATTTCGAAGTGTTTATAAACAAATTGAGACAACCACTGAACAAATCAAAGGGTTCGTGACCCCCGCTGACCACCCAAGCGTCGGTGGCCTCCGGTGCTCACAGCCTTCTGAGATCGGCACCTCTAATGGCACCGCCGCCGCAAATCAAAGGTTTTTTTTTCTCTCTCGCTATTGATCTTGGTCTCTCTATGTCGATGTTGGCCTATTCTCCGTCGATGTTGGTCTCTCTCTGTCGATCCCTGTTTATCTCGGTTTGTCTCCAGCAATCTTGGTCTGTCTGTGTCCATGTGGGTCTCTTCTCTGTCGATCTCTGTCAATTTCGGTCCCTCTGTCGATCTCGGAGTGGCTGCTCTGTCGATCAGTGTCCATCTAGGTCTCTATGTCTGTTGATCTCAGTCTCTCTCTCTCTCTCTCTCTCTGTCCGTTGCTCTATATTAAAAACGGTTCTCTTTTACATTGACATACTTGGTTGGATTTGGACTTGGAGTCGCTATTCTAAGCCCTCCCAGACTCGTCGTCTCTGAAACGGAGTTCTACTGAGAGAAAGGCCAAGCCCTCTGAAACGCCCTTTTCTCTCACATTGCCATTATTTGAACAAGACAAATACAGTGTGATTGGATTTTAGGAACTTCCAGGTTTTGGGGGGCAAAAAACGGAACTTACACGTTTTGCGAAGTTACTCACATCTCTTGTGAAAAAACTTACATTATTTGTGAAAGGTTACACATTTGTGAAATAATTTATTTTATAAAATTTAGACCTTTTGGTTGAAATACTTAAACCTTTTGTGAGAAGTTACTACTTTATTAAAAATCATGTCTATTAAAAAATTTACACGTTTTTATTGGAACTTACACTTTTTTTGAGAACAGAACTTACACCTTTTTTGAAATAAGTTACATCTTTTCTGAACATGCTTAGACCTTTTATGGAAATCTGAATTATATTTTCCTAAAATTTAAACCTTCAATGGGAAGTTACACCATTTGTGACATAACTTCCATGTTTTGTGAAAACTAAATACATGTTTTTGAAAATATACACCTTTCATGGAAGGGGTATTTGAATAAAATTTATACCTTTTGTTAAAAACATAAACCTTTTCTGAATGATTACACCTTTTTGTGGGAATGCTTACACCGTTTCTGAATGGTTACTGCTTTTGTGAATAATTTTTTTGATAAAATTTACACTTTTTATAGGATATTACAACTTTTCTGCCAACAAAACTTACACCTTTTAAAAAAATTTACACCTTCTATGGAAAATATGTTTTCATCAAGTTTACACCTTATTTTAAAAGGTTACACCTCTTCTAAAAAGGTAATCCTTTTGTGAAGCAAACATGTTTAAAAAAATTTACACCTTTTAAATAGGAGTTACATCTTTGGTGAAGACAGTTAGACCTTTTTTGAAAATTTACACATTTTATGGAAAATAAGCTTTTTATAAAGTTTGTTAAAAGAAATTATTTGACAAAAGGTATAACTTTTTCAAATATGGTGTATGTTTGTCCGAAGAAGGTGTAAATGACCATAGAAAAGATGTAAGTTTTGTTTTTCACTAAAGGTGTAACTTGAAATAATAAGTGTAAATTTTATGAAAATGGTTTTTCCACAAAATGTGTAATTTTTCAGGAAGTTGTAAATATTTCCGAGAGAAGGTGTAAATTTTTAGGAAAGATGTAAAATTTAGGAATAGTTGTAAGCTTTGTGAGTTTTTACAAAAGGTATAAGTTTCCAAAGAAGACCAATCATCGAAGCTGAATATTTCGTTTTTACAAAAGATATAAGTTCCTAAAGAAGACCAATCCCAATAAAGCTGAATGTTTCGTTTTTAGAAAAGATATAAGTTCCAAGGTGTAACTTTTATTAAGAAAATTAATTTAAAGATATAAGTTCCAAGGTGTAACTTTTATGAAGAAAATTAATTTATAAATGATGTCAGTTTTCATTAAAAGGTGTAAGTTGTTAGAACAAGTATAAAATTTTCAAAAATGCCAAAGTGTTCAGAAGAGGTGTAAGTTCCGTCGGCCCGTCCGTCTCTCTTCCATCTCAGACCTCTCTCTTTGTTTGTCTTTCTCTCTGCTCGTCTCTCTGTTGTTCCATTTCCCCGTAGCTGTAGGGTTTTACAGAGAAAAATATTTGAGGGCCGAGCTTAAGTTCTTGGGAAGGCTAGCCATGGAAGTGGATGCATAAATACTTTTTTTAAGTTGATTTTTGTCGGTGGAGCACAACCGCAAGGGTTAATCGAGCACCACCGTCGGTTCGTCTGATCCGGTTGGTATTTCCTTTATTTCGTGCTGGTACATTATCTGTCTCCTTGTTTGTCTTCTATCATTCGCATATACCTTCACACCCAACCCGAAATCGACCCAATAGGAACTGTTCTGTACTCCATTTTCGTATTTTGTGCTATTCGAATAGGAACTCTTCCCTCTGCTAACCGAAATGGACCCAATAGGAACTGTTCTGTACTCGATTTTTGTATTTTCTCCCTTTCGAATAGAAAGTCTTCCCTCTGCTATCAGTGCTACAAGTTGAACATAGGTATCATAGTAGTTAGCAACAAACATAAAAGCTGTTCTGCATTTACATGGCGAACTTGTTAGGTTGGGTTATATATAACAAAAGAAGACTTTAAAAAAAATTTGTGTAATGTTGGCACGGGAAAAACAAATTTTTTTTTTGAGTAGCCAAAAAAGCAAAAATAAGAAACTCGATAAATAAACAATGACTAATCTTGTTTCCGTAACGGGTAGCACACTCGGTTGAATTCTTCTTTCAATTTTGTAGTACTCGGTGATTTTATATTGTCGGAACTTATGTTTAGAAACAATCTGTGTTACACGGACTCTTCAAAATAGATCAAATACCTGTGTCGGACACCTGAGAGTCGGACAAGGGTATGGGATATGTGTCGGATACTTTTCAACGGACAATTCTTATATAATTGTATATAACACAATTATTATATGTGCAAATTATTGTGAAATTACTATAAATGTGATTTTGACACTGTGAGTTACATATAGTACCATTTTATGTCACATATTAGATTAAAAATATGATATTTTTTCCACACACCGCGTACCATTGAATGTAGGGTTAAGATTTAATGAGTCGGACCTATACATACATACCGCACCTGGCACCCGTACCCAAGTCCGTGTAACACATTAAACAACTCTTTCTTTCAGTGCTGAAGTTCATGCATAGTTGACGGTATTCAACTTAAAACATAGGAAAGCCAATTGAAAGAGTTGAAATGAGGATGACGATTTCCAAATTTTGTAGAGAGCTATTCGTTCCCACACCCAATTCTGAATCAAGAGTTGAAGCGTTCACTTTCATGGCTAGCCTTTCCAACAACTTAAGCGGCCGGAGACGATGGCTGAAAACCAATACCTTCTCCCCACCTGAGTCGGACAACCCTAACAGATTAAGGAAGAAGTTTGCCTTCAGTCCTTTTCTAATATCCAACTTTTCTAAGATGTGGTCCATCCGGGCATCGTCAATGCCCTCTGTTTTTGTGGTTGACGTGTCTGTAGGTGAACTCTTTAGGAGGGATCTCAACTGTGTGTACACATATAGTGTGCTCCCATCCCAGGTGATGTTCAACTGCTTAACGAAGTTGTTCAGTTCTTCAACTTCACGAACTGTCGTAAGGGTGAGGTGAAGAAATTCAGAAAAGTCAACAAGCCCAGGCAATTCACGAAGAAAATCTCATTCGTAGAAATGGACAACCTTGCCTGTCATTGCACGCAACTTTTGAATGACGGTTACCTTTCTCTTGAAGTTATCATCTTGAATATATATATAGTAGTTACATTTCAAGAGGAAGGTAGCTGTCATTCATGAGTTACGGGTTGTCTGGACTTTATTGAGCGAGTTCGTGAAATGCGTACTCTCATTTGTCTTTTTTATGACCTTCGTGCAGAATGAGAATGGATGGGTACGTTAGTAATATTTGTTGGCAGGTAGTGGCAGTCTTGCTTGTTTCATTGTCACATACAATTGATGAAACTTGCTTGTATGCCCGGAAACGGTTACCTTTCTCTGATCTGCCCACTGTCTGAGCACCCGAAGGTAATGGAGCATGGGCCAGGATGCAGCTACCTCGATTCTCTGCAACCAAGTTGCTCAGTAGGAAATTGTAGCCCTTAACTTGATGGTTGGCCTTTCCAACAACTTAAGCGGCTGGAAACGATGGCTGAAAACCAATACCTTCTCCCCACCTGACTCGGACAAGCCTAACAGATTAAGGAAGAAGTTTGCCTTCAAACCTTTTCTAATATCCAACTTTTCTAAGATGTGGTCCATCCGGGCATCGTCAATGCCCTCTGTTTCTGTGGTTGACGTGTCTGTAGGTGAACTCTTTAGGAGGGATATCAACTGTGCATGCACATACAGTGTGCTCCCATCCCAGGTGATGTTCAACTTCTTAACTAAGTTGTTCAGTTCTTCAACTTCACGAACTGTCGTAAGGGTGAGGTGAAGAAATTCAGAAAAGTCAACAAGCCCAGGCAATTCATGAAGAAAATCTCATTCGTAGAAATGGACAACCTTGCATGTCATTGCACGCAACTTTTGAATGACCGTTACCTTTCTCTTGAAGTTATCATCTTGCATATATATATATAGCAGTTACATTTCAAGAAGAAGGTAGCTGTCATTCATGAATTGCGGGCTGCCTGGACTTTATTGAGCGAGTTTATGAAATGCGTATTGTCATTTGTCTTTTTTATGACCTTCGTGCAGAATGAGAATGGATGGGTACGTTAGTAATATTTGTTCGCAGGCAGTGGTAGTCTTGCTTGTTTCATTGTCACATACAATTGATGAAGCTTGCTTGTACGCCCGGAAACGGTTACCTTTCTCTAATCTGCCCACTGTCTGACCACCCGAAGGTAATGGAGCATGCGCCAGGATGCAGCCACCTCGATTCTTTGCAACCAAGTTGCTCAGTAGA
Organism: Camellia lanceoleosa; assembly: GCA_025200525.1. Classification (NCBI taxonomy): domain Eukaryota; kingdom Viridiplantae; phylum Streptophyta; class Magnoliopsida; order Ericales; family Theaceae; genus Camellia; species Camellia lanceoleosa. The sequence goes on along the minus strand of CM045763.1, from coordinate 128,189,433 downwards.
CTGCCACTAGAAGCCAACAAATATTACTAACGTACCCATCCATTCTCATTCTACACGAAGGTCATAAAAAAGACAAATAAAAGTACGCATTTTAGGAACTCGCTCAATAAAGTCCAGATAGCCCGCAACTCATGAATGATAGCTACCTTCCTCTTGAAATGTAACTGCTGTATATATATGCAAGATGATAACTTCAAGAGAAAGGTAACCGTCATTCAGAAGTTGCGTGCAATGGCAGGCAAGGTTGTCCATTTCTACGAATGATATTTTCTTCGTGAATTGCCTGGGCTTGTTGACTTTTCTGAATTTCTTCACCTCACCCTTACGTGGAAGTTGAAGAACCGAACAACTTCAAAGAAGTTGACCATCACTGGGATGGGAGCACACGTATGTGCACACAGTTGATATCCCTCCTAAAGAGTTCACCTACGCACACGCCAACCACAGTAAACAGAGGGCATTGGACTTGATGGACCACATCTTAGAAAAGTTGGATATTAGAGAAGGACTGAAGGCAAACTTCTTCCTTAATCTGTTAGGCTTGTCCGAGTCAGGTGGGGAGAAGGTATTGGTTTTCAGCCATCGTCTCCGGCAGCTTAAGTTGTTGGAAAGGCCAGCCATCAAGTTGAGGGCTTCAATTTCCTTGCTTGTTTCATTGTCACATACAATTGATGAAACTTGCTTGTACGCACGGAAAAGTATTCTTCTCTAATCTGCCCACTGTCTGACCACCCGAAGGTAATGGAGCATGGGCTAGGATGCAACCACCTCGATTCTCAGCAACCAAGTTGCTCAGTAGGAAATTGAAGCCCTCAACTTGATGGGGTTTCATCTGGTTTTTGTGCCTGGGATGAGCACAAATTTCTCTAACAGCAGAATCGTGTCCACATTGTTTAACCCTGTCATGAAATAGTTCAGTTGCTTCATTGTCCTTTGTAGTCGGGCCTTCATAAAAGTATGTGCGTGTAGTCCTTTAGCCCTAAATGAAAAACAAAATGTAGTCCTTCCTCTTCAATATTTGGGAAATTATGCATTTATCGCTTGTACACATAATTATTTTAATTGTAAGCTGTGTGAACTAAATGCAAAATTTGGATGTGTGTCCTTTCTTTTTGTCTGTTTCAAAATCTGTATATGTGTTGGGAAATTCTGCGTGTTGTTGTCTGTGTTTACGCAAAATTTTGAGGTTAACAGCCACATGTTGTAGTCGTTTGTTTGTGTTCTTGTAAATATTGATTGGAATACTTTGCAGGAGTTGTCGTCATTGCATCTGATGGATATTGGTCACCTCGCACCAACAATGTTAGTTTTCTCCTTAAAGACTTGCTACCAGTTGGTTTCGTACATATGTTTGTAAACAAACGAAATCCATCACCAAGGAATACGCTGATTTTTTTTCCGGATCAATTCTTACAGCAGCCCGTGTACTTTTGTGTTTGTGTTATTTGTTTTGCACAAATTTTGAATGGCCTCGCTTTGCAGCATCAATTTTGAACTTTTGTTTCAATTACGTCCATTTGATTACAACTCTTCACTGTTTTGTATCAGAAAATATGCATATACGTGGCAACTGTACTTTTTGTTGTAGTCAACTTATAACTTTACTGAACTTACATAATCTCAATCAATTGACATTGCAATCTTTGTTTTAAAAATCACAAACGACATTAGCAATTTGACCGAAAATGTCTAGGAAATTTGAAATGGACTGTCAGAATTTAGGTAGTTTAAAGTGCATCAATCCAAATTAGACAATGGACAAAATGTGTACACCACCCCTGTAATTTTCTCTTCAATCTAATTTCTATGATTTGCTCTTTCATAAGGGGAAGGAAAAGATTGAAGACAATTGCCGAACAACATATCCAAATGTCTGACACTATTGCTGGCTCTTGTCGAAAGCGGCCAGTTGCACCATTCATTTGTTACAGGTACTAGTTGTTTATTTTGACAATCTGAAATTACATTTTTCGTACTGAAATTACGCGCTTCGTCGAAGTTCAGTTTGTGATGTTTCAAATTGGTTTTGTTCCGCATGTCTGAAAATGTTTAAATTGGTGTCGATTCAGTCCTGGATGTACGAAAGATGTCTTATGCCGATTTTGGGGCCAGCTTGACATAAAAACTTGCATATATATATATGTATTCATATTTAAGATTTAGTGATGATAAGCTTCACGATGCTTGCATGCAGCCAGCAACAATTCAAGGAAATGCAAGGGCCAGACAACACTCGACGAAAAATGGTGAGTGTCGAAATCTGTATTCTCTATAATACACTATGATGGAAACACATCGCTAGGTTGCTATCCACACATTGTATTGAATGGTCGTAGTGGGCTTGTGATTGTTTCACGTTTGTAGGATTGTAGCATGTAATAATGTCACCTTCCTATTGTTTTTGTAAATTTCAATTCGTTGTAAAAGTCCAGCTACGTTTTGTCGCTGACTTTTTGCTGCAACTGTTATTTGTATTTGCAATCTTATTTAATTACCAACAATGCACGCGGATTGCGTTTGGCATAAAGTTGTAGTTACAGTAATTTTGGACTCATAGTTATTACTTGTCTTGTACGTCTGTCATTTTCTTGGTTAATGACTAGAAATGAGATTGGGAAAAGGTGGAAGGCACTCCCTTCTGATGAGAAGAAAAGGTTTGCGGAAATGGCTAAGGCGAGTGCTAAGGAACACGCCAAAGTAGTACCATGTGCACCGAAGTCTGAAAAGGTCATTGCGTACTTCATGTTTTCGTAAATGCATTTGGCTAGGTCCTGCTTTGCTGACATTGTTGGTTGTATTTTTGTATTAATTTAAGGGTAAAAAATGTGCAGCGTAAAAGGCAACTCCGCATATCATTGAAGTCAATTGTTGAGCTAGTTAACCGGTTCAACGAAGCACAAAAGCAGGCAGTCATTGACATTGGGTTTGCTGGCCTCCTGGGAATGAAGTATACATGTATAGATCACGACTTGTGCGCATGGTTGGTACAGAACTTCGATCTTGACAGTAGTTCATTGAATGTTCATGGTTGTCAAGTCAGGCTCACGTGTAAGGCAGTTAATGTTTTATTGGGAATATGGTGTGAAGGCGATGACGTGCAGTTGGCTGGGTCATTAGAAGCATATCCCAATATCTACGATGAGGTTGGAGTTGTTAACGGAGTCATTCCTTTGAACAAGTTGAGACTTTATCTGACCGAGACTGATGGTGCGGAGGACGAGTTTCGGTGGAAATTTGCGTTGTACGTGTTGGGGGCCATGTTGTGTCCTACCACAATGACCGGCTTGAAGCCATCATTTATTCATGCCGTGAAGGACATGAATTGTATGTGAGCTTGTAATTGGGCAAAGTTGACACTGCAATTCCTTCACAAAGGTGTTTGCAAGTATAAAGGTCATCGCGGTGCAACTGGATGTGTTTTCCTGCTAATGGTATGCCAATAACTTGATTTTTTTTTTCCATTCCCCCCTTTATGTGTTTCATGCATTGTTCTGTCATGGTTCAACAAATTGGCCTTGATTGGGACATACAATGGTACCTGCTTTGTGAGTACGACAAACAACACTCTTCCTGACCAAGTATGGTACTCGCAGAAATATATTTTCTACGACTACCGTCATGAATTTAAGAACAAAGAGTATAGGGCAAAAAGTATGCCGAACCTCAATGGAGGAACCAATTAAAACTAGGTTGCGAAGAGGGGAACATGTACATAAATTTTTTTTCTTGGTTTCATCAATAAAGTCCTTGGTGTGCTGTACATTTTTTTCCCCAAAAAACATTGCATGATATGTGCCTATAAAGTTGACAGCATCCTCAACAAAATCGGTATTCTATGTACGTTCCGCTGCAAAATTGAGAATAATGAATGTCATTGTTACTGAATATAGTTCATTTTTGTGGGAAGAACAACTTAATTATGGTGTGCCCCTTAATGTCCACAGCTGTTGTACCTTGATTGTGTTTGTCTGAGCTCGACTACGACGCGGTCCACACCTCGGCTTCATGATTGGGGTGATACCCAAATACGGGAGACGCTGCGACGTATGAGAAGGAAGCAAAATTTCCCAACAATTGCGGTAAGCACTCCTACCACTGTGCACATTTCACACCATCGACCCACTTGTCTTCAACATACAATGTCAGACTTCATTTATGCGTTTCTATGATTAGGTGGAGTTTGATTACAGTAACGCCGATGATGCTGACATGGATGCATGCCATGTCGAGAACCAACAAAAAGGACAGTACAATGAAGTCCGTATGAGCAATTTGGAGTCCGACATTCGCGAACTGAAGGAAATGATGAAGCAAGTTCTCCACAACCAAACAGATTTAATGGAGATTGTAGCAACGCCCGCGAGGGACCTCGGCTACAGCTCGGACTCTTTAAAGTTTGTGTCGCGGTTCTAAATCTGAACCAAAGAGTCCACCTCTGGCAAATCGTTTTAAGGAAAACAGATTTTTCGAAAAGTAGTGCCAAACATGGACTGCTTTGACATGAGTCGCCACCTAAATATTTTAAAAGGGAATTTAGGAAACCCTGACTCGGTGTTGATGGCCACGTGTCCGTCATCACCAAAGTGACTTGGCTCTGGAGCTTGGGTACGATCGGAAGGTCACTATGAGCATTCTTTCGCCCGTCCAAGACCGCCTCTACTAACCGTGATATCTCGATTTTGAAAACTTTATGCTCTTATTCCAATTATTAGCCTAGAATTACTATGTTATGACAAAGACAAAAAGTATAGACTAGATCGCCTAATTTGGAAATAAACATTGCATATCCGTTTTGTTTTGAAAAACGTGTTAGATTTTGCTACTCGCAAGTAGGTTAAAATACGGATTTCAATGAGTACTCCCAACTCATACAATCCAACCTCCATCCACAGGCATTCAAGCAGTTATATCACGTAAGCACTTAGCCGCATGGTAAGCATACTGTCATGGCAACATTCACACGCATGCGATATGCTAAAGCATAAAAAGACTTACATCGTGCTCCGCGCCAAAAAACAAAACCCGGTTAGCAAACGTGCATGACCTAGTTTCATGTTAAGTGGCTAATGCGACACAGGCATAGATGTAAGCTAGACTAGGCTCGGCTAACCCTAACATGGCATATGAAATGCTACCACATAGCACGTATTCAATTTGGAAATCGAAAGTGCGATGCAGTTTGCGTGATGTGCCGAGCCCAATGTATGCAATACTTATGAATGATGCACGCATGCATTGACATAAGGTATGCTAATTGAAAATGCCCTGATCTACCACTGTAAGCGGGTAAATAAAAGGGTTAGAAAGAAGTGGGGATTGGAAGACATACATGCCCACTCACACACACTTATTACATTTTTACCCTCACTCAGAGGGACCGAATAAATAATTACAGAATAAATAAATAATTAACTAAACTAGCTAATTAAATATTACAAATCAACTAAATTAATTAAATCAAATAATTAATCTATTTAGCGATAAAATGCCTCGGATGAGGGCTAATTGCGCGCTGCCCGGACTCACTTCTCGGAATCACACCGCACGGTTGCCTCTGCTTTCCTCGCTCTTCACTCAAAAATTCCCAAAACTTCGGGAGTGCCTCCCAGAACACTGAGAAGCATCATCGGCTCGGACAGAGGGCCACCGGCTGTGGAGAATTTCCATCGGCCGAATTTCATTATCGTGCTCAGGCAGCTTGGCCGGTAATAAAAAGTGCGGTCGGCACAAAGTAGCTGCAAAAACCCGCAACTCACAAAGCCAGAGGGAACAAAAGGCAAGGCAATGCAATTCAAGGTATATATGCACCAAACACATCCCAAATCGTGCTATGGACTTAAAAGGGCATGTGCCTCGATTCTAAGCCACCAATCGCGATTTCCATGCGTGATGGCCCTAAGGACCAAGAATGCAACTTTGATTTCAAATGCATGCAATGCAAACAAAGGTGCCAAACCTCTATCAAACTCACTTCAAGAGGCTTGGCATGCATAATGCCAATGCAACCCTAAGCATGTCATCTAGCATGCAATATGGCAAGACAATGCAAGAATATTGTTGTGTAAACATACAAGCATGCAAAGCAAAGTAGGAATGGACTTACACATGAATTGGACAGCTCTAAAAGGCCCAAGAACAGTGGCCAAGATGCCTAAAGATGGGGTCTAAACACACACGCACATGCACATATTAAGACACCAACACTTGAGCATAATAAACAACATTCAAGTACACTTGAAATGAGTTAAACATGGACTACTAGCATGCAACTTAGGCTCTGAAATTCATACAAAACACATGGCCAAAACATGCAACAAAGCAAGCCAAATAAAGCATGCAACTAGCCTATGCTTGAGGCAAGCTCAAGAGAGCATTGAACCACATCTATGCAAAGCAAACAAGGCATGCATTAAACAACCTAAATCAGGTTTCTAGCATGTTAAAACAAGGCCAAATGTCCACTTAGATGGCATCTAAGAAGCTTAAGCATGAAGGCATGCAACAAGACCAAAACATGGAGTACTTAACACACACCTTTAAAGCATTAAAGAGGCATGCAAGGCAATCAATCAAACATGTATGAGGGACTGAATAGCATGGAAGATGGTCCCAACCATCAAAAACAAAGCTAGAATAGCATACCACATATTCATGCTTTTGAGGCCTACAAGCCAAATACAAAGGGGCTACAAAATACATGCTAAGATTGGCCAAAATAGCTATGGACAGAGCTAAAGCATGACAAAATAAACCCACAAGCTTCACAAATGCAAGCCTAAAACATGCTAGAAATATGGGCTAACAAGCTAGTCATGTTAAGGCAATATTAAGGCATTACAAAGTAACTATGCAAATCATGCAAAGAGTACTAAAACCCACTTGAAAGCATGCTATAATATGACAATATAAGCATGATAAACAACCAAAACATGCTCAATACACAACTAAACATGGAGCTCTCTTGAGGAGCCAACCTTGTCCTTTTCAAAGACATCAAGGAGAGGGGGGTGGCCCTCCTTCTTGAGACTTCAAGGCATGCTCTTCACCACTGAAATCCCTCAAGATTTCAGTGGTGAAGAGATCCCAAGACCAAAATCTCGGATCTTTCCAAAATGGTACAAAAAGTGCCCTTTTCAAGACCTAAAAGTGGTCAAAGTTCCTCAAACCATAAAACACTCTTAATACACAATAAAGAGAGTCAAAAATCAGAACTTTTATGTGCCAAACACTAAGCTCAAAAACTGTTTTAAACTAGGTAAAAACAAGTTGCAAAAATGGGGAATAAAGTGTAAGTTTCTTACCCTTGTTGACTACCTTCACAAAGGTTGTTGTGCTTGGTCCCTTGAGCTCCAATCCACCAAGAATCACCAAAACTAACCTTTAGAGCCTCTGAACCAAGAGAAAGGTGGGACGCTAGGTGGTAGTGTGCAAAAGTAAGGCACAAAACACCTAGTTAAACAAGAGAATGAGAGAGATATAGAAGTTATATCTATTCTAACCCTAAATCCAGAGCTTGGCTCTCTAACAATGGCTAACACTCAAATTTTCTAACCCTCAAGCCAAGAGGGAGAGCTTCCTCTTATAGGCCAAAAGCTTACAAGCTTGGCCACTAAGCAAGCCCATCCCTCCATACACGTATGGAGGAGAAACAAGTTGCATACTGTGAGAAAATATCTCACACAAGTGCATTGGGTCGGCGAGGGCAAAATGGTCATTTCGCCCAAAGCAGGCCGACCGCACAATATAGTGCCGGTGACAACTACACCACGGTAGCCTCTAGCCCCACGGTGGTGTGTGGGGATGCCTCGAAGGCATTCCCCGCCTCAAAGGCAAATCACAGTGTTTGGTGCAAACCAAACACAACGGTCGAGTTCGAGGTCCCGAGGCACCAAGACGCGAGCCGAGAACTCCGAACTCCAAACGAACACAAACATGGATAATCACCGAGTGTTCCAGCGGTGGCGCAAGTCTTGAGGACGGTCAAAAATGGGGTGTCTGATTGCCCCTCTTTGACAGAACTCGAAAGTCATAACGATGACGGGAGTGAATGTCAAAGCCCAGAGACGACCCATTTTTGACAAGGCCGAAGACTTGGACAAACATGCAAAGCGCAAATGGTTGAACTCGCAAGCTGCCTACGTATCCCTCAAGGAATCAAACCAGCGTAGTTCATGCAGGATGCAAAGTGATGCACAATGCAAGTGCATAACTTATGATCATGCAAAGGATGCTGTGATGAAGCAATTATGCAAAATAAATGCAACATTTTAAGCGAATGTTATGCAAGCAAGTAGACATAAACCAGACTACATGTCATGTAGAAAGGATGTAAGAGAATTATGCAATTCTCACGAACATGTGCGTTAGATACACAAAAGTGAACGAAGTGTGATGGATACACTAAGTGGACAAACATGTGTGATGGATACACCAAAGTGAAGAGAGTGTGATGGATACACTATATGAATAAAGTGTGATTGATACACAAGGGAAGCAAAATACACAAAGCAAAACGAGTGTGATGGATACACTAAGCAAATATGTGATAGATATACTAAGCAAATGTGTGTGGTGGATACACAAAGGGAGCATGTGATAGATACAAAAGGTGAAAGTGTGTGATAGATACACAAAGTGAGCGTGTGATTGATACACTAAAAGCGAACACAGAGTGTGATAGATGCACTGAGTGAACAGGAGTATGATTGATATACTAAAAGTGAACACAAAGTGTGATAGATGCACTTAGTGAACAAGTATGATTGATATACTAGAGGTGAACACGAAGTGTGATAGATGCACTTAATGAACAGGAGTATGATTGATATACTAAAAGTGAACACGAAGTGTGATAGATGCACTTAGTGAACAGGAGTATGATTGATATACTAAAAGTGAACACGAAGTGTGATAGATGCACTTAGTGAACAGGAGTATGATTGATATACTAAAGGTGAACACGAAGTGGGATAGATGCACTTAGTGAACAAGTATGATTGATATACTAAAGGTGAACACGAAGTGGGATAGATGCACTTAGTGAACAAGTATGATTGATATACTAAAGGTGAACACGAAGTGGGATAGATGCACTTAGTGAACAAGTATGATTGATATACTAAAGGTGAACACAAAGTGGGATAGATGCACTTAGTGAACAAGTATGATTGATATACTAAAGGTGAACACGAAGTGGGATAGATGCACTTAGTGAACAAGTATGATTGATATACTAAAGGTGAACACGAAGTGGGATAGATGCACTTAGTGAACAAGTATGATTGATATACTAAATGTGAATGAAGTGCGTGATTGATACACTGAATGCAATGAAGTGTGTGATTGATACACTGAATGCAATGATGTGTGATTGATACACTGAATGAAATGAAGTGTGTGATTGATACACTGAATGAAATGAATGAAATGAAGTGTGTGATTGATACACTGAATGCAATGAGGTGTGTGATTGATACACTGAATGCAATGATGTGTGTGATTGATACACTGAATGAAATGAAGTGTGTGATTGATACACTAAATGAGGATGTGCGTGATAGATACACAAAATGAGAATGAAATGTGATTGATACACTAAATGAGTATGTGCGTGATAGATACACAAAAGCGAATATGTGCGTGATAGATACAGAAAATGAGAATGAAATGTGATTGATACACTAAATGAGGATGTGTGTGATAGATACACAAAATGAGTGAAGTGTGATTGATACACTAAATGAGAATGAAGTGTGATTGATACACTAAGGCAAATGAAGTGTATTAGATACACTAAGTGGAGCAAATGACTGTGTGTGATAGATACACGAAGTGAATAGAGTGTGATTGATACACTAAAGCAAATAAAGTGTGTTAGATACACTGAGTGAAAGACGTGTGATTGATACACGAAGGGAATGAGGTGTAATTGATACACTATTCTGGCTTGAAGTAGACTTGATCTTGAGCTTGAAGTAGAGGTACACTCATACTTCGGAACCGGCAAGGCTCAAGAGGTACACACGGGATGTAGTCTCGAATTTATCAAGGTGAAACACACTCGATGCTTCAATTTTCCTCTTTTCTTTTGCTTTGCGTCTGGAACCTATATAGCTTCAGATAGGTCCCGGTTCTACTGCTTTCACACTTATCGGGGTGAACCTGCAGCTTTTATGAAAGAACGAATCTGCTTTTGCACAAATGTGGAGAATGGCACGACTCGAGCACAAGATGATTTGATTTTGAAATTGAAATTGAGTTCTCAATCGGGTATTGAGTCTACGACCGACACAAGACACCACGACTCAACATGGAAATAAAAGGCACATAACCTAGACACATCGAGTGACACTCGAGTCGACTCAAAACAAGAATCGAGGCAAACAAAAGGACACGACACTCAAACGTGCACAGGAGCCTGTTTCACCGGGTAGTATTTCCCACCCTTTCTCATTTGTGATCCTCACATCACTCGCCCTCAAGCTCTATTTTTTAAAAAGCCCTTTTCTCACTTTTTCTCTCATCGCGACCTCTCTATTCTTCAATCTCTCATTTTTCATCCTCCCGGTGGTTGGCGGATAGACAAGGAGTTGCGGGCTCTTGCCCCTAGCATTCTGCTAGATTCTTTTCTTCCGCTAACAAAGTGAACTTTCCCACGAGGGGTTGTGCCACTACTTGGGTGTGTAGCAAATCCACACCTAACATCGGTTGATGATGCCTGTTTGGAGTTTGGATGTGGTTAGATCTGTCCGTATGAGGAAGTGGAACATCTTGATCCATTCCAATTAGGCCGACTTGACTTAATACCTCCGCTTGAGGGTTAGAGAGCTTTCCCTTTGTTGTTGACTTATTGTGCCCTTTCTCGCAAGTATCTTTGGCGACGGGGGAAAGACAGGAAGCCTGACTCAACTGTGCCCCTAGTTCATCATTTTGACCATTTTTTTTTGGTTTTAAAACAATTTTGACCAACATGAAAGTTAGATTAACATGCTTATTCAACTTTTTGATTTAAAATCATGCAAGTCAGGCTATGAGCACTGAAAATTTTCCTTTTTCGGGTCCAAGAAAATGGTCCAGTTTTTTGAAAAGATGGAATAATTTTCGAGAGAATTAGTCAACCTCAGTAAAAATTCTCAAAAACTATTTTATTATTTTTTTTTTTTGCAAACGGTCAATGCTCAACAAGCACGGAACCTACTCTTGAGATGCGCAACCTCGGACCATTAGCAATGGAAAATTGCCCCTTGTCTGAAGGACACTGCATGGCAACGGAAAGTTGCCCCTTGTTTGAAATGACATCGCGGCATTTTGAATGGCAACGGAAAGTTGCCCCTTGTTTGGATAATGCTTGGCGCATTGAAGAACAGCGAACGCGTTCTTGTTTGGATAGGACCGCGGCGCATTGAATGGCAAACGGGCGTTGCCCTTGTTTGGATAGCGCCGTGGCATCGCAATCAATCTTGAGTGACGATGACAACCAAACTCTCGGATCTGAGAGAAGGCAAGGATGATCAAAACCATTACATGGACACAATCGATTTGGAAGTGTTTACTTTGGACTTCAAAGTGAAGTTGCCTCACGATCCCAAACATGGGAATCAAGCCTTACGTAGTTCGGGGTTAAGGTACACTCGGTATTTAACCTCTCCTTTTATGCTCTAACTTTTGCCAAGGCGCCTATTGCGTTTTTCGACCTTGCGAGCTTCTTTTTCTTTCCTTTTCAATTCTTTTTCATTTTTTCTTCTTTTTTTTCTTTTTCTTTTTGGCTCTAACTTTGCCAAGGCGCCGATCTTGCGGGTTTTCGACCTTGCGAGCTTCTTTTTCTTCTTTTTTTTCTTTTTTTTTCTATTCTTTTCATTCCTTTTCATTTTTTCATTTTTTGCATTTTTTTTTATTTTTCTCTTGCTCTAACTTTTGCCTGGGTCGCCCTTCCGGGTTTTCGGCCCAGCGAGCCTCTCAAAGGGTAAAAAGTGTAACAAGTCCATGCCAAATGGTTTTCGAGATTGAAGCCATCTGTATCCAAAAGAGTGGTCATTGTATCGATTTGCGAAGGATCCATCTTCGGCTCTTCGAGCACATCGGATATTTTTTGCCCCTAGTTCAAAGGGGGGGGCTTCTGATCTAGCTTCCCAAGCCTCTCTTGACGACATCTGATCTTCTTGATTTGACTTTCTTGCCTCTTGTTCGAGGGCTACTTTGAATCTGGCCACACAGGCCTCACATTGTAGTTAACCGTTGAACGTTTTGAATCCAAGTTCAAGGTTTGAAAGCAAAGGGGTTGAGTCTCGAGGCCGAGAGCGATCCTAAGCTGCACAATCTCAAGAGCGATTCCATACAGGTCTTCACAGGACTGCAAAACAATTTTTGAAAGTTTTAAGAAAGCGACGAGTCGCTCATGGCGAAACGATGTAGGACCAATCTGGATCAAAGCTAGGGTCCTTCTCAAGATTACACTAACAAGCATGATTTCATTCATTAAGGGCTTAGCACGCCTCTTTCTCTCAATTCGATCAAAGTTTTGCAAATTCGAGGAATTCCTCCCTCTTGTTTTCACCGGTGTTAGAAAAAAGTTTTGAAAAACTTAGGTCATTACAATGACTTCAAGGCACGTAAAAGACAGAGCTTTAGTCAAATCGCTTGCCATCTCATTTAGAACTTCGCACGGCACGGCGAAACAAATGCGAGGCGTGAAAATCATCTTTGTTTCATTCAGATCTGTTGGCACAACTGGCTCCCTGGCAGAAACAGACTCAAAACAAAATGAAAAGACAGACGCGAAACAAGCAAGTGATGTCCGAGGTAACACCCCCGAAATCACCCGACTCTGTCGAAACAGGACTGACTCGATAAAACAAGACAGACCCGTGACTCAAGATAAAAGATCGACCCAACACAAACGACAAGATCGACCCAATACCCAAGTCGAAGTATAAAACTAGCATTCAAAATGCTCAAAACAAAGGTATGCCATACGCCGATCTGGAGTAAACCGAGTGCCGCCAGTGTGGTTCATCCTCTGATCACATATTCGTACTATCCCCAAAGTTCACTGATCCAGTGGTGATGGACCTTCTTCGAAGTGCGGTGATGACGTTGTTGTCAAACAAATCTTGTACATCATGGCGCATGACAGCAAATGCTATCGGTCTCATGACCGGTTTGTTGATAATGCCGCGATGCCTTAGTCTGTCATGCTTTGGAGGAGAGGATCGTAAAGGCCGTTGTTCCAATGGTTTCGGATGTCCTTTCGGATTAGGACCTCTAGAGCCTTTGACAAAGGCATATGAAGTGGGGTGAAAACCCTCTTGACTCGAGGTGGATATTTGGTTTCGTGAGCTACTTAGGACACACCGTAAATGGGGTATTTGTTTTTGATGCGGTGTTGGTGACCATGCCCACTTCAAGATCTTGCAATTGCATCACCATTGGTGGTCGATTCAATCATGCGAAAAATGCCCTCCTGGGCTGCTCCTTCTCCTGATCAATAAGGCCTTGTTTCATAGCATCTTCGATCTGTACTCCCATCTCATGTAAGTCTGAAAAGGTGGGGAAGGGGACTACTATCATCTTTTGCATTAACTTCGGCTGAAGATTGCGCACAATCATCCGGATCTGGTCTTTATCCGGCCTCGCTAGCGCCATCATTGAGGCCTTGGCCCTCCAACGGGTTACAAAGTCAGAGAAGCTCTCTTTCGGATCTTGCCTGGTTGTCTCAAGATCACGGGTTGTGATCTCGATCTGGGTATTGTATGAATATTGTGTGACGAAGGCCTCAGACATCTCCTCCCGCCCGTTTACCGAGTCTTCTAGTTTGGCGTGATTAGGCCGCACACCGACAGGTCTGCTAAAGAGGAGAGCTTCAATCTTGTCAAGCCCATCGGGCGAGAACATCTGAAACAAACTTAGGTGGACCATGGGGTCCGGACCCATCAAATCGGTCAATGTGAGGCATCTTGAAACGATCCGCAACGTCCACAAGCGTCGGTATATCCATCTTCGATATCAGGATGGACTTGACTCCTTGGGATTTCTTAAACATTTTTTCCAACTTACGTAGGGGTCAAGTCCGCTTCAACTCGAAGGAGAGTCCGAGACATTGATAGCGTGGGCGCCTTGGATAGTCTTGGTAGAATCGGGGCTGGGCCCCCGGATTGGAAGATCTGTATCCTCTTGGACATTTTGGACATTTGGCGTCTCCCAGTCCGGAGCTCTGTTGGGGAGGAACTTGTTGTGAAGCAGACGCCCGCTTCTTTGTTGCTGACTGGTGATGAGCTCGGCTCTTGAGCCATAATTGCGACTTCGCTTGGAGAATTCATGGCATGACAGCCGTCTTCTCGCATGAGTTTCATAGTTTCATGCATCCGACGATCATTGCCTCTACCGACGATTCTCGTTGGTCCATCCGACCGACTAATATATCTATCCTCGTGGTGTAAATCGAGACCTCGACCGACAATTCAATCGGTGGGGGATAAGGACCATCGATCCGTAATCTTGAACCGGTGATCCGGCTCGACCGGCCTTTTTACTCGCCTCTAGCAAAGGAAAACCGATTGCCCTTGAGTGAATCTCGACCGACAAAGTCTACCAACGCAAATCAATGTACCAGAGGATAGTGGAGCCTCAAGCTATGGTTCCAAGACTACCTATCAAAAGGAAAAGCGACAAAGATCTCAGCTCAACTTCACCAAAACAGATACGAGCAGAGCTTGAACGACTGTATTCTATTACTGATCATTGTTCCCCGAAATCACTGCCCCAAATCTGAATCTGATACCCGCAGATATGACTGATTCTCAAAAATCGATCTTGGTGCTCGCAGGCGATATCGTTCGCATAAATTGGTGTATGCATTCCTGTAGAGATACACTCTAAAAGCATATAGCAAGTAAAAGAGCCAATACATCCCTATGTTGGGGTAGGGTTTCCCTGTCCTATTTTGTCAGGAGCTAGGGTTTCACTACGCACGCAGCGGTTTCAAACAACCTAACATCGGGTAAGCAACCTGTCCTAATTTGGAATGGTCACTATGGATCCGAATATGCACTAGGTCGAATGGTCGAAGGGTGCCGGTAAAACCGGGGTTTGTGTTCCCATATCTTGGTAGAGCCCGCAAACCGTCACCTTATGGTCATGCCTTGACAAGACAAGCCTCCGAAACCGCCAGAATAGCAGATGACCAACACGGTGTCCTAGGCGCACCAATGCACATGCAATGCAAAGAAACACATAAGTGTAGTCAAACAGATATCACGAAGTTCGAGTCAAGCTCTCTAAAACTCCCCAAAGAGTCGCCAGAAGCTAGTAACGCCATGAGGGACCTCGCCACTGCTCGGACTCTTTAAGTTTGTGTCATGGTTCTAAATCTGAACCAAAGAGTCCACCTCGGCAAATCGCTTTTAAGGAAAACAGATTTTTGAAAAGTAGTGCCAAACATGGATTGCTTTGCTGACTGAGTCGCCACCTAAATATTTTTAAAAGGGAATTTAGGAAACCACGACTCGGTGCCAAGGCCACGTGTCCGTCATCACCAAAGTGACTTGGCTCGGAGCTTGGTGCGATCGGGAAGGTCGACTATGAGCACTTTCTTTCGCCCGGTCCGAAGACCGGCCTCTACTAACCGTGATATCTGATTTTGAAAACTTTATGCGTTCTTATTCCAATTATTAGCCTAGAATTACTATGTTATGCGCACAGCACAAAAGTATAGACTAGATCGCCTAATTTGGAAATAAACATTGCATATCCGTTTTGTTTTGAAAAACGTGTTAGATTTTGCTACTCGCAAGTAGGTTAAAATACGGATTTCAATGAGTACTCCCAACTCATACAATCCAACCTCCATCCACAGGCATTCAAGCAGTTATATCACGTAAGCACTTAGCCGCATGGTAAGCATACTGTCATGGCAACATTCACACGCATGCGATATGCTAAAGCATAAAAAGACTTACATTGTGCTCGTAAAAAAACAAAACCGGTTAGCAAGCGTGCATGACCTAGTTTCATGTTAAGTGGCTAATGCGACACGAGCATAGATGTAAGCTAGACTAGGCTCTAACCCTAACATGGCATATGAAATGCTACCACATAGCGTATTCAATTTGGAAATCGAAAGTGCGATGCGGTTTGCGTGATGTCGAGCCCAATGTATGCAATACTTATGAATGATGCACGCATGCATTGACATAAGGTATGCTAATTGAAAATGCCTGATCTACCACCGTATGGCGGGTAAATAAAGGGTTAGAAAGAAGTGGGGATTGGAAGACATACATGCCCACTCACACACACTTATTACATTTTTACCCTCACTCAGAGGGACCGAATAAATAATTACAGAATAAATAAATAATTAACTAAACTAGCTAATTAAATATTACAAATCAACTAAATTAATTAAATCAAATAATTAATCTATTTAAGCGATAAAATGCCTCGGGATGAGGGCTAATTGCGCGCCGGGACTTCGCTCGGAATCACTGCTTCTTAGTGCAGGTTGCCTCTGTTTCCTCGCTCTTGACTCAAAAAATTCCCAAAACTTCAGGAGTGCCTCCCAGAACACTGAGAAGTATCATCGGCTCAGACAGAGGGCCACCGGCTGAGGAGAATTGCCATCGGCACTGAATTTCATTATCGGTGCTTTCGAGGCGGCCGGTCACAATAAAAGTGCGGTCGGCACAAAGTGTTCTGCAAAACACGCAACTCACGGCGAGAGGAACAAAAGGCAAGGCAATGCAATTCAAGGTATATATGCACCAAACACATCCCAAATCGTGCTATGGACTTAAAGGGCATGTGCCTCGATTCACACCTGTCGCGCATTTCCATGCGTGATGGCCCTAAGGACCAAGAATGCAACTTTGATTTCAAATGCATGCAATGCAAACAAAGGTGCCAAACCTCTATCAAACTCACTTCAAGAGGCTTGGCATGCATAATGCCAATGCAACCCTAAGCATGTCATCTAGCATGCAATATGGCAAGACAATGCAAGAATATTGTTGTGTAAACATACAAGCATGCAAAGCAAAGTAGGAATGGACTTACACATGAATTGGACAGCTCTAAAAGGCCCAAACAGTGGCCAAGATGCCTAAAGATGGGGTCTAAACACACGCACGCATGCACATATTAAGACACCAACACTTGAGCATAATAAACAACATTCAAGTACACTTGAAATGAGTTAAACATGGACTACTAGCATGCAACTTAGGCTCTGAAATTCATACAAAACACATGGCCAAAACATGCAACAAAGCAAGCCAAATAAAGCATGCAACTAGCCTATGCTTGAGGCAAGCTCAAGAGAGCATTGAACCACATCTATGCAAAGCAAACAAGGCATGCATTAAACAACCTAAATCAGGTTTCTAGCATGTTAAAACAAGGCCAAATGTCCACTTAGATGGCATCTAAGAAGCTTAAGCATGAAGGCATGCAACAAGACCAAAACATGGAGTACTTAACACACACCTTTAAAAGCATTAAAGAGGCATGCAAGGCAATCAATCAAACATGTATGAGGGACTGAAATAGCATGGAAGATGGTCCCAACCATCAAAAACAAAGCTAGAATAGCATACCACATATTCATGCTTTTGAGGCCTACAAGCCAAATACAAAGGGGCTACAAAATACATGCTAAGATTGGCCAAAATAGCTATGGACAGAGCTAAAGCATGACAAAATAAACCCACAAGCTTCACAAATGCAAGCCTAAAACATGCTAGAAATATGGGCTAACAAGCTAGTCATGTTAAGGCAATATTAAGGCATTACAAAGTAACTATGCAAATCATGCAAAGAGTACTAAAACCCACTTGAAAGCATGCTATAATATGACAATATAAGCATGATAAACAACCAAAACATGCTCAATACACAACTAAACATGGAGCTCTCTTGAGGAGCCAACCTTGTCCTTTTCAAAGACATCAAGGAGAGGGGGGTGGCCCTCTCCTTCTTGAGACTTCAAGGCATGCTCTTCACCACTGAAATCCCTCAAGATTTCAGTGGTGAAGAGATCCCAAGACCAAAATCTCGGATCTTTCCAAAATGGTACAAAAAGTGCCCTTTTCAAGACCTAAAAGTGGTCAAAGTTCCTCAAACCACAAAACACTCTTAATACACAATAAAGAGAGTCAAAAATCAGAACTTTTATGTGCCAAACACTAAGCTCAAAAACTGTTTTAAACTAGGTAAAAACAAGTTGCAAAAATGGGGAATAAAGTGTAAGTTTCTTACCCTTGTTGACTAACTTCACAAAGGTTGTTGTGCTTGGTCCCTTGAGCTCCAATCCAGTCAAGAATCACCAAAACTAACCTTTAGAACCTCTGAACCAAGAGAAAGGTGGGACACTAGGTGGTAGTGTGCAAAAGTAAGGCACAAAACACCTAGTTAAACAAGAGAATGAGAGAGATATAGAAGTTATATCTATTCTAACCCTAAAACGAGCTTGGCTCTCTCTAACAATGGCTAACACTCTGAAATTTTCTAACCCTCAAGCCAAGAGGGAGAGCTTCCCTCTTATAGGCCAAAAGCTTACAAGCTTGGCCACTAAGCAAGCCCATCCCTCCATACACGTGTATGGAGGAGAAACAAGTTGCATACAGCTGTGAGAAAATATCTCACACAGCAAGTGCACAGTGGTCGGCGAGGCAAAATGGTCATTTCGCCCAAAAGCAGTGCCGGGCACAAAAAGTGCCGACGGCACAATATAGTGCCGGTGACAACTTCTGACCACCGGTAGCCTCTAGCCCGGCCGGTGGTGTGTGGGGATGCCTCGAAGGCATTCCGCCCCTCAAAGGCAAATCACAGTGTTTGGTGCAAAACCAACACAAGCGGTCGAGTTCGGAGGTCACGAGGCACGGACGCCGAGAACTCCGGGAACTCCAAACGAACACAAACATGGATAATCACCGAGTGTTCCAACGGTGACGTCCAAGTCTTGAGGACGGTCAAAAATGGGGTGTCTACAGAGATGTTGCGACATTTCGAAGGCAAGCAAGTTGTTGGCAATGACAATGTAATCCATCCAAGCATTACGCAATTTTCACACAGTTGAGCCACATCATTTGAAGATGGTTTATAAGACTAAGTTCACAAATGTGTATGTATGATTAGGTGGAAGGCAATGATGTGTGTATCATTAACCTCTCCTCTAATGTTGCTCAAGCGGAAATCTTTGAATCGCTTCAACGTTTGATTTGAGGCTGCACCGTTCCTCGAACAAACCAATTTACGTGAACTGAAGCAAATGCTACACCACCTCATCGAAAGTATATTCTCTACACCGCAACCGGCAGACGTGGCCAAATAGGGTATGGACCTTGCTGTTGGAGTCGAGGCGCATGACGATGGCGTGGTCAAACCATCTGACGAAGTTAACCCAATGGAGTGTAATATTTCAGATGTACAAGAGGTGGATCACCAACAACAGATTTTGAAGGGAACCTTGGCAAGGGACAAAAGTCATTTGCATGATGGGCACAAGCTGAACATCGAAGAAGGTGGGGACAACAACAAGAAGGGAGGCCTTCAGTCAGGGGAAATATATGAAACTAAAGACAAATACACTCCTGACCTTCAGTCAGTGGGCGTGAAGAACGTGGCGTGCGATGTGCATACTTCTCTTACTAAGCTTGGCAAACCATTGGGAGCAACTGGAATCGTTAGAGGAAGTGCAAAGGGAAGACGAAAAGGAAAAGGAAAAGGAAAAATGCGTTGAAGTGGAGTTCAAGCCACTGAGGTTGGTGATATGGAATTGTGCATCGATAGCAAAACAAATAGTGGAGTTGACGACATCAGTTCACCTGTGGATGTTGATGGTGTGGACAACGTGAACAAGGTAGAAATACTGCCTTTAATGCCCCACAAGTTCTGAATTACCCAATTCCTGCCCACATCAATAATGTGAATCAGTAATTTTACAATCATCTGTGTTGTATTGTACTAGTTGTCAAAGAATTGCATGTTTGCAGTTATGACTGCTACCATATGTTAGTATACATTTCTAACAAACTCTGCACCAAACATCACAAGTTGGGAAAACTCTGAGGCTCACAGTTTTTACATCATTTCACGTTCTTTTTTATGACTACCGACCTTGTAATGTAAGCTTCAATTTTTTATGAAATGTGTACTGTTAGTTGGCTGTTTATTTTTGTAGGACTCGTTGACGATGTTGGACAGCGAAGGGTTGTTATCAGCGGAGGAACAAAAACTTCTTCACTATGTATTTGACGATAGCAAAAATGAAATGTATTGTTTCATTTACTACTTGCAAATTTTAAATGACAGTCCACTGTGAAATAAGTATCGTTCTAAGGACCATTTATTGCTTGTTGGGACATTGTTGTTTCCATGAATCTTCATGGACGGGCATGTGAAGTTGGCACCCGGCGTGACATGCGCACGCTCAAACCAGGGTCGTGGCTATCCAACACTGTAAGTGTTGGCTGCACAAATATGAATCTGCATTTTCGACTTCTGAACTCAGAAACCTTTCTAATCAACTTGCCTTGTGTCTTGCATACAATGTTCCAGCCAATCAACTTGGTGGTGGTGCAATTGACTAATCGACAGAGGGATTTACACAATGACGGGAGGCACACTGATTGGTTCTTTCCCGTATATCTGTCGGTAAGTAAGTGTTTAAAGCTACGTTGTGTATTGTGTATGACATATTTTGACAAATGTTTCCGTCAATGACCTTTATGCATTACACATGCAGACTTTGATTCTAAATAAAGATATGCAACCTCTGCACCATGAACATATCGTCACATCATTTTTCGGACATTACAGATACACTGGTGCGATTGATGCATGCCAGAGGGTAATATCAATGTTCATCCCGTTATATTAAAATGAAAATATGAAAGCCATTACATGTTTACATGGCCTCTAAACAAGGTCTGCCGTTGTGTTTACGTGTAGATTTACATGCCTTTCAATTACAGAGGAGTGCATTGGTTGTGCGTTAAAATTGATATGGTGGACCGTGTAGCCTACCTATTCGACTCGGTCCCATCCAACCGACCGAACAAAAGGAAGCTAAATGTGGCTAAAATTTTGGTATGTTCTTCTGGTGTATTTCTGAACACTACAAAAAACTTGAACATCCTTTACGTAAACCAACTTCAACCTTGTGGAACAGGTTGAAACTATGCACGACTTGCTGCAACTACACTTTGGAAATGATTATGTTACAGACGTGCGTAGCTTCCACCGCTGCATGTTAGATGAGAGGCCAGTACATCAACTGGACGAGTAATCCACAATCCTTCCCTCACATTAATGTCTATGCTGCGTGACTGACTTAACGAACCTATTAAGTATTGACGACAACTTTAATGTGAAATTATTTTTGTAGCACGTTTGACTGTGGGATGTTCGTCATCAAATTCATGCAGCAACTTGATTTAAGCCCCGGTCCACACAAGGTACATTCTACCGCTTAATTTCCATTTGTCAATCAAATCCTTCCTTGTATGTCCTGCAATTTTAACTGATTTGTCTTATGATCTTTCTATACAAAGTTCGCTCCCTCTGTGTGTCATAAGTTGTTGGTTGACATCGTTATGGATGTTAATAATGCAAAGATCGTAGAGTACCGGGAGTGCCTTCATATGAGCAATGCCACAAGCTAGGCCAGTGATGGGAATGGGCTGCCAGTATGCCAGTAATTTGAGTGGCAATAGGACTTAACTAATTTTTTATTGTTTGATTTCAATATGGATGTTAATTATGGCCCCCCAGTATTGTTTTTGCTGGACGATGTAAATATGGACTAACTGCAAAGTGCAAGTCAAATGTAAACATGGATCAAACATGTCGATGTGGCTGTTGACTTAGTACTATTTTGTTTACGCATGTTTCTTGTTCGGATGAATGCGACTGTAACTGTATATAATTTACGGCTGCTTTTGTTACCAAAGTTAATTTATAATTTAATTACAAAAAAGGGAAAATTAATTTTCAAAAATGAAAGAAACAACATTATGAATGAAAACTCAATACTCTTCGTAGGTAAGTTATATATCAGCCCATTAGCACATATGACTCCAGCCTAAACAAAACTTTCATGGCTTACAGGAAAGGTTAAAAAAAAAAAGAAATCAAATCTACATATCTGCTGCATCATCAGTAGCGTCTTCTGAAGAGTTGTCTGTACTGTCTGATTGACTGTCCTCATCCATTGTCTTATCAGACTTCGCTTCGTTCGCCGCCAATTTATCATCGGTCAGCCAATCAACGTTCTGCTTGATAGCGCCGACTTGCTGCTCAAAACTTGACAACCGTGTGTCTACTTCATTTAGCCTTTCGTAGATAGCTTGCAACTGCTGGAATACAGGAGCAACATGAGCTTCAACAATAGCTTCAATCATGTTCGAATCGGACATTTTGTAGGAATACGTGTATGGTTTATTTTACTGACTACTTTTTTAAAGGAATGTACAGATTCATAATATTACACAACACTATGCTGTAAGTATTTGTAATATATGGTACATGACTTGTATGTTTGCAGAAGACCTCATGCATTATGACATACATTGTATTAATTTCTCAAACTGGCCGAATTCATCTTGCAAAAATTCGTTTCTTCTTGCATGCACCAAGTCATCCGTTCAGTACCCTTGATTGTCCATTATTTGGCATTTCCAACACACATGCATTGTACCTTCCATCAGTACTATCCCACTGTCATTGATTTCCACACCCACAGTTCATCATACATTCACATTCGTCATTTGTATTCGTGCCCCAACCCAATTACATGTCTACTCATCCATAAAGGTTAGCAAAATTGCTCTTATCAGATACATATGCCTTTCCAATTGCACCAAACCTATTAAATGAAATACCCGCAGTCATTAAGTTACTTTTATACAGTTTGGGTAGGTGTTGCCACCAAACAACAATAAGTGTGTTCACATCTTTAAACCTACTATCAACGTATTAATGACTACGAGTTTAAGGTAATTTAACATTTACAACCAACCACAAAAAAGTTTGCAACCAGTGTTGTTTCCTTTGCATTTGGGTTTGTTTTTGCGTCCATATATTCTTCGTGAACCTGCGAAAACAAAGTTGGACTCAATCAAGAACCTTCACACCTATGGATGCACACCACGGTAAACGCGGTCGTGGACAATCACTTGCAACGGCTGACAGCTCCCGACCGAAGTCACCAGAATTGGATTATGCAGGTGGGTATATCGATTCCTTCGGTGATCGACGTTTTTTTGAAACAGGGTTCCCACTGTGGAGTTTTGAACCTCTACGGGATTACAACTGCACCCCAATACAAGATGCTTGCCTGGGGAAGTATTTTGGAATTCCAGTTTCACTGTTTGCCAAACGAGTTCAGTGTGAACACCACTATCGATGTGCTTTTGTGAAGGTCACAAAAGTCTGATCGGTTGAAATGCAGTGACAATTCCCTCATGTCAGCGAGTCCCAAGTTAGGCATCGTTTGCAAAGTGAGGTTGATCAAATGACTCATCGACTCATTAGGAACTCACGGATAGAGGACGCAAAGGCAGAGTCAAAGATACATGGATCGAACCCGGCATCTGCGATCAAGGCTATAATGAAGGATCCTGCGCTGGTGTCGGACCTCGACCTTTCAGATTACTCAGACTCCGAGGTTGTTGATTTGAGCGAGGATTAGCAAACCTGGACATGTGTATGACATAGTAAGCATAGTCTTGTAAGATGGCATCATCGAGCGAAAATAAACGACTTAGAAACTAACAGACCGTCATACTCTGCTAACCATGTCTTCATCATGTCCACTTTGTTGAAGGTATTTTTTTGGGTTACCGTCCTCGACTAAAAGTTGTCTTATGATTTTTGTTGGTACGATGACAAGGTAATTTTTTTGTAATGTCAATAACCGATATCAGAAACTATCATTAACCTATGTTTTGTTGATTACTTCATGTTTGTGAATCGTTCAATATGGACAATAAGGTTTAAGTATCGGAATCATTGACTAGAATCACAAGCTGTAATTGCAAACAAAAATTGTGCACAACCGGCCAACGGTCGCATACACTCTAACATCAATATGGGCACAAAATGTTTTGTTTTTTCAAACACAACGGTTGTGTGGAAGCATACCCCATGGGGTCAACCTGTGCATTAGCAATTTTTCTCCCATTGTGCATTGTTATGAACTAATCAGCTCCCCTTCAAACAAAAAAATATACAATAGACCATGCAGAAATAGAGTATTGATATTCATTAATGAAGAAGTCAGCACAATGGTGAAGAAATGTACCACGCATTCTATATCTGCTTTCAACTTGCTAACAGATAATAGTTGAGGCCACAGATAAGTGACAAACAGATACTAGTTGACAGATAACAGATTTGCCAAATTTGTTAATTACAAACAAACCTGCAACAGGTAACAGAAGTTGTTCATTACAATCAAAATTCATGCACCCAGATAAGAGAACCTGCAACAGATAACAGGCCACAGATAAGTGACAATGCACCCACAAAATTCAGTCATCCACAAAGCATCCACAAAATTCATCCACATAGCATCCACAAAAATGAATCCACATACCATCCACAAAATTCGTCCACAGATCTGCCAAATAGCATCCACAAAGCTCTTACAATGACACCAATGTTTCCCAAAATTCATTACAGAATAACATTATAAGTTACATCATAATAACTTATAAAATTCATCCCGTACATTCATTCCATAATAAAATTTATTCCACAAAGCTATTAAGTAAGTTACATAAGTTACATTATAATAAAATTCATTCCATAAACATTACTTACATCATGAAGTACAATACAACAAAAACTGGTACAAACTTCCATTCAATTTCCCAAAATACAAAGAAGTACAAAAGTTACATGATCAAGTACAAAATGATAGAAAATATAATGAAATACACCATCGCTTTGATAATATTTTATATCCTTTCAAGCCTTCAACCATGGTCATTTCCCAAGTCATGAAGCCTCGTGCTTACATCGTTGAAGTGTTCTACTGTTAAAGCATCACCAGCTCTAGTGTTGGAAGAGATTCTGGACATAACGTCTTCATCATCTTCAGCCACGAACTTGAAGTAATTGCAATGGGGAGTGGGAGTGGTACTCTACAATGCATGACAATCAGTTAGTTGAATACGACAAATATTACTGTGACTACTAAAGGATTAAATTTTCCAATACATACTAACATTTTTTGATGGGCAAACAAAGAACAATCGCCCTTCATTTCCATTCTCATTGTTCTGACAATACGTATGGCAACGGTTCTTCCACAATTGCACAGCCTCGTTTGTAATCTTATGTTGCTAATGTTAGAAGAAGAAGCCATTTTTTAAATCTGCATACATGAGAAATTTGTAGTGCTCTGCTATGCTTCTGTTTGATGAGGTTAATAGCAGGTCTATTTTAATTTGAGGGAGAGAGTGTGTGTTTACTGAAAACATCTATTTGTTCAAACTGCCATGTTTAATAGCATTTGCATAGAGGTTACACAGACTAAACTGTTAATAGCATTTGAACAAACATCGCAGCTCAATGTACACACATAGCATTTTGAACCGAACAAATCTAGCTTCAAACATAGCATTTGTGATTAATTACACACATGTTACACACATAGCATTTTCAATCTGAACAAACATGGCAGTTTTACAAACATATCAGTTCAATGTCAAGTAAATTATCAATCACACATGTTAAACAACTATTATCAACAAATCATACTAAAGTGAAATGATTATGGGTAGATTGTTGGAGATTGTGATTCAGTAGTTATCAAACTGAAATAGTTATCAACAAATGATACATGTGATTTTCAACAAAGCACACTGAAATACTTATCAACAAATCAGTAATAGTTATGAACATTTAAGTTCAGTTTGATAATAGTTATCAATGTTGATAATAGTTAATTCAAGTCACGCAGCTAACACATTAGTTGATAGCAGTTCATTACAACAATTCATGCGTGATTGACAACAAATTTAGCAAAATCACATTATCAATCACACATTGAAAATTACACAACTATATGCATTCGTTCAACTAATTATCAATCTGCATAATCATACTATGTTCTGCAAAGATGTGATCCTTTCATTTTATGTTGGATCAATTTCTGCGTATTCATACTACGTTCTGCAAAATTTATACTTTAACTCTAAAAGGTAAATGCATAAATCTTCGTCACAATATGTGCCACATTTTTCAAGCATACCATTTATCTATCTGCATAACAGTAATTTTCAAAGTCCTAATTGTCAAAGTCCTAATTTTGGAAGCCGTAATTTTCAAAGCCCTAATTTCTAAATTTCAAATCTATTTTGTGAATCACAACCCTAACTTTTTGATTTCAGCATTTGGAGGACGAACCTGGTTCATCTATGGCCTGAAAGACCACGTTATCGTCAACAAATTACTTCTCTACAGCCGATGGGGGTCGCGATCGAGCTATGGTTTGCGAAGTAGAGAAAATGAGGGCTACAGCGATGGGTTGGGTTTACGAGTGGGTGGCCGTCGGGAGTGGTCACCGGTCAAGCTGGGTTCGGTAGAGGAGGAGTGAGTGTGAGAGTGAGGGGGAGTGAGAATGAGATTGAGGTGTATACTCTGTATAACCTGTATAGCAGAGCGGGAAAACGAAAATTTATGTTTGGTTTGCATTTGGGAGACAAGTTTTAAAGAAAAAAATTTCTAAAAAATTGTTTGGTTTGAGTTTTTCTCAAAAAATTTTCAAAATCACTTTCTCTTTCTTACACATCAATCAATCACTTTTTCTCTCTCCTCTCTCCTTCCCAATCACTTTTTCTGTCACACACATCTACTCAAATTCTCCCAAAATATCAAATCATCACAAACTCCCAAAAAAACAACTCTCCCAAAATACACAATCAAACAAACCAAAAAAAATATCTAAACTCTCTCCCCAAATTTTTTTTCAAAAACAACTCTCCCAAAAGCAAACCAAACAATATTTATTTTAATTTTTAGTCCATAACCCCAAAAATCACTAACAAAATACAGTATGAATAAAGATTGGAACCCCCTTTCTCATACGAGATCCTTGGATTCTCGCAAGGTCCTTCTCTTGGTTCTTCTGAGCCTACTTTTAGGCCCAATTTTGATAATCTAAACCGTTCATATTTTATGATTTATTCAGTATATCATAGTTGTGAAAAATCAAGTTGAATGGATATCAGAAAGCATATGTTCAGAAAACTGTTTATTAAATTCGTTAAAAAAGTAGTTTTTAGTTTAATTTTTCGAACACATACTTTCTGATATCCGATCAACTTGATTTTTTTACAGGTATGATATACTGAATAAATCATAACATATGAACGGTTCGGATTATCAAAATTGGGACTAAAAGTAGGCCCGAAGGCCCTGCAAGGACAGGTGCAAGGAGGAGCCTGCAAGGAGAGGCTCCTGACTCCTTTCGCCCCACCTCCTTTCTTTTTTGATTGGTCACTTTTTCTTTTTCTTTTTTCTTTTTTTTCTTCTCCTCCAATCACCACACACCACGTGTGTGTGAGGGGTGGTTTGGGGTTGAAGTTTGAGGGGGTCTGAATCACTGCTAATTTATAAAAAGCAACAACTCATACCAAAATTGAATGATTTTATTTTCTCTCTTTTTTTTGCACATATTTTCGTAAAAACCCAAAAATTCATCCCAAACATACTGGGGATGTTTGGTTTGAGTTTTACAAATGAGTTTTACCAAAAAATAATTCCGAAAATTGTTTGGTTTGACATTTTTCTGCAAAAATTTGCGAAAATCACTTTCTCTATTACACATCAATCAATCATTTTTTCTCTCTTCTCTCTCATTCTCAATCACTTGTTCTCTCACACACATCTACTCAATTTCCCCAAAATATCAAATCTTTCCAAACTCCCAACAAAAAGTTGTCAGTCAAAATGTACAACCAAACAAACCAAAAAAAATTATAAACTGTCTCCTCAAAAGTTTTTTCCATAAACAAACCAAACAAGCCCACTAGTTTTTTGTACCTCATATTTTAGGCAAATAGCCAAGAAATTTCTAAATCAGGCCGTTCAATGTGTACAACTTGTCGAGTAGTATATGTCTATTAAAAATCATGGTCATCGGATATCGGTAACTAGATGATCAAATCATTTTTGTATAAATATAAGGGATGGTGTTATAGTTAACAGTTGAAAGAAAACTACTCCGATCAGATAGCTTTCTATATTCGATCAACGTGATTTTCCATAGGTATGCAGTACGCGACGAACTGTACACATTTAATGATTCAGATTCTCAAAACGGGTCCCCTGATTGCCCCCACGGGCCGAACAACACTATCCAATGCAATGCCCAATATTTGTGTATTCAGAATACGTTGGGATTATGATACCCTCGATTTGTTATATAGATTTGTTGGTTTGGCCCTTGTTAACCTGTGTAATATACTTATTGTACTTCCTTAGTAATTAATTTGCTGTCTCAGTTTGTTTGTACTTATGCAATCGATATGTCCAGTCCTGAACGAAAATAACTTATGACTCGTTTCGTATGTAACAGTTTCGTTATAATTCAATCGCTAATATGTCCACAACTTATTACTGTGAAGACGTATTTTGTTATAATTCTAGCGCTAATATTCTAGTTACATCAACAATGGATGTGTTATTGTATTTGTTACTGTCAGCTGTTAATTTTTGGCGAACGAAGTTTCTTGTTTGTTGATGCAGTGCAGCAGCTAAGGGCAACGTTATTGACCATAATTACTGTGCAATGTTAGATTGCCCGTTAACAGTAGCTACCGTATTTACGGTGGGAGGGGAGGCAGGGGAATACTGGGAGAAAGCCCTCCCGGACATCTGCTCGAGAGTCCCACCGGACGTCCACTACGACAATTCTTGTACCGGTCGCTAAACTACAATTTTTTGTTTTTTGCAGTTTTCTGTACTTGTGTGCAATTTTTTAGCGCCTCCAATTTTTTAAAAATTGAAATTAATTATACACACATATATATATATACATATATATACAATCTCGTTCAGACACGGATCTTAATACATCTTGTAATCCATCCATTGTATCATCATTCACACAGTTTGCCCTGTTTGTGCGACCTGCATGAACGGGGATTGTAATCCACCAGACTATTAGTCGCGCGATACATTGTCCGTTGACTAGTCGGTGCGAAATTTTACCCTTTACGAAATTTTATTCATCGGCCTGTACGAAATTTTAATTTTAATTTCTAGCCCGAAAATTTAACTTAGCATTACCCTACCTTACGCTACGCCTTGTTTCTGAAAAATAAACAAAAACTAAAAAAATTAGCAAAAATAATTAATAACATAAATTGGCACGTCAAACATATAATCAGTGCAAATTTCCTGTCACAAACATCATATCCAAGTACAACAAAATCTATTACCTTGAAAACACAAAAAATTAAATTTAAAAAATATGAAAATACTAAAATAACATAAAAATAGCAACTTCCTAACCACCTTTTAGGGCTGGTTTGGCATGTTTACAAAAAGTCAAAAGTCAAAAAGTCACTATTTTGACTTCAATCACATTATTTTAAGTCACATCACCTCTGACACACATCATTTCAACCCCCAACCCAAACAGAACCCATATTTCACAAAAAGTGAAAAAGTACATTTATTTATATTTAAAAAGTGAGGAAAAAAATTGGACTAAAAAGTGCAATTTTTGTCTTTGTGGACGAAAAAAATAAGGAAAAAAATATGGATGTTTGGGTTAACTTTTTGACTTTTATGGAAAAATGTGTATTACAAAATTGAATAAATTAATGTGTAAGGGAAAATTAGAATTCAGAGTTGTGTAGCCGTAATTTTTGACTTTTTGTGAATAGTAATAACTTTTTGACTTTTTGGTTTTTTTTCCCAACTTGCCAAACTTGGCCTTAATAAGTAGTGTCACGTACGTTTCCGTTTCCCTCCCAAATTTGGAACAAAAACCAAAGTCACCAGACAGCGCTTTTGAAATCCCACAGATGCAGTACTTTTCATGATGACCCACATGCTGTAGCCTTTCTAATCTCACCAACTCATTTCCATTTCCCACATACAAATTTTGACAACTTTGATGTCCCTCATTCTCTCTCCATTTCGGTTTTGCTGTCCACCTCCAGTAACACACTCTCTCTCTGTCTCTCCATTTCGACTGCGCCAGGTCGCCGACGGTAACAGTCACCATTTTCTCGGGCATGTGTGAGTCTGTCTATTTTTTATTTCGGAGCACATTATTATTATGACCTACTGTGTTCCACTCGCACGACATTACCATTTCTCAACTATTAAACTGTTCCTCCTTAGGTCATTGAAACCATACGTACGATTAGGTATACAAACTACACGGGTGACAAACTGATATTGCCATTGAGGAGTTCCATAGTGACAAACGGTCTTCGTTGAGCAGTGTAGTCGGTTTTTTATTTCTCTGCATGAAGGTAAGTTGCGTATGGGTGCTGTTGGGTTGAATGTCCGATGTGGCTCGCTTTTCAAGTGTCTTGCATTGGTTGTTGATTACGCTTGAAGTCGTAAATACTATAAAACGAGTACAACATATGGGCAATTAATTTTCGTAAAACAGTGGCATGCCATATCTGCATAAATTAACGACAACATATCGTACTTGAAAATAAAGGAAAAGTACCACTTGTACAATGTACGCACGACTCAATGGTCCGTTGATTGTAAGTTGTTAATAGTCAATTTTGTTTTGTTACAATTTGGAAGTAACGTTGTTTCTGCATCCTTATGAATATTGCATGAAATTCTTTGCAGGAATTATCGTAATTGGATATGGGCGACATGTTAGACAATGCGAAGCAACTGTGAGTTTATGTCGTTCAGTATTTCATACAGTTAGGTTTGCAAGGTTATGTTTCCTGTACCTACTAAATACCACGGTCTATTCGTGTATGGCATATTGTGCCGTTATGTACTGCCATCAGGAGGTTGTGCGATTTGAGTTTGACACATTTGCGATAGCCTCAAATTACACCATGAATTTCGTGTAATGGATTAAAACCGTGTCGATTTCTTACCAGAATATGTGCACATATGGCACATGTCACGTATTCTGCGGAGAGAATTTGTGAAATCCATAATTCACTGAGTTATACTAAACCACTTCAGTTCATAATTTTCGGTGACAATGGAAAACGACGTTACCAATTTCACGAAAATGGCACAACTTTTGAAATGGCAAGGCAAGATTGACTAACTTTAAAGTTAACCGACGAAGATGATAGAATGCACAAAACGTACATACCACCGATGTAATTTGGCCTTGAACAAAATTTCATTTACGCTGATATTTGTTACAGGCAAAGGAAAACATTGAAGGCAAGTGGCAAAGGTTCACGAATCAAAAGAGTTGACATTACCGAGCCCCCTCGTCGAAAGCGGCCACTTGGACCATTTATTTTTTACAGGTTCGATCCGTGTCGTTCAAAGTGGCTCACAAGATTTAATCCTCTCGTCGAAACGTAGATGATATTTTTGCACAATTCTGCATTACATATTTTGAACTCATAGCTTGCGCCTGTGCAGATTTCAGTTTGTACTCACAAGAAATTAAGATTTTAGAGACCAAAAGTAAGGGCCAAAATAATTTGGACCATTTATAATTGTTGTTGCAGAAATGATGTGGTTATTATATTTTTAGCAACCAAAATTGGACATTACGGATGCATTATTATGTAGTTGGGACCAAATTTGTTTGTGTCACAAATTGGTTCCTAAATGTCAATGGTTGCGATTTGTGTACATATATGTATATATATCCATCCATATCTAACATATACTTGCGCCGAAATTGACAATGGTTGCAGCCAGCAACAATTCAAGGAAAGACGAGAAGCAGACAACCCCAGACCGAATATGGTTAGTGTGCAGACATGTAGTAAGTAGAGTACCGTGATGGAAACACGTGACTGCTGTGATAGCAAAGTATGGACTTCTATTCCATGCGCACACCAGTCATGTGCTTCTATTGTGTTGCATTCAGTGATTTCCAGCAGTCATAGACGCCATTTTGCATGTTCTTATAAACTCCGATTATTTGTAAAATTCCATGTCCGTTTTTATTTCAACTGTGTGCGAAATAGTAATTTGTATGTACAAACATATGTAAATACCAAAAAATGTGCACACATTGCGAGTGATACAACTTTTGGTGACAATTATTTTGGACTTACAGGTCCTATTTGTCTCAGATAAAGGCCACGTTGGTGTAACACTTACAGAGCCGAAAGGATATTGGGGAAAGGTGGAAGGAACTCCCCTGTGATGAGAAGAAGAGGTTTTAGGACATGGCTAAGGCAAGTGCCAAGGAACTGGACGAAGAAGTTGCAAAGAAATCTGCAAAGGTATTTACGTGCTTAGTGTTTTCGTAACTGCATTTGGGGAGGACCTGCTATCGACACAATGTTGGTTAATTTTTTGTATTAATGTTCACGTTAATAACATTGCAGAGTAAAATGCAAGTCCGCATATCATTGAAGGCAATTGTTGATATTGTGAACCGGTGTAATGAAGCACAAAAGTAGGCAGTCATTGATATTGGGTTCGGTGGCCTCCTCGGGTTAAAGTGTACCCATATAGATCACAACATGTGCCAATGGTTGGTACAGAACTTCGATCCCGACACATGTTCGTTGACTGTTCATGGCCGTCACCTGAGGCTCACCTATGAGGAAGTGCATGTCTTATTGGGTATACGGTCAGAAGGCAATGACGTGCAGTTCACTGGTTCAATAGACGCATATCCCAATATCTACGAAGATGTTGGAGCTGTTAAGGGAATCATTCCTTTGAACCAGTTGAGAGTTTATCTGACTGACAGTGATGGTGCAGATGATGAGTTTCGGTGGAAGTTTGCGCTGTACGTGTTGGGGGCCATGCTGTGTCCTACCACAATGACTGCCTTGAGCCTGTCGTTCGTTCATGCCGTGAAGGACGTGATCGGTATGGGGGCATGTAATTGGGCAAAGGTGACACTGCAATTCCTTGTCAAAGGTGTTCGGAAGTATAAGATGAAAGTTCAGCGCAAGGCAACTGGATGTGTTTTCCTTCTAATGGTAACGTAATTGACCGCTGTTTGTTTGTACCATGCCGATTACATATTTCATCCATTGCTGTGCATATGGTTCAATAAAATGGCAGTCGTTGCGAAATACAAACTTACCTGTTATTGAACAGCATGACAAATATACCTGTACGGGCCACATTTTTTGTAACCACGAAAAGCTTATCTTTTTAACTGGAAAGCTGCATGGGGATTTTGCCATCGAGACACATAAACACATACATATGATTGTGTTGTAAGTTGTATGCATTGTTAACGAATACGGATTATTTTTCTTAGAAGTATATAGTAAATATCTTTTCCCCCTTATAATGCAGCTATTTTACTTGCATCGTTTTGCCCCTCCCTGTAAGAGTACGTCGGCTACTACCCGCTCCATCCCTTGGCTAAATGATTGGGGTGATGTCGAAATACGGGAGACGAGGCGACATATGGGAAGGAAGCAAATGTTGCAGCAACATGAGGTAATCAACCCATTCGTTCTGCACATTTGACAGCATTGCCCCACCTGTGTTATGGATAACGGTGACAGACAGAATTTGTGTTCCTATGACTAGGTGACAAGCAGTGACAAACAGTGATCCATTCCTTAGCGTATGTCATATTTTCAGTTTGTCCCTCCCTATTTACTCTAAAATACTCGAACTTTTGGGGGGAAAACATGAAGTTTCCATGTGGACGATGTTGTAGCCTTACAAATTCAATTTTATGTACTACTTCCGTTATGAAATGAATTTTGGTTAAGCCCTGAAGTCAAATTTTTGGAAAAGCTTGAAGATTTTGGTTTTTTAACCTTGTAAAAAGGTCAAAACATTGTCGTTCAGTTATTGTTAGTTAGTTTGTAATTGAAAGTTTGTCTTTGTTTATGTAATTGGGAAAAGGTAAAGTGGTAAACATGGGATCCACTGTGAAGTTTTTATCCACACCAGATGAGCATCATTTACAACAAATTTTTTTTTTCATTTCAGACAAATGGAGTAATTAATTTTTATTAGATATATTTAATATGTAAAGTGTGTACACATACGCTGTGTGCAACTTAAGAAAGCAGACTGAAACTTTATGATTCACAGTTGAGATCGATTAACGATTCAGTGCATTACCATTTTCATTTATGATTTGAATCCCGATTTGACAACTATGTTAGGTGGAGTTTCATCCAACAAAAGCGGAAAGCAACGACATTGATGATGCAATTGTCACACACCATGTCAATAACAAACAAAAACCACGGATTGATGATGTTCAATTGAGCAAGGTTGAGACCGACATTGGTGAATTGAAGGAAACCATGAAGTAAGTGCTTCACAGCAATGCGGAAATAAGGGACATGTTGCTCAATTTCCGAGGGAAGGAAGCTGTTGACAATGCAAAGGTAAGCAAAAGCAATCAGTACACATGCTTCACATAGTTCACAGAGGTTACTTGAAGATGAAATATCGTAGTAAGTTAATGTATGTGTTTGTGTGATTAGGTGGAGTCGACTGAAAGAAATTGTAACATTAACATATCCTCAGCATTGGTGAACTGAAAGGAATGCTGAATGAACTAGTTCTTGACTATATTATGCAGGAAACAACCGTTTAATGAACAGACACATATTGCTGAAATGAAGCAAATGATGCAGCAAGTGCTGGCAGGTTTATCGAAAACAACACAATTGCCTCGCGCAGAGGAAAAGGGTGTTGACCCTACCGTGGAAGTCGAGTTGCATGATGGCGGCGTGGTCTTCCCAAATTATTATGGTAGCCTAAATGAGGGTAATGTTAAAGATTTACAGAGGGTGGATTGGGAGGACAATTATGTGAATGGAATGTTGTCCAATGAGATAATTGATATGCACGTTGGATAGTTGCGTACCGTCCAAGAAGTTGGGGACATGCACAACAACCGTGGCCTTGCGTTGGAGGAAACATACTCAAGCGAAGAAAGCAAATCTCTTTCGGTTCAGTTTCTGGCCATGAAGAACGTTGCAAAACAGAGTTTATCTTCCTTTGATGATTTGCAAACCTTGCCACCAATGCGAGGAGAAGCAGACAATGTGCATTCTTCTGCTGGTAAGGTTGCCCAAACATTAGGAGCGGGACAAATTGTAACAGGTACACGAAAGGGAAGAGGAAGAGGAAGAGGTGTTGAAGCGACAGACGTAGGGGATATGCATTCGAGCAACGATAGCAAAATAAGTACTCGACTTACTGTCGAAAAATTCCCAAGTCGCCACATCACTTCGTCTTTCGTATGTTTCATTACCAATTGATGCCGATAGCATTACTGATCATAATTGAACCATTGTTTGTGTTGTATTTTAATATTTGTCATTCTAGTGCAAGTTTGCAGTAACAAATGTTGTACAATTGTCTTCTGATTTGGACAAAGTCTGTCCAAAGCTGCCTGAGTTGGAGAAGCGGTTCCGTTCAGAGGTTAGACATCGCTTCACCAATTTTAGATGCATAAGAATGTGTTATGTACTTTGTAAATTAAATTTCTGAACAGTGGTGAGTTAGTTAATTGTTTATATTAATAGGAGGAGTTGATGTTACTTGATTGTTTATATTGATAGAAGGACTTGATGACACTGGAGAGCATAGAGGTTTTATCAGCGGCCGAACACGAAGTTGTTGACTCTATACTTGACGACAAAAAAAATGAAATGTACGGATGAGTTTAGTACTCGCAATTAACCTGTTCCGTAGTATTTGTGAAATAAGTTTGAATTCCACAATTTTCATGTGTCATGCTATGTTTATTTGATTTTTGTAGGTATCAGTTCTTTAATTTTTCATTCTCTATGATTTTGATGGGTTTATGATGGGTTTATCCATGTCGTATGCAGGATTTTCTTTGAATTTAATGCAGTGGGCTAGGAAAAGATCAGTGGCTAAATTCCTTGTCTGAAGTTTTCTTCTTTTGGTCTTATCCTGCAGACATCTACCTATTGGGAAAATTGCAAACCACTGATATTTTCACAAAAATATTTACAAATTCATGGAAACCTTTATAATTTTAATTATGAAACTTAATAAAGTTTACCAATGATTTGCAAATTTTTTTGAAAACTTATAATGAAGTGCAATTTTCCCTAGCTATTTTCTTCTACTCTGCTTACATTTTCCATTTTGATCATTTTGAGATATTGTTGGCTCCAGTTTGTAAAAAACATGTGTTTCTTTTTTTTTTTTTAACTTGCTGACCTGTAAATGAGCATTTCAATTTTCACATATTATTGTAGCAAATACTATTGGACATGTCATAAGTTGTAATATCTAAAACTTTGTCTTTTCATTTTGTTTTTAAAAAACTTAAAACTAATCTTCATTGGATTGGAGCCTAGTAGAATCAGGAATATTTGCCATAGTTGTACAACAGAAAAAACTAATCTTATGTTGTAGAGTTAAGCCAGATACGTTTAAGTTTTACTAGGATGTAGGTTGCTTCTTACTGGTTGATGTATACGTTTAATGTAGGGACATTGTCGTGTCTATGAATCTACATGAAATGCCTTGCGAATGTGCTATGCGACGTGACATGCGCACGCTGAAACCAGGGGCATGGCTATCCGACACTGTAAGTCTTGGCATCTGACAATGTTATTTCCACTATATTTGCATGATGGACATATCCATGTAGGGACATTGTTATTTCGTATTACATTTAAACAAATGGCAAACCTTATTTTGCAAGTTGCACAGTGCATTACAATGTTCGACCAATCAACTTGGTCGCGGTTCAATTGACTAACGGATAATGACAAGTACACAAGGCGGGAGGCATCTTTGCGTGGTTCTTTCCAGTATATGTGTCGGTAAGTAAGTGTTTTAGGTCGGTTGTGTATTGCAGAAGACATATTTTCAGAAAACTTTGGCTGACTGAACTTTACACACTAAACATGCAGACTTTGATACTAAATCAAAAAACTCAACCTCTAAACCATGAAAATATCGTTAAATCATATTTTGGACATGACAGATATACTGGGGTGCTTGATGCATGTCAGAAGGTAATATGAATGTCCATCCCATTGAAGCGAGTAGATTTAATATGAACGTCGGTAATATGAATGTTGATCCCATTTACATGAATGTCAATGTAAATATGAAAGTGCGTACATGTTCGCATGCCCTCTAAACAATGTCTTCACTTGTGTTTACGTGTGGATTTACATGTCTTTCAATTATAGAGGAGTACATTGGTTGTGCCTAAAAATAGATATGGTAGATCGTGTGGCGTACCTGTTTGACTCATTGGCATCCGCCACACTGGACACCAACAAGCTGAACGCGGCAAAAATGTTGGTATGTCGTGCTGAATTTCACAAATCTACTTCAACACTATCACATCCTTCACATAAACTAACCGTCTCATTCTACAACAGGTTCAAACAATGCATGCCTTACTGCAACTACAGTTTGGAAATGAATATGCTGTAGACGTGCGTACCTTTGACGTCCGCATGTTAGAACAAAGTCCATTACAACAGCTGGACGAGTAATCCACAAACCCTGCGTCACATTGACTTTATTCCTGAATCACTCATTTAATGAACCTGCTTATATTTTACGAGAAACTGAATGTTACATTTCATTTGTAGCACTTTCGACTGTGGGATGTTTGTGATCAAGTACATGCAGCGGCTTGATATACCCAGCGGTCCACACAAGGTACATTGTACCGCTTAATTTCCAATTGTGAAATAAATCTGTTTATTTCCTACCGCTGTAACTATACCTGATTTGTGTTATTCACTTTCTGTACATAGTTTCATCCTTCTGTGCGCCGAAAGTTGGTGCTTGACTTCGTTATGGATGTGAACAATACAAAGATGGGCGAGTATCGTTCGTGTATGTGATTGATTGCAATTACAACAAATAGGGCAGCGATTTTATCATGGTCTGCCAGTACAAGAGTAATTTTGATGCCCAACCACAACTGGATTACTGCATCAGCTTGTCGTGACAACTTTTTAGGTCGCAGCTGTGATGATAGTAATTTCCCATGCGTATTGATTGTACACATAATTCCAATGTTTGGGACTAGAACAAACGAGGGAAAGTAGTAATGTTTGTTTGCTTTTATCGTGGCCTGTACGTAATGTGATACACATAATTCCAATGTTATGGGTACAGAACAAACAATGCAATGTCATATTTGCCCAAATGAATATAGTAATGTTTGTCCAGTGCAATGTGATATTTGTCCAACAAACAATGCAAGTTGAAAGTAGTAATGTTTGTTCGCTTTTACAACATGAATTATGTTTGTTTGATTTTTTTGAATGCCATGACTTTGTCCAAAACAAAGCAAAAAAAAAGCCTACAGAACAAACAAATAGCAATGACTATAATGCACTTTGAAAGGGAATTGATTACTTCATAACAATGCACAAACAATGAAAAATTGCACAGAAAATAAAAACAACCATACAACAGACCATTAAAAACACAGAGTATTGATATTCAATTTTTTTTTTTGTTGTTCGGCAAAACAAAAAACTGTATTGATGAAAAAGCACATACAAGGTGTCAATGATACATCAAGAAAGAGGAGGTTTTGGAGCTAAAAAAGCTCCAACCTCCTAGTTGGTGAGAAACCAACGAAGAGAAACAAAAATAGAAGGAAAACAATAAGAATGTAACTCCAAGCCCATCCTCACAAAACCGCATAACAGGGCAACCAGATGAAACTCCAAGGCAGCATGAACAAACTTCAGACCATACAGCCGCCATTGAGACTTGAGCCTGAACCTTCAACCTCCATTGAGACTTGAGCCTGATCCTTCAACCTCCAAAAAAAATAAAATAAAATAACTACAATAGCAGACCAACAATTACAACAAGGCCAGTAGCAGACCTCCAATAACTTTCCCCAATCCAGCAGCAAACTTCCAATACAGCACACCAAAACATCATTCAAACAATTGCAAAAAGGCCAATATGCAGCAGCAGACTTAAGCGTATTTGTTGATCCCTTATAGTAGTAGCAGAGTACATATATAGTAGAGCAGAGTTGAAGCATAGCAGAGCAGCAACCAGAAATGAGCATGCTTGACCCCATAAACTAAGCCAGAGCAACAAGCCAAAAATAAGGCAAAGCATAGCAACATTGAAGCACAGCAGAGCAAAAGTAGCTACCAAGAAGATATGGTAATACCACAGACTGACCAAAATCCTGCATACCACAGATTGACCAAACTCCTGCACCCTTGCAGCAAAAAACACCAAACACCACCCCCTCAATCAAACTTTGATACTATCTAGAATACAATATATGTCGTCCACTGAATACTGTAGGCCTCTATAACTTTGCTTACAGCAAAGTGCAACCCTCACTTTCACCATATCAGCCAATTCAAGCCCATCAACAATCTTATCATTAAAAAGGCAATCATTCCTACCTTTCCAAATCATTCCTACGTGTGCAATACAAAAGAATACATATATAAACTAGCCTAGGATTTGGGGAACAAAACGGCTAGAACACCCCACTCTGATTGAGCATCTGCCAGTATGGCTTGGGCTTGGTCCAACTCAGCTTTAGTTGTCTGAATTGATGCAGAACGATGTCTAATTTGGGAGAGCATCATCATTGCTTCTTGATTAAGCTGGTCATGTTGCTGCTGCAGATGAGCCTTTCTTTGCCGGACAGAGGCAAGTTCTACCATGAGTTTGGCTTCCTCAAGTTCAAGTGCTGAGTGTTGCTAAAGAATGGCTATAGAGGTTTGCTAGCTGAGTTTGAGTGAAGTAGATATGGTGTGGGCTTCGTTTAGGAAATCCTTTTTGGTTTGAATATCCTTCGAGCAAGTCTGAACCATCTCTGAAAGGGTTGGCCATTCCGTGATGATCTTGGCCAATTGCTTTAGTTGAATGGGGTTGAAAGGATTAGGGGAGAGGGTTACAAAAGCAGAAAGACAAGCCAAGGTTTCATCAGGTTTATGGAGAATGATTTCTTCAACTGGGGTGTTAATGAGGTTGATGAAGGTGGTTAAGGTTTGTTGAGTTTCAGCATGAAACAGATGTAGCCTTTGAAGCAATGGGGATATTTTGTCTAGATCTTGTTGAAGAATAAAAAGTTCGGCCCAAATATCCTGGCATGGACCGATGGCCTGTGAACATTAATAGTTTGGTGAGAATATATGCTTGCAAGTAATAAAGAATAAATAGGATGAAGTTGGAAATGGTAGTACCTGTCCCGATAACGTGCGCGCAGACGGTTGGCCTTGTTCAGCTGTGGTTGTGGCATCAAGACGAGTTGTTTCTGGTACTGATGAAATGGTAGCATCAGCGCCTTGAGGCTCTTTCTCTGGTTCTGCTAACAGGGGAAAGTCATGAGGACCTTCAAGTTCTGTCTCGCCCATTGGTCGTGGAGATGAGTCCTGTATTATGTCCATCCCTGTAAATTGGAGAACAATACCAGTTACTTAAAGAGAAGTTTTTTTTCCGAAACGAACAGTAACATTTGTATTTCTATTTACCTTGGTTGTGGTCAACTTATGGTTGAGGGGATTTTGTGTTGTCATCTGTTGGAGAGGATTGGCTGTTGATTGAAATGTCAAATTCAATCCTCTCTGATTCTTTCTTTGAAGTTTGGGAATTGGAGGGGTTGGATGGTGATGGTTGAGGGCTAGAGACAGAAGGGACAATGTGTTGAGGAGAAGTGAAAGGATGTTGTGATGCAGATTGTTGTGGCGAAGACTGTGAAGCAGGTTGTAAGGAAGTTTGTTGCGATGCTTCAGGTGGTGGTGGAGTTGGTTGTACAGTGGGTTCTGTGGGTACATTGCTGATGGGACTGGGAATTTGATGAATGTGTTGAGGAGAAGTGGAAGCATCGTCATCATTAGCAGCAGCAAGGAGTAATCTCCTTCTTTTTCTCTGCACAAAAGTAAGTGATCAGTCGGGCGTGAATGGAAATTGAGATGATGTAAATATGTAAAGTGAAGGCTTACTTGGTAGAGCTGCCCTGAAGGATTTGATGTTGTTTGGCCAACCATTTGGCTGAGAGGGATATCTCACTCACTTAGGTCTGTGCTTAGAGCAGGAGCAGTGGAAGGCTCTTCTCTCTTTTTCGCCGTGACCTCTGTCTCTGCAGGGGTACGGGTGGTAGTTCCTCTCAGTGCTTGTGTCTGCGCGGCTGCGAAAGAATCTGCCATTAATTTCGGAACTGAAGGGGTGTTTGTTTGAGTAGTTGCATCTATTGGATCCTTGCCTTTATGTTGGTCCCTAACCAATGGTTCAGCAGCAGGCCCAATTTTGGCTGTCAAAGGTTAAACAAGTTAGTGTTGTAGAGAAAAAAACAAAACAAATTGCATGACACAATCAGGGATATGAAGTATATGAAGGAAGGATACCTGTAGCCTTAAGCTTGGAAGGCGAGGATATGCGGCCCTGAATTTGAATACAAGTATCGTTGAGGCAGCTTTTAAGTGGCTTGCAGAAAATAATGGCAGACATAAGTCCCCACCAATGGTCAAAAGCAGCCGAGCAGTCCGAAGAAGGTTTGAAGAAGAAGGGGCCAAAATCTTGGAAAAGTTTGGTGTTCTCTGTCAGAATGGATTCAGCTTGTGTAGGATCTTTGAAGTGGATTTTGGACCCAATCTCCTCATGGATGGTTGGGTGGAAATAAGGATAAAGGGATAGCCTGGGAAAGACCAAATTGCCTGGACCATTGATTGGGACAGTATGTCTCAAAACTGCAGCTGGATAGCTTGGCGAAAGATATGGAACAGCCAACCAAGACATGTCTAGAGGTGAGAATGTGTCTCCAACTCTCATTTTGTTCTTGGACTTGCTCATTGTGTAAATCAGAAGGGTCTGTGAAGAGGAAGCGAAGTCTACTGGAGGAGAATTCAAAGTTTTGAAATGGCATGTACAGGTTGGAAGGTCTCTGCGAAGGAAGGTTGTAAAACATGGTAAGATGATTTCTGAAAGTGAGGATGGGTTGGCTGTTATAAGTGAGCAGTTGCTCAGCATAGGAGTAATAAACAGGTTTCAAGGTGTTAGGTGGTGGGGGTCGTGCCTCAGGGAAATAGGCATACAACCAGGCCTGGAAGAGCCAGAAGGGGCCACCACAGTTGCCAGAAATCTTCTTGTCGACAAAGGAAAATAGGGCCTTGTAAAGGGTGGCAAGAAGATAAGGAGCTAAAGCCATAAGTTGGCCATCTTGCATACACAAGGCAAGGGGGAGGTATTCTTTCGTGATCTTGTACCCAGGGACACAAAAAAGAAACTCACAAAGCCAAAGTAAGTAAAAAGCAGTTCTTTCTTTGTCATCGACAGGGGAACCAGGCTTGCCTTGGTATTTTTTGGCAAAATCTGTATAGCACATGTCAGTGTTTAAAGTAAATGTCACTTTTGGAGGCTCAAGGAGAGCATGAATTGGATTGCCCAAGATTGGGAGACCAGTCAAGTGAGCTACATCTAAGATGGTAGGGGAAATCATACCAAAATTGAGGAGTAGGGAGTTACTAGACTGCGACCAAAAGCATGCAGCAGCAGCAATCAGCCCTTTGTCCACGTCATAAATTTTAGTCGACAGTCTAATTGCTTCACCAATGCCCTGGTGCTTCCATACTTCAGCGTCGTGACCTTCAATTCTCCTGGCCCAGCTTCGCCAATCAGAGTCTGGTGACCTCCACCCTCTGAGTGGGTTTTTGCTGACATTCCAGTTAGTCCACTTGAGTCCAGGTTGGTTGAGAAGAAGGTTCTCACCATTACCAAGGGGATAGTATGGAGCTAGCTCGTCTGGGAAGTAAGACGCGAAGGTAGGGCCTAGAGTAGCCTTAGCGACAGAGCTTGTGCTGGGCAATAGGGTTGCACCAAATTTTAGAGGAGCGATACATGCTCTGATAGGGTCTGTGAAGCGGAGTAGGTCTTCATTGTTCTCCTCAGATGGAGATGGTTGAGATTTTTTCGGCGCCATGGCTTAGGGTTTTGTGGTGCTCTGGTTTTGAACGGCAATGGTTGAGAAGAAGGAGTACAGTCTGGGGAGTTCGAATCAAAGGGAAATGAAGTGGTTTGAAGTTGAAAATGTGGGTCTTTTATAGCTTATGATGGGGCCAGTATATTTAAAAGCTCTTATATTGGGTTGTAGTTTATGTTTGTTTTGGGCCCGTATTCAGAAATTTGCTATTGGGCCCAAACAATGGCCCCCTCGTTGAAGTTAAATATCATATGACTTGGACCCCCACAAGAGGGGACCCCCATGACCCCTTTTCTCACTGATTGGCCACTTTTTTTTTTTAAAAAAAAAATTTCTTCTTTTTTTTTTTCCTTCTCCAATCAGCAGCCCCTACATGTGTGTGTGTTGGGGGGGGGGGTGGTGGAGGTGGTGCAGGTGGTGATTGGAGGGGGTCTCAATCACTTCGGCAATATTTAACTTGAACATGGAGGCCATTGTTTGCACCAAGTTTTGCCAGTCTCTGTCGACAGATGGTCCACTTAATCGAGGGCATGTGGCCA
Source organism: Camellia lanceoleosa (assembly GCA_025200525.1). NCBI lineage: Eukaryota > Viridiplantae > Streptophyta > Magnoliopsida > Ericales > Theaceae > Camellia > Camellia lanceoleosa. The sequence goes on along the minus strand of CM045763.1, from coordinate 128,145,846 downwards.
AGTCTAAAGGAATGTCCACCACCTGAAAGTGGGCTCTCTGCATGTGGGTCACCTAGAAGTGATAGGGGAAGTTTTTACCACCAGTCATGGAGTTAGTGGGCACACTTTCAGGAGGAAGCATGAGACAAAGCAAGAGCCTTGCTCTGTCAACAGAAGTTTAAAACAGTTGGTGGCCATGAAATAAACACAAGAAAAGGGAGCTCCATAGATAGAAGTAGAGGTTTAGTATTGATATCCGTATACTGTTTTTGTGGCCCATCATTGCATGATCCCACACGTCTACACCATAACTGCCATCAGAATCGCCTCGACTTGAATCTTCAAGTCCCCTCTGCCAAATATTGACTCTTCCCCGTCGACCTTCCTTTTTACCATTGTGGGGCATGTCCCTCATCATTATGAGTTAGTGGGCATACTTTTAGGAGGAAGCATGAGACAAAGTAGGAGCCTTGCTCTGTCGACAGAAGTTTCAAACAGTTGGTGGCCATGAAATAAACAGAAGAAAAGGGAGACCGACAGATAGAAGTGGAGGTTTAGTATACTTGGAATGCCTAGAACGGAGATCGTTGGTTTCGATATCCGTATACTGTTTTTGTGGCCCATCATTGCATGATCCCACACGTCTACACCATAACTGCGACTGTAACTGCCCCCTGACTTCGAATCTTCAAGTCCACTCTGCCAAATATTGACTCTTCCCTGTCGACCTTCCTTTTCACCATTGTGGGGGCATGTCCCTTATCATTATGAGATAAAAATCGACAGAATATTGTCTACTAAACACAACCGCAATCGTTGCAAACTGGGCCACTGAACCACAACACTTGGCCACTCACTGTTACTGCCCCTGACTATGAATCATCAAACTCTGCCAAATATTGAATTTTCCCTGTAATTTAATCAAAATATATTCAATGTCGGTAAACTTGAAAATATGTTTGAAATAACCTTTTTCTGTATTGTAATGACTTAAACACAATTGTTGTCCTACATTTTACGTAACGAAAATACACAACTTATTTATATCAAAAACAAAATATACATCTCGGGTTTATAATCAAAAAAATGGGAACTACTTTTTTTTAAAAAAAAAGTTCACTCATATTTTCAGCTAAATTATGATTGGATATTAGATTAAAAATTCCTCTTTGCACCTATTTTTCCCACATCCTCCCAACAGCTGCTCCATTCAACTAACATTGAATCTTGCATGCCACCTGACTTACACGCTGGAGCAGTTACTGGCAGTGCTCATGGATTTAGTGGCCACCCTCCAAGAGGAAACATGAACAATTGGGAGTGCATGTCTGTCGAGGAAAGGCTAAAGGACTGAGCACAGTGGCAACTTCAATTATATGCACCGGCAGTACAAGTGAAGCTTTTATGTGGTTTCAATACGGAAATGACCGTGCAATTCTGAAGTTGCCTGAAGCGATTCTGAAATTGGCAGATCATGGGGTCGTGGGAATTTTATAACTATAAAGGGCAGAATGTTTGCAGAGAGAGAGGACATGAAAAACAACACAACTTACTTTCTACATTGTAACTTCTGTGTAGTTTTTTCCCTTCTACTTTCTACTTTGTTACAAACAACACAACAACACAACAACTTACTTTCTACTTTCTACTTTCTGCTTTGTTACTTTCTACTTTGTTACCATCAGTTCATCGAAAGAAGTCTTCATCCTTTTCAGGCATTCGAACCAATACCACAATTGCTTGATTTTCTTCTTGAACTTGTCAACTTTAAATTACTGCTTCGTTGTTGTGGATATAGGCCCACCATAATTTTACTAACAATAAACCCATACTTCCATAGTAAACATTAAATAATTTCACAACTCCTGTTCGTAACTCGTAATTCATATACCAATCGGCATGGAGATAAAGTAACGAGTTCGTTAGGTTACTTTCTCCAAGTAACACCCAAAATTAACTGCCACTTGGATTATATACAAAATGCATGTGTTGGTATGTAATTTTGCAAACCCACTTGGACAAAATTCGTATTTTACTCGAAATATAATACTAATTTACCGACATAAGTCATAACAAATCAATACGAAGCGAAACACATCGTTAGTTGATAAACCACACCGCAAAAAACCCTTCAGTTAGATCCAACCAAATATGGAACAGAAACAAGCAACCCGTAATAGGAATCTTGGAATACAGACATAAGCCAATTTCCCACCCAAAACAATACACAGACAACCCATATATATCTCACCTCACTTTCAATTAGTTTTCAAAATGACAAGTCACTGCAAACACAAATGACAACATCACTCTAAACAATATGGGAAATTTACAACTCGTGGCCTTGTACATAAGTAACATTGTGCCATTTCCTGGCATTGTATATAACCAATTATTTACACGTTATGTACAGCAATCTTTCCAAAATGAAAACTACATACATTATTTCCATGTGTTTTCAATAGCTAGTACTGTCTACCTAATAAATTAAGGGAATAAGTAAATCATACAAATTATACAATTACCTGATTCACCTCATCAATTGTGTTCGAATCATTTTTCCACACTGCTGCTTCAACACTACCGTATTGGCCCACAGGCTGCTTGGAATCAGGAGAAACATCGAAAAATAGTCGCCGTTGCTTAATGTGCGGTGTACTTGGATCCACCAACCCAGTTTTGCAGCGAATGGGCAATGACTCCGCATTGTACTCACGGTCAGTTATGTGGGGTGTATCTGCATCTGAGTTAGTACCCACTGTTCGGCTAAACCGAACCTTATGACACGTTCGCTTTGTGTGCCCAATGCATTTGCAATTCGCACATTTTCTTGGTCTTCGACAGTTGGACGAGGCCCGTCCTGGGTTCCCTTTTGTCTTCACAACATCAGGATCTTCTACTTCAAATTGTTGACGGAATGAATGTTTCCCTTTGTCTCCATTCCCACCGTTCAAATTCCTCTCATATAACTCCTTCATCCGGCTCGTCATCGGAAGACATGCATCCCTAGCCTCTGTGAAACCTTCCGTTGATTGCGAGGCATAGAAACACATTTTGTTGTAGGAAGAACTCAATATCCCATACCGGGCAGTCTGTGTTGTAGTGCTATCAATTGAGGGTTGAGGCCATTGCTGGCCATCCTTGCTTCCAGCCCTTGTCCATCTATGCAGCACACAAGTTGGGGGAATTTGCGTTAAATTTTCGGCTTTCATAACACATATCATGTGGCAGCAAGGTAGCCCCAATGACTCAAACTTCATGCAAGAACATCTCATTGTAGCATCCACTAGACTGTGTGTTACTATCCATGATCTGTCCTTCACTTTGTACTTATGAATATAGTAGCATTTCTGACCATCCGGCAAAGGGAACACGTCCTTGACATTCAACTTCCCCTCTTCTAAGATTTCATCACGGAATATTCTAAATATATTTTGGGTGAATAGCTCAGTTCCATGTCTCTCTATATCTCGCAATGGAGTAATCAATACCGGAAAAGTGTTATTTGTTTCAAAGATCATCTCGACCTCGTTATACCTTATCCTTGCAAGAGCGATCATAGTGCCTAACAAATTCATATAGCTTCAATTTGTGTTGGAGGAAGGATTGAAATAAGCATTCATACACTTTGGTGAGTGCTCTTCATCCCAACAAAAGAAATGTCCACGCATATATGCCTCGGCCCACATATAGCGGTTCTCATATGTCTCCAACACTATTGTTGGTTTGAAGTCCAAATTTTTTGACCATTGTCGTCCAGCCATGCTCAAACTTTGTCTCATCCGTTTCCATGTCCATGCACTGCTTGAAAGCATGTGCAAAGCCACTTATGTGAACATTTGAAATAGCATTTTTCCCAAGATGCCAATTACATAATCGATGTCTTGTGTCTGGAAATACTCTTCTGATTGCCTCTCGCATCGCCTTATCCCCATCTGTCAGTACGGACACAGGTGCTTTATTGCCCATCACCTCCATAAATGTTTCCAAAACCCATGTGTATGTCTCAATTGTCTCATTAGCTAGCAAAACACATGCAAATATCGTGGTCCTAAAGTGGCAAGTCATACCAGCCAACATGACAAAAGGTTTCTTGTATGCATTGGTTCTGTAAGTTGAGTCAAATATCAACACATCACCAAACTTTGCGTAGTCGGCCCGCGATTTCGAATCTACCCAGAACAGATTTTGTAACTTGTTATCGTTACACACATCATACTTGTAAAAAAAAACGTGCATCAGCATCAAGTTTTGCACATAAGTAAACCAACGCACCTTGCGCATCACCATCCTCAACTTCTGCTCAACATTTGGCTTGAATATGGTTGTGCAGATCCGTACGGATGAAACCAACATTCTCATAAGACCCGGATTGATTTACCATATAGTCCATGATTTGGCTAGTCTTCACACCGACATTGCGCATAGCCATTGCTTGAGCTTTGTCAGCGCTGTTTAAACTGTGATGTGACCTCAGATACATCACACAGTGTTGTTCCGCCAATTCATGGTTGTGGTCTGCGACGAAGTGAGTCACAACATACTTTCCCCCTTCACCAGCATCCGTATCGTACCGTATGCGAAATTGGGCTTTGCAACCTACTCTTGCTAGTGCCTTGGGAGCTCTACTCTTCTCAGCAACACGGTCCAAGTATTTTGGTAATCTCTGACCTTCCCTTGAACACAACCACAGCCTACTAACGACCTTTCCCTCTTTATTTGTGTTAAATCTGGATTTTCGTATACTAAATCCCTTAGCTTTAGCTTTAGCTTACGCATTGTAGAAATCTTCTCCATCTTCAACCGAATCAAATTTCTGTTCCAGAATAGCACGTTCAACATCACCAACCATGTCATTGCGATGAGCATCGTCAACCATTTCTTTTTTCACATCGGCTCCACCATCTTCAACGTTCATATTAGTTGTTTCTTCATTGCTCGGACCAGCTTCGCAACCATGATCAGGTTTTGCCCGACTTTCATTCATCAAACGAATGTCATCTGCTTCATTTGGAATGTCATAATCATCACCTTCCCTTTTAACTTCCACTGGGGCCATACTGCACATGACATTACTACAAACAATTACTTGATGACCGAAAATTGTTAACACAAACACAAACACAAACATGACATTTTCACACGGTTTAGCTGTTTGTGCAAACACAAACACTCGCTTGAGAAAGAGAAAGAGAAAGAGAAAGAGAAAGGTTAGTTGCCAATGGAGGGGTTTCCGTTGGAGCGAAGCGTAGAGCGGTTGAAGTTAGGATGGGGGTTTAGTTGAGGGAAAATAGCTGAAGTGAACGGGCCAGAGAGACAAAGAGGGAGACAGAGAAAGGGAGACAACTCCATACCTCATATCTAGTTCAAGAGTGTGAAACCCTGTATTTTTATATAATAAAAATAATATATGTATTTAATTTTCTTAAATAATTATTCATAATATTTTGAATTTAATAGTCTGTATATTTTTTTTACTGAAAATTTATTCAAAATAAAATAAAATATATTTTGACTTTATATTATTACTCAATATTAATTTCTAAATCTTATGATATTTTTATTATATTTTTTTGTAATCAAATTACATTGGAATCTAATATTTTCTGTACTAAAATCCAATTAAAAAAAAAAAAAAAAACCATGGGTTTGCTCCCCATGTTTTCTCACCTTCCACATGCACCCCTCTCAACTATCATTACCAAAACAAAACGTGGTGAACATGCTGATACCATACCACCAAGTGTTCTATTTCTTCCCTTTTTTTTTTTAATTTCTTTTCATCTTCCTCATTTTGCTTCTCTTCCAATTTGATATCTCTCTCTATCCGTTTCATATATCTCTCTCGGTTCTCCCTTTCCCTCCACCTCTCATTCTCAAAACTCTATTTCTCCTTCCTTATCTATGTTTTTCCTTCTCCCCCAACCTCCATAGCCATGGCCTCAACCCATACTATCACCATCCGAACCACCAACCCGCGAACTTCACCACCATTAGCGCACCGTCGGACCGCCACCACCACCACCACCACCACCACCACTATCACTTATCTCCATTATCATCTAGAACCACCATTCACAAAGTGTTGTAGGTGAAGAAAGAGAAAAAGAAGGAAGATGGAGAAGAAAGAAACAAAGTTAGAGAAGTTTACTTTGAATTTTAAAAGTTGGTTTTTGGCTTACTTTCGGCATGCAAAAACCATCCATTCCGGGAAGAATTGAGAAAAATAGGTAATGTAAGATGAAGTACGGAGTAAGTTGAAGAGATTGGCGAAAGAATGAAGTAAAACCGTTAAGAATTAAGAAAGTTATGGAGTCTGAAAGATGGTTTGAAGAAATGTCCGAGATGGTAGGAAAAAAATCTAATTTTTCGTCAAATTTTAGATATTTGACGGCATGTAAAAAGAGACGGAACGAGGCGTGTGAGTAGTGAACCAAAAACTAGGCCATGAGGTGAATCCAATGACAGAAAAATAAGCTAAAACGGAGTTATAATGAAAAATATACAAGAACTTGAACCAGTGGGTTTGAAACAAAACTTCTGGGTCTGTTGATGCGATGCTACTTTTGTTTGGAGAAGATGAATTGAATTTTATCCAGCGTTTCTCGGCTCATGGTGCTACGGTGCATCCTAGTACATTTAGGTTAATCGAGTGGTCCTATGACTTTAGGGATGACCACCCTTAGGTTTTTTGACGTGTAGAATCCATTTTTAGGGTTAGATCTTGCAAATTTTAAGGCTAAGATGATGATCAACAACTAAAAGTTCTAAGAGAATCCAATGGAAGATCAATGGTGAGATCGTGTCCGATTAATGTGAAATTTTAGCAAGACGATCACGGAGCCAGGATGGTCATATCTTACGATCAGAATCATAAATCAAATTTAGACGATAAATCATTAGCAACCTAACATAGTAAGAAAACCCTTTCAATCCTCTCATTTTTTTTTTATTTGAAATTTTCAGATTATATACATATGATAAATTGTCTAAACTTGTAGATAGGATTTTATTTATAATTGTATAAAATTTTATGATGGTATATTAAATATTGGTAGTCTGAAAATCATGATAATATTATGGAATTTGGACTTGCATGTGTAGTTTATGCCATTAAAAAGATTATTGAATATGTTATTTGGCCCTTTAAATCTGTCAGAAAGTTGTACGAATTTTTAGACAATTTTATACTCAAAATTTGAAGATGATTTCTTCTACAAAGTTGTTGATAAGGATGTCTAGTTCATCCAAAAAATGTTTCAACAATTATTGAGTTTTTTACGAATTTATACATATTTTTAACCAAATCTGGAGCTATAAACAGATTTTATTATGTGTTTGAAAAATAATTAAAAATTTTATATTTAACCAAATCTGATAATTTCTAAGTAAAAAATGAAATTTGAGAAGTCCATTTTCATAATAAATTTTTAGATCATGGAATTGATTTATAAATTTAAGTATGGAATTAATTTAAGAAAATGTGATAAATCTGTGTCATAAACACTTTTGAAATTTTTAAGAATTATTTATAATGTGTTTTTGGAAAATGCTTTCTGAAAAATGACCACAACATGTTTATTGAGTATTTTGTACATTTTCACGAATTTTAGAATTGTATAAATAATTTATTTATAAATTTTATTACGTACGGTATAACCTGAAAATTTCTGTACAGATTGAAGATCATTACTTCAATTATTTATTTGGATAAAAATCAGTTATTGGGTTGGTCTAATTCATCAAATATTATAAATTTGTAATCCATATATGTGTGTATTGTAGTTTATTTAATATTGTGCTAGTCTAATCTTGTAGATTAAAAGTCCATGCATGTGTGTAATTATAAATTATTTCTATTCTTTGGGTATCTAAATAATTATTTCATACCATAGTTTAAATAAATTGTTTATTTAAATTTTGTACAATTGTTTATTATTGTGTGACATGTGTAATATTTTATGTTCGGGTTTTAATGAGTTGGTATAACATTATTGGTAATTAAATTTTGAATTATTGTGAATACCTGTTGTTCAGGGTGAGTCTTGGTTTTAAAGAGTGTACGAAATTAAGAGTTGACGGTCAATACCGGTTGTTCAGGGTGAGCCCTGGTTTTGAAAATTTTCACGTAAATTGTGTTGCGAAACTCTAAGATGGCAGGGACTTATTTAAACCCTTTTCGGTATTCGGTTTTGGAATAAGGGTGGATGTGCTGGTGGCACACAGGGAGGTTACGTACCCCTAGCAGACCGTTTCCTTGGGGCAGACCACGGATGCCACTGCTTGAGTATATAACTCCGGACGTGGGCATCCCTGGTGGTTACGGTTGGAAACACTTAAATATTTGACCAAGGGAGGGTTTCAAATTAACCGTTGCCATGCTTAGTGGTTGGTAAGTTAAATATCTTTGGTGAGATTTCGAGTGTCAACTAATTTATTAAAATTATTGAAATTATTTTAATGGTTGTAATTTATGTTTACAATTATATTGTTGTCTCATATTTATAATCTCATTATTTTTCTCTTAAAAAGAATGGTAGGTTGGTTATGTTTTCTTACTGTGTTGCAAAACTCATGGCATATATTTTTGTTGCTCTGGCGTTTTATGCCAGGTTTTGGCGAGGAAATAATTGAAGCTAAAATGGAGTTGACGCTAATGTAGAGCCTTGGCTGACTTGAAATCATGATTAAAGTCGAATAACTTTATTATCTTATAAATTAGCTATTAAGGACCTTATAATTTCATTTGATGTTGTATTTGGATAATTTTAAGTTTTTATTAATATTATTTGAACCTTTGGTTATGTACGAAAGTTGGAATGTCCTATTAAGATGTCAACTTTTTAGTTTATTAAGTCATTTTATTTATTTAATTTTCCTTGATGTTCCAAAAATTTGGGGCGTCACAGAGAGAAGGGCTTCACTTCAGCAATGGAACCAACACAGCCTTGTAGCTACGTTGTTGTTGGAAATCGCCCGTTATACTGTTCCCTACAGAGCTTCGTCAATGGAACGAAACCAACAGGGGCTTCTCCCTGTTAATGGAAATCAACAGTTATACTGACTCAACCTTACACAGAGAGGAGAACAGAGAGAGATAGAGACGAAATACAGAGAGTGAGTGGGATGCAATCATGCAAATACAAGCATTAACCGGTTGCCCCGGTTTCAACTTTTTCATGATTAAACAATTCAATGGTCTTGATCAATTATTGTAATCTAACGGCTAACAATTGGGTTGCATATAGTGTGCAACCTTAAGGGGGTTGCACACTTAAGCAGGACCCTTATCTTTTTAGTATATTTTATTTTTTATGACTATTTTAACCTTTTAGTTCTAAAATTTTACATACCAAATGAGAGCAATGATACTTGCTCATTGTTTTTACGATGAGTAATAATATATATATATATTAAGAGTGGTTTGATGCGACATCACATGCTTTTATGTGGCTTTGTTGTTGAACACCACCACCTCACTACCATCTTCGTCGCACCACCACCAATATTACCACACTACAACTATTAATGTCATCGCTACAACCACTATTAACATAATTATTAGTATATTAATTTTAAGATTGCAATCAAATATAAAAATTATTTTTATGAAAAAGATTTTTATAAAATATCAAATCTTTGATTGGTTAATAATAATAATAATAGTAATTAATTAGAGATTTTTTTTTCATTATATACTTCAATGGATTTAATTTTGTGATAATTTTGTTTTTTCAGTAAGTTTATATATGTTTCACGAAAATCTTTCTAAACTAACCGCCTTAATGAAAAGTATAAACTGACACACTTTTTAACAAGTTTTATGACTTTTCCAAAACTATAGATAAACAATAATGACAGAATGGTTTGGACCATGCAGACATGAAAGTGGAATCTATTTTTCAATTTTATTACTCAGTCACGCCAGGTAGCTCAAATCTTAGCGGCCCAACTTTGCCTAAATGATGTTATTTTGGTGATGTGGTGAGGATGTGAATATTTTTGTTTTTAGTTTTTTTAAGATATTAAACTTAATTGTTGTTGATTATAAATGATTTTTTAAAATATTTTATCAAATTTTTTTCTCTAGTAAATTCTATATCTTTAGCAATACCAGTATGTAAAATTTACAAAAAATTACGACAATATTGACAATTTGTGATTAGAACTAATAATTGATTACAATTTAATAACAAATCTTGAACATAAAAGTGGTGATAAAGGTGTAATTTAGCCTATGGTTTTACCAAATTGCCCATGATTTTGTCAATTTATTTCATTCTCTAGATTCCATACCCTATCATCACCCATGACATCATTAAAATCATAATTTTCATTATATTCTTCAAACATTTCATCACATCCCACTAGATATTTTTTAAAAAATTTACATCATCTTTCAGATAAATATGTTCTAGAATCTACCCGTTCCAAGTAATCGTATATTGATTCATAAGGTAATCTTGGAACAATTATTTTTTTCTGCCAAGGATAGTGTTATTGCAAAGGTGGTCTTTCCATAATGAACTAATTTACGCTCAACCTTCGCAAATTCTATAGTTTCGTGAGATATTATGAAAAATCCTCTTGCCCTTACTTCTGTTGGATCCATTATAAAAGGTGCTTTCCAATCTTTGAACCAATCACATTTATAGGAGATCATATCATTCTTGTCTCTTATTTTTATCAGATAATGAGCTGCATTTAGACGTCCATCCTAGACTTCATAAATTCTCTTGAACATGAATTGTTAGAATTTGGTGAGTTGAGAGAACATGGTATTTTGTGGGTGAGGTAGAACGTTGAATGTATTGACTATTCCCAATTTTCACATTTGAACTAGATGATTTTTTGGGCTGATGACCTTGTCTGGATCAAATGAAACTTTTGACATTCTATAACTGTACAAGGTTGTTCGTCTGTTAAAGTAGCACCAATGAGTTCTCAGATAGGTGACACTTTCTTCATATCATTTCAGAAATAACTTAAAGAAAGTACATTCTTTTATTTTATTTTGGATATCATAAGGGAGCTAAACAAACAAATATAATACTTGTAATCATAAGAAGGTTTTGGAACTAAATGGGTGGTCCTAATGAGCTCATTCACCGAATGACTTTTTCCTGTTGCCTGCATTTTTATGATAATTTTAGTGTTGTCTTGTGTCACGAAGTCCAACACTTCTTGAGTCTCTACCGAGAGTATTTTCTTCTCTGGCAGTGTGAGCCTTGTGGATGTGGAAGCCATTTGCAAGTTCTCGAGTTAGAGTATCTACTAAACTATTTTTATTATCATTAATATGTTTTATATCAAAGGTAAATTGTTTTAACTAGAGTTACCATCGTAAGAGCCTCCCTTACGCCTGCATGTTAGACAAATTCTTATTTATGAAGCCTAGTAGGCCTTTGCAATAAGTTCTTATTAAAAATGGTTTTGGAGCCAAAAATATCAAAAAAATTTCTGTTCCTTTTATTATGGCTAATAATTCTCTTTCCATGCTGTTATAATTACATTCAGTTTGATTAAAACTTCCACTACAATACCTACATAGTTGACTATTTTCTTTTATTTTCAACACTATGCTCCAATGATTGTTACTTGCATCGGTTTTTAGTACTAGCTCATCATTTTCATTAGGTAGTGGTAAGGTAGGCAAATCTTTACACTTTTCTTTAAAAAAATTTACTAGTACGGAGTCGGTTGAGTTCCAAGTCCACTTCTCATCCTTTTTTAGTTTCTTTTGTAAATATTTTCTTATTTTAGCTAAGTCTTTTATAAAATCTGAGGCATAAGTTAAACATCCTAAAAATCTTTCCAATTGTTTCCTATCTGTGATTTTATTAGGAAATTTATTAATTTTTTTTTCGAGAACATGACTTTGCTTTTTTATTGATACTGCTTTGATTTCAAGTCCTAAAAATTTTATTTCCTTTTGTACATAAACACATTTCTTTTCACCTAGCACTACTCTATGTTCTTCATATTTTTCTGTTATTCTATTTATTCTATGGTGTTTTATGGATCTAGAGAAAATTAAAATATCATCTATATATACAAGACAAATATTATTTAATTCCTTAAAAATGTTACCCATTATTCTTGGAATTATTTGAGGTGCATTTTTTTAATCCAAATGGCATTACAAACTATTCATATAAAGATTGTTAGTGGTATACTTTCTTTATCCATTTTGACTTGCCAGTTTCCACTTTTACAGTCAATTTTGGAGAATCAGGAGGCACTCTGTATTCTGTTAAAAAGGACTTACTTAATTGGAATAAAATAACCATTTTTTTTAGTATTATCTTTTAATTTTTTTTGCAATTTACTACCATTCTAACTTTTCCTTTTTTAATCTCAGCATGATTTCTAACTATAAGGGCTGGACTACTATGTGAATTGTTACTATAACGATTCTGATTTATACCCGACCCATTTTTGTGATTTTGGATCTGAGAATCCATGTACGTAACTGCTGTTAATCTCATTTTCATCTTGTTGCTTGTTGAATTTGATTATTGGGAGTGTTGGTTGTGTTTGGAACAAGTTGGGAAGTCAGTTTTTCAATGAGTTGTTGCCCAGATTTTCATCTGTTCGCTCGAGTAGTCTTTCTTACGCTCAATTCTGGTTTAGACCCGACCAATTTTTGTGATTTTGGATCCGAGAATACATGTACTTAACTGTTGTTCATCTCATTTCCATCTTGTTGCTTGTTGAATTTGGCTATTGGGAGTGTTGGTTTTGTTTGGAACAGGTTGGGAAGTCAGTTTTTCAATGAGTTGTTGCCTAGATTTTTGCCTAATCGCTCGAGCGGTTTTTCATAGTTTGTAAAACTACTTGAAGTGTGATATTTGCCCTTGAGCGATACTTCTTGCACTCGAGCTATTTTTTGCAAGTTTGAACTTCTAGGAGGGGGTCATTGTGCACTCGAGCGGTAGTTTTGGTCGCTAGAGCAGTGTCAATTTTTGTGTCTGTTCACTCTAGCGGTGTTTTGGTTGCTTAAGCGGTATGTGCATATATCAGTCCAAGAGAGGGCCATTTTGAGTCACTTTTTCATCTCATTCTCTCTCTAAACATTTCAAAACCGTAGATCCACACACACTCTCTCTCTAAGTTCTTACCTTCTAGCTCTAAATACTCCCCATTGGTTTTCTCACCCTAATCCTTTGGAGAAAAACGTAGAGCTGACAAGGAATTTCTTTTCTCACCCATTGGTTTTCTTTTTTTTGTCGCCGGTGATTTTTGGGCCATCTTCTCTTTGCTTCAAGAGGTAGGGATTCTTTTGCTCTTTTTCTGTCACGACCCCAACCCGCCCCTAGTAGGATGGTGCCGAGATGGCCAGTAATCCGTGATTACCGAAGGCCAACTTATCAAAATCCACACACAACAAAGTACATATAGGGGCTTACCAAAATGCGGAAGCAATAAATCAAAATACAAGTGGTCCATAAGAGCTGTGCGTAGATCAAATGAGAGGACATACATAATATGATATTACAACCAGTTCAAAAATACAAATACAATTCACATCTTGATCAAAAGGCTTCTAAGCCGACATGTACGAAATACAGGGAATACAAGCCAAGAAGCATGATTTTCAAGATTTGCCGACGAAAAATACAAAATGCCGACGTAAACACGTAATGCCGAGGTAGAAACAGCATGGCCGACAAGAATGCAAAACAAACCGATGAAAACCAAATATCCAAAACAAGCTGGTAAACACATCTAGGCATCGCCGCTGTCCTGCTCATCACCTACATATATATATATATATATATAGAGGGTGAGTATGGAAACTCAGTGAATGATACTAGTAATAAAGGTTTTGCATGAATATAGCCGAAGTCTGTACAAAACAAGCATTTCAGAACCAGACAAATATGAGCCGAGGTCCTTCAAAGCAAAACACAATGAACCTTTACCAAGACAAAGGATGAACCGTATTCATCTTTCAAACCTTACAAGTTTCAAGGGATGTTCATGATCGGCAAACAAGGACAAAAGCTTTCCAAACCAATCAGTACGTGCAGTAGCCCATTAGTGGCAAAACCAAGATTTATACGATCCGTGTCGTTTTAGACAAAAGCGGTCTTTGCGAAAGTTTAGAGTCCTCCAGCTAAGGGACTTGTGTTACTTAGGCCTGTAGCTCTTTTTAACACAATGGCTTTTTCAAGAAAGGACCGTATCCTTTTTATGCAAGAGACCAGTGTCACTTAGGCCCGTAGCCCTTTTTGACAAAAGATGCTGCGAAAGTTTAGAGTCCTCCAGCTAAGGGACTTTTACACGTAGTGCTGCGAAAGTTTATAGTCCTCCAGCCAAGGGACTTTTACACTTAGTGCTGCGAAAGTTTATAGTCCTCCAGCCAAGGGACTTTTACACTTAGTCTTTAAAGTTTATAGACCTCGAGCCAAGGGACTTTTCAAGATAATCATCAAGACAAAACTCACATTTGATATATCGAGTTAGGCTAATCATTCATGCTTAACAAATACTTTCATCAAAACAAAGCAAGACAAGATTTATCAAAGCAGTTTAACATAGCTTTATTAAAAGCACCACTCACCTCGGTCTTCGGTGTAGGCTCAAAGCAAGATCAAAGTCGACAAATCACATGACAAATCACATTCTCAAAACAAGCTTCACGTGCGTACAATGATCTCGGCACTCTCACCGAGTCCAAATCAATAACAAAGCAAAACATGCTAAGGGTCAAAACGTTATTTCCCATTTTGGAAAAATACACTGGGCACCGTCCAGGTCATGCCGAGGTCCCACACCTCCTCGAGAGTGTGAACCCGACCACAATCAAAACAAGGTCAGAAACTTGGTTTTCCTTTCAAAGAACAAGAAGAACAAGATCATCAAGAACATCAAGATCATGCATCTGAAATCTTATCTTATTTATCGACAATCGAGGTTTTCATGCTAAGAGTTCAAAAATCGTGGACCTGGGTACCCAACCAAGGAGAACATGCAAGAACAAACACAACAACATGGTTCTAGCCATAAACTTCTAGATCAAAGCACAACTTTTATCAAGAACACATGAATACTAACTTCCTCTTTCAAAACCAACTCCAAATCCATGCATGGCATACAAAACAAACCCAATCATGTAATGCAGCTCGGTAATTAATGAGAACAAACAGAGTAGAGCAAGAATCAAACCTCAAAAGTTAAATCCAACGGTTCGATCTACCAAGACCAAGCTCGAAGTCGCCAATCTCTCTCTAAAACTCTTCCTTCACCCTTGAGAGCTTCTCTCTCTAAAAACAAAACTTTGAGACAAAAATGATTTGTTCCTAAGTCTATCGGCTGTCTTAAACCACAGCTCGGACACGTGGCACTACCGGGTTGGTTCTCCTCACAAAGGTGACTGATTGATTAGACAAGTCTCTGACAAAGCGTACACAACAAGCTTGGTGGCAAAACACGTCGGCTAGCAAGGACATCGGCCAGAGTCAAAACTTCGGCAACAGGTCAACAAAGACATTGGCTAGGGAGGACGACACTTGACTAAGCTGTGCCACACCTTGGCCTGGGTGTGCCACATCTCGGCCTAGGCCATACCTGATCAAGGACAAAGGTCACTAAGCACAAAACATCTCGGCAAGCGTGCCGGGATGTAGATGGAGGTCGGCTAAGGTTCCAAAACTGTTCTAAATGCAAATGTTCAAAGGCGAACTATGCTAAGATGACCTCGACTCTGAGACCAAGCAAGGTGCGAGTTCAAGCAAGTAACAATTATCAAGCAAAGCAAAGTAAGATAACAAGATTACAAACTCGGCAAGGCAAGATCATACATAAATGCATGCGAGCAAGACTAAATCAAAGTGAGGGTTGTTACATCCTACCCCCTTAAAGAAGTTTGGTCCCCAAACTTAAGGTACCTTGTTCCAAGAATAATTACGGATGTCAATTCTCATTTCTTCTTCCATTTCCCATGTGGCATCCTTGCCATAGTGCTCTTTCCATTCCACCTTCACCATTGGTATTGACTTGTTTCTCAATTGCCTAACTTGTCATCAACAATAGGCGTCGGCCTCTCCTCATAATCTAAATTCTCGTTGACTTCAATTCGGAGAAATCAATCACATGCAGTGGATCGAATATACTTCCTTAACATTGAAATGTGAAATATATTATGGACTTGGCTCAATTAAGCGGCAGAGCAAGTGCATGAAACAGCAGTGTTAACCTTGTCAAGAATTTCAAATGGCCCAATATAACGGGGCGCTAACTTACCTTTCTTTCCAAATCTAGAAACTCCTTTCATTGGTGAAACTTTCAGGAATACATGGTCCCCAACTTCGAATTCTAGCTCCTTCCTTCTCTGGTCGGCATAGCTCTTTTGTCGGCTCTGGGCAGTCTTAATTCTCTGTTGGATGAGTTTAATCTTCTCTGTTGTCACTTGAATCAGTTCGGGACCAAGCAGAGCTCTGTCTCCCACTTCGGTCCAGCATATCGGCGATCTGCATTTTCTTCCATACAAAGCCTCATACGGTGCCATGCCAATGCTAGCTTGATAACTGTTATTGTAAGCGAATTCTACTAACGGTAAGTGCACTCCCCAATTTCCTTGGAAGTCCAGTACACAAAGTCTAAGCATATCTTCAAGTGTCTGAATTGTTCTCTCTGTTGCCGTCCGTGCAGGGATGAAAAGCTGTACTAAATCTCAGCTCGGCTCCGAATGCCCTCTGTAGACTCTGCCAAAATCTGGAAACAAACTTAGGATCTCTGTCTGACACAATTGACATCGGCACTCCATGAAGTCTAACAATCTCATTCACATATAACAAGGCAAGTTGATTGGCGTTGAAGGTAGTCTTAACAGGTAGAAAGTGTGCTGACTTAGTTAATCTATCGACAACAACCCAAATCGAATCCATACCTTTCTGTGTCTTCGGCAGTCCAACCACGAAATCCATGGAGATGTGTTCCCACTTCCACTCAGGGATCGGTAAAGGTTGTAAGAGTCCTGCTGGTCTTTGATGTTCTGCTTTTACTTGTTGACAATGCAAACACTGAGACACGAATTCGGCTATTTCTCTTTTCATATTCGGCCACCAAAACATCTGTTTCACGTCTTGATACATCTTGGTATTTCCTGGATGAACAGCAAACTTGGAATTATGAGCTCCGAACAAAATCTTCCTTTTCAACTCTGGAACATCGGCCACACACAATCTCCCTTCAAACTTGAGCACTTGGTTCTCAAAAGCATATCCTGACCTCGGCTTTGTAACAATCTCCTCGGCTATCTTTCTGAAGAATTCATCCTCCATTTGTCTTGCCTTTACTTCTTCAACAATGGTTGGTTCTACTGAAGTTATGGTCAAACATGCCAAATTCCCAATTGACTTCCTGCTCAAAGTGTCGGCTACGCTGTTAGCTTTCCCGGGGTGGTATTGAATTTGCATATCATAGTCCTTCAACAACTCAAGCCATCTCCTCTGCCTCAAATTCAATTCTTTCTGAGTGAACAGGTATTTCAAACTCTTATGATCTGTGAAAACCTGACAAGAAGCTCCATACAAGTAATGGCCAAATTTTTAAAGCGAACACAAGCAGTTTGCCGGTTCCAAATCATGGGTGGGATAGTTCTTCTCATGTGGCTTCAATTGACGAGATGCATATGCTATAACCTTACCTGTTTGCATTAATACACAGCCCAAACCCTTATGCGATGCATCACTATAGACATGGAATTCCCCATTGCCCGATGGAAGTACAAGTACTGTCGCTGTAACTAACCTCGTCTTGATTCTGGAAAGTCGACTCGATCTTGATCCATTCATATGGTGCTCCTTTCTTAGTCGATTCGTCAATGGAATTGCAATCTGGAGAAATCTTTCACAAACTTCCTATAATATCTGCCAAACCCGAAAACTTGGGACCTCGGACACATTGGTCGGCCTCGGCCAATTCACTCACTTCAACTTTGCTAGGATCAACCGAGATGCCTTTTTCATTTATCACATGACCGAAATGAAATAGTAGAAAGCCAAAACTCACACTTACTAAACTTAGCATCGTTTCCGGTCTCTCAAAATCGCAAAGCAAGTCTCAAATGATTCTCATGTTAAACTTCACTCTTGGAATAAATTAGTATATCATCGATGAAGACGACCACAAATTCATCTAAGTGGGGCTTGAAGACTCTGTTCATTAAATCCATGAATGCAGCCGGGGCATTGGTCAGTCCAAAAGGCATCACTAAAAACTCGTAGTAGCCATACCTGGTCCGGAAGGCAGTCTTCTCAACATCCTCGGCTTTAACTTTAAGCTGGTGATAACCCGACCTAAGGTCAATCTTAGAAAAGACTCGAGCTCCTTGTAGCTGATCAAGCAAATCATCAATCCTAGGTAATGGGTACTTATTCTTAATGGTGACCTTATTGAGCTCTCTATAATCGATACAAAGACGAAGCGTGCCATCATTTTTCTTAACAAATAGAACGGGTGCTCCCCATGGTGAAGTGCTCGGCCTAATAAACCCCTTATCCAACAATTCCTACAACTGCAGTTTCAATTCCCTAAGTTCGGCTGGGGCCATTCTATATGGTGTCTTGGAGATCGGCTGTGTTCCCGACATGACATCAACAGTAAACTCTATTTCTCTATCGACCAATTGGCCAGGCAAGTCATCAGGAAAAACATCGGCAAATTCGTTAACAACTGGAACGTCGGCTACAATAGCATTCCCATTCTGGTTACTCAGTATACTACACAGATAACCCTTACACCCTTTTTGAATCAACTTACAGGCCTTCATGGATGAGATTAAGTAAGGTGGGGGCACTACTCCTTTCCCTTGAAAAGTAACCTCGGCTAGATTTGGGGGTTTCAGTGTGACACTTTTCGAAACACAATTAATAGATGCGCAATTTGCCACTAACCAATCCATTCCCAGTATAACATCAAAATAGGCTATGCCTAGGGGCATTAAATCCACTAACAATTCAACATTCTCAATTATAATAAGACATGCTCTATAGATGGATCGACAATCATAGATTTCGGATGGAGTAGACACAGATAATACATGTTCAAGGGGTTCTAATTTCTTATTAATCTTCTCGGCAAATTTAGTAGATACAAACGAATGCGTAGAACCCGAATCAATCAACACATAAGCATCTTGAGAGCAAATAGAGAGTGTACTGACACCCTTTGCCTCGGCATTACGAGTGTCTCCGGTACTAGTGCAAACACTACGCCTGCCTCATCTGGGTCCTTTCGGCATTATTCTTTTGAGCGGACCCAGGTGTTCTCGCCCTTCTTATTGTTTTCGTCTTTACCTTAGGACAATCTTTCACGAAATGACCCATCTCTCCACATTAAGTAGCAAGCTCTAGGCGTCCGTGACAAACCCCGAAATGTTGCTTCCCACAATCTAAACACGTCGGCCTGGTGTTACCCTCCTGCTTTGGATAACCAGTACTGCCCTTATTCATCTTCTTCTTGGTGTCCAACTGAGGTCGGCGACTGTCATAGTTCTACCTCTTTCGCTGATTCTCTCATGAGCTCTGGTATCTGTTCAAGTTAGCTTCGGCCAAAATGGCTTTGTCCAGCACTTCGGCATAGGTCGGCATATTGTCTTGAGTTAACCGGTCTTGAATCGGTCCGCGAAGCCCACCTTCAAACTTTCTAGCCTTCATGTATTCATCGTTGGCCATGTGGGGTGCAAACCTTGCCAATTCAGTAAAAGCGCGATCATACTCCGCCACTGTTCGATTGCCTTGCGTCAAAGTCTGAAATTCAGCAGCCTTGCGGTTTCGTACACTGAGGGGAAAATGTTTGTTGTAAAACAGTTCTAAAAACCTTGCCCAAGTTAAACCAGGGTTAGTTTCTCTGATCATCATCCACCATCTTCGAGCGTCGTCGTCCAAAGTAAATGCAGCCAATGTCACCTTCTGAACATCGGTGCTGGGGAAGATCTCAAACAGTTTCTCCATTTCCAAAACCCATGCCTCGGCCTTCATCGGCTCTATACCTCCAGAGAATCTCGGTGGTTTCATTTTCTTGAACTCCCTGATCAAAGCTATCGTGCCATCTCCATATAAAATTTGGTGCGGAGGAGCTTGTGGCCTTGGGGAGGTGGGCGGTACTACATTTCGGCCGTTAAATGCGCTTTCGGCTGGTCGATGTAGCACTAGCGTACTGCTGTCTTGTTTGCCTCAACTCGCGGGCCAGTCCTTCCACTAATCTGTCCAATCTGTCCTCGGACTGATCTCGGCCCAACGGGGGTCTACCTCTCCTCATGATGCTATGGTTATGCAAAGCGAGACTTTAAAACGAATTAGACAAATAATCACATAGGCAAGTAACAAATAATCACCTTGTTCAAATAGCAAGTACTGTGATGAAATGCTAACATCTTTCTAAGGGAAATATTATGCTCTTTAGGACTCAAAGTGTGTGAATAACGTATACTAAGGAACTTGTGCTCTGATACCATTCTGTCACGACCCCAACCCGCCCCTAGTAGGATGGTGCCGAGATGGCCAGTAATCCGTGATTACCGAAGGCCAACTTATCAAAATCCACACACAACAAAGTACATATAGGGGCTTACCAAAATGCGGAAGCAATAAATCAAAATACAAGTGGTCCATAAGAGCTGTGCGTAGATCAAATGAGAGGACATACATAATATGATATTACAACCAGTTCAAAAATACAAATACAATTCACATCTTGATCAAAAGGCTTCTAAGCCGACATGCAATCTGAGGGAATACAAGCCAAGAAGCATGATTTTCAAGATTTGCCGAAAAATACAAAATGCCGACGTAAACACGTAATGCCGAGGTAGAAACAGCATGGCCGACAAGAATGCAAAACAAGCCGATGAAAACCAAATATCCAAAACAAGCTGGTAAACACATCTAGGCGTCGCCGCCGTCCTGCTCATCACCTACATATATATATATATATATAGAGGGTGAGTATGGAAACTCAGTGAATGATACTAGTAATAAAGGTTTTGCATGAATATAGCCGAAGTCTGTACAAAACAAGCATTTCAGAACCAGACAAATATGAGCCGAGGTCCTTCAAAGCAAAACACAATTAACCTTTACCAAGACAAAGGATGAACCGTATTCATCTTTCAAACCTTACAAGTTTCAAGGGATGTTCATGATCGGCAAACAAGGACAAAAGCTTTCCAAACCAATCAGTACGTGCAGTAGCCCATTAGTGGCAAAACCAAGATTTATACGATCCGTAATCGTTTTAGACAAAACGGTGCTGCGAAAGTTTAGAGTCCTCCAGCTAAGGGACTTGTGTTACTTAGGCCCGTAGCTCTTTTTAACACAATGGCTTTTTCAAGAAAGGACCGTATCCTTTTTATGCAAGAGACCAGTGTCACTTAGGCCCGTAGCCCTTTTTGACAAAAGATGCTGCGAAAGTTTAGAGTCCTCGGCTAAGGGACTTTTACACTTAGTCTTTGCGAAGTTTATAGTCCTCGACCAAGGGACTTTTACACTTAGTCTTTGAAGTTTATAGTCCTCGACCAAGGGACTTTTACACTTAGTCTTTGAAGTTTATAGTCCTC
This sequence comes from Camellia lanceoleosa, assembly GCA_025200525.1. Classification (NCBI taxonomy): domain Eukaryota; kingdom Viridiplantae; phylum Streptophyta; class Magnoliopsida; order Ericales; family Theaceae; genus Camellia; species Camellia lanceoleosa. Next base: position 128,124,302 of record CM045763.1, on the reverse strand, counting down.
CAGCCAAGGGACTTTTCAAGATAATCATCAAGACAAAACTCACATTTGATGTATCGAGTTAGGCTAATCATTCATGCTTAACAAATACTTTCATCAAAACAAAGCAAGACAAGATTTATCAAAGCAGTTTAACATAGCTTTATTAAAAGCACCACTCACCTCGGTCTTCAGGTGTAGGCTCAAAGCAAGATCAAAGTCCTGACAAATCACATGACAAATCACATTCTCAAAACAAGCTTCACATGCGCACAATGATCTCGGCACTCTCATCGAGTCCAAATCAATAACAAAGCAAAACATGCTAAGGGTCAAAACGTTATTTCCCATTTTGGGAAAATACACCGGCCGCAGATCCGGTCATGCCGAGGTCCCACCTCCTCGCCGAGGTGTGAACCCGACCACAATCAAAACAAGGTCGAAACTTGGTTTTCCTTTCAAAGAACAAGAAGAACAAGATCATCAAGAACATCAAGATCATGCATCTTTGAAATCTTATCTTATTTATACGAAATCGAGGTTTTCATGCTAAGAGTTCAAAAATCGTGGACACGGGTACCCAACCAAGGAGAACATGCAAGAACAAACACAACAACATGGTTCTAGCCATAAACTTCTAGATCAAAGCACAACTTTTATCAAGAACACATGAATACTAACTTTCTCTTTCAAAACCAACTCCAAATCCATGCATGGCATACAATACAAACCCAATCATGTAATGCATTTCGGTAATTAATGTGAACAAACAGAGTCGAGCCAGCATCAAACCTCAAAAGTTAAATCCAACGGTTCGATCTACCAAGACCAAGCTCGAAGTCGCCAATCTCTCTCTAAAAATCTTCCTTCACCCTTTAGAGCTTTTCTCTCTTAAAAAAAAAATTTTAGACAAAAATGATTTGTTCCTAAGTCTATCGGCTGTCTTAAACCACAGCTCGGACACGTGGCACTACCGGGTTGGTTCTCCTCACAAAGGTGACTGATTGATTAGACAAGTCTCTGACAAAGCGTACACAACAAGCTTGGTGGCAAAACACGTCGGCTAGCAAGGACATCGGCCAGAGTCAAAACTTCGGCAACAGGTCAACAAAGACATCGGCTAGGGAGGACGACACTTGACTAAGCTGTGCCACACCTTGGCCTGGGTGTGCCACATCTCGGCCTAGGCCATACCTGATCAAGGACAAAGGTCACTAAGCACAAAACATCTCGGCAAGCGTGCCGGGGTGTAGATGGAGGTCGGCTAAGGTTCCAAAACTGTTCTAAATGCAAATGTTCAAAGGCGAACTATGCTAAGATGACCTCGGCTCTGAGACCAAGCAAAATGAGTTCAAGCAAGTAACAATTATCAAGCAAAGCAAAGTAAGATAACAAGATTACAAACTCGGCAAGGCAAGATCATACATAAATGCATGCAGGCAAGACTAAATCAAAGTGAGGGTTGTTACATCCTACCCCCCTTAAAGAAGTTTGGTCCCCAAACTTAAGGTACCTTATTCCAAGAATAATTCTGGATGTCGAATTCTCATTTCTTCTTCCATTTCCCATGTGGCATCCTTGCCATAGTGCTCTTTCCATTCCACCTTCACCATTGGTATTGACTTGTTTCTCAATTGCCTAACTTGTCTGTCAACAATAGACGTCGGCCTCTCCTCATAATCTAAATTCTCGTTGACTTCAATTCCAGAGAAATCAATCACATGCAAGGATCCCGAATATACTTCCTTAACATTGAAATGTGAAATACATTATGGACTTGGCTCAATTCTGGCGGCAGAGCAAGTCTGTAGGCAACGGTGTTAACCCTGTCAAGAATTTCAAATGGCCCAATATAACGGGGCGCTAACTTACCTTTCTTTCCAAATCTAGAAACTCCTTTCATTGGTGAAACTTTCAGGAATACATGGTCCCCAACTTCGAATTCTAGCTCCTTCCTTCTCTGGTCGGCATAGCTCTTTTGTCGGCTCTGGGCAGTCTTAATTCTCTGTTGGATGAGTTTAATCTTCTCTGTTGTCACTTGAATCAGTTCGGGACCAAGCAGAGCTCTGTCTCCCACTTCGGTCCAGCATATCGGCGATCTGCATTTTCTTCCATACAAAGCCTCATACGGTGCCATGCCAATGCTAGCTTGATAACTGTTATTGTAAGCGAATTCTACTAACGGTAAGTGCACTCCCCAATTTCCTTGGAAGTCCAAAGACACAAAGTCTAAGCATATCTTCAAGTGTCTGAATTGTTCTCTCGACCGCCTCGTCTGCAGGGATGAAAAGTCAGACTAAATCTCATTTCGGCTCAATGCCCTCTGAGACTCTCGCCAAAATCTGAAACAAACTTAGGATCTCTGTCGACACAATTGACATCGGCACTCCATGAAGTCTAACAATCGTTCACATATAACAAGGCAAGTTGATTGGCGTTGAAGGTAGTCTTAACAGTAGAAAGTGTGTCGACTTAGTTAATCTATCGACAACAACCCAAATCGAATCCATACCTTCGTGTCTTGGCGGTCCAACCACGAAATCCATAGAGATGTGTTCCCACTTCCACTCGTGGATCGGCAAAGGTTGTAAGAGTCCCGCCGGTCTTTGATGTTCGCTTTTACTTGTTGACAATGCAAACACTGAGACACGAATTCGGCTATTTCTCTTTTCATATTCGGCCACCAAAACATCTGTTTCACGTCTTGATACATCTTGGTATTTCCTGGATGAACAGCAAACTTGGAATAATGAGCTCCCAACAAAATCTTCCTTTTCAACTCTGGAACATCGGCCACACACAATCTCCCTTCAAACTTGAGCACTTGGTTCTCAAAAGCATATCCTGACCTCGGCTTTGTAACAATCTCCTCGGCTATCTTTCTGAAGAATTCATCCTCCATTTGTCTTGCCTTTACTTCTTCAACAATGGTTGGTTCTACTGAAGTTATGGTCAAACATGCCAAATTCCCAATTGACTTCCTGCTCAAAGTGTCGGCTACGCTGTTAGCTTTCCCGGGGTGGTATTGAATTTGCATATCATAGTCCTTCAACAACTCAAGCCATCTCCTCTGGCTCAAATTCGATTCTTTTACGAGTGAACAGGTATTTCAAACTCTTATGATCTGTGAAAACCTGACAAGAAGCTCCATACAAGTAATGACGCCAAATTTTTAAAGCGAACACAACGGCTGCCAGTTCCAAATCATGGGTGGGATAGTTCTTCTCATGTGGTTTCAATTGACGAGATGCATATGCTATAACCTTACTGCTTGCATTAATACACAGCCCAAACCCTTATGCGATGCATCACTATAGACATGGAATTCCCCATTGCCCGATGGAAGTACAAATCTTGTGGCCAGAACTAACCTCGTCTTGATTCTGGAAAAGTCGACTCGATCTTGATCCATTCATATGGTGCTCCTTTCTTAGTCAGTTGCGTCAATGGAATTGCAATCCTGGAGAAATCTTTCACAAACTTCCTATAATATCCTGCCAAACCCAGAAAACTTCGGACCTCGGACACATTGGTCGGCCTCGGCCAATTCACTACGGCTTCAACTTTGCTAGGATCAACCGAGATGCCTTTTTCATTTATCACATGACCCAGAAATGAAATAGTAGAAAGCCAAAACTCACACTTACTAACAATATGCATATACAATGTATTAAACACTAGTCATACACAATATTCAATCAATACAAGTATTTGCTGTATTAATTCAACCGTCATATTCAATGACATATTCAATGTGATTAGTTTCAGTTTTCCCTAATCAATGTGCAATGTCTACAACAATCACAACTATCCTCTACCGATAGCCCAAAACAGTTATTTCTAAACAGGAAATAAATGTATCAACAAATATAAACTCAACATTTTCATAGGTGAGTGATTAAATTATCCAATTACACCATTTAATCTCATAATTCCCCAATTTCATGAATTAAACCAAATTCCCTATTTTTCCCAAAATTTATTTATACGAATTAATTTATTACAACAATTAGGGCTTTTTAAATTATAAATCAAACCCTAGCTTTTCCCAAAATTACCGAACAACACCAACATATCAAAATGACCAAAACTTAGGACAAAACCTATAGTATGGAGTAGGGTATCCCTACCTCGAAGTGAAGAACTCGAATGGAGAAGCTGACCCGAAATCCAAAGTGCTCCGAATCCACAAATGTTCGGATTAAAACAAAGCCCTCAACCCACTCTATCTTTTTAATAAAGAACCTAGGGTAGAAACACCCTAAAAATAGATGAAACCTAAGAGAGAAGGTGAGTGGAGGGAGAGAAAACACGGACCTAGGGTTTTTAAAACAAAAGAGGATGAAAAAAAGATGTTTAAAACCGCTGCTGCGTATTTAAATAAAATAGGCTCGCTCGAGTAAAGGATTGGTCACTCAAGTGACCAGACACAAGAAATCCTCGCTCGAGTGAAGAAAGTCTCGCTCGAGCCAAAAACTCGAAGCTTCAGGTCTGCAACCCAGAAGCACGCTCGAGCGACAGAATGCTCGCTCGAGCGAATAACTCGAAAACATACACCTCACTCGCTCGAGCCAAGAAACACAGCTCTCAGGTTTTATGCCCAGATGCAGTCGCTCGCTCGAGCGAATAAACCATGGCTTGAGCGAAGGCCCAAAAACAAGAGCTCGCTCGAGCGACAAACTGCTCGCTCGAGCGAAGGACCAAAATTCTAGACAGCAACCCTTTGCTCCCAAACACTACCAAACTGTAATAAACCTGTCCAATACAACCCATAACTCAAATGACAAGGAAATAAAGGAGGACAACAACATATATATAACCATAAGATCCACGGAACCTAAATCTGGATACAACAACCAAATGGGGAAAGACCGGGGTCGCTATATGAGCACTAATGCCCAGTAGGAATCTCACAGTTCTAAATCAATAGCCAACGCACAGATAGAAATGATCATGCATGCAGGGTGATACCATATAGTAGGGTGACATTTTGTAATTTCAAAATACCATACATAGAGTGTCTTTTTCTCAAAATTCATTTGAACATTTAAGGAAAACCTTCAACCATCAAAACTATTCCTTTTCATTAGAAAACCATAAGTCCTTTTTAAAACATTTATGTTTAAGGAACCACATCATTTGGTGTTTATAAACTCTTTCCAAAATATTTCTCATTTGATTTCCCATATTCAATATTCCTCTTTTTCTTTCATTCTTCTTTTCTACTTATTATTTTTATTTAGAACCCCGCAACTTCAAGTTCAAGTTCCCTTTTTAATTCACGAACAATTCTCCTATATTCAATTCACTCTGTTATCTACACTCTCAAATTTCATTTCAAAATAACACAAGATTAATAAACCCCATTCAATTCAATCTCTCATTTAATTCACAAAACGACACTCATAATTTATTTTTTTATTGTCATAACTAATTCGTTAAGTTCACCATCACCAATCCATAATCCCATTCTTTACAAATAATGTTTATGTACTTTTCCTCTTTGTACTAAATTACACATCAATTTGCAAGTTCACAGGGAGGAGATAGGGGATGTACTCCATGGTTTGAGGGAAGATAGGGGATGGACTCTCAAACCTATTTAGGAGGAGAAAGGGGATGGACTCCATTAGTATAGCAAATATGTGTACTTATTGACTTATGGAAGTGTTTTAGTGAGCCTTAGTGTCATTTGAATTGTTGATATTGGAAGTAATGTTAAGGTGAAATGTAGTCTCATTTTATAATTTGGCCAGGCTCTGAGCCATGTCTGTATAAATGGAAAGTGAAACGTATCATGGACATAATGTTCATGAAACTGTATAGTGATGAAATTGATATTGTTGTGTTAACCATCTATTGAATGCTATTGTTTTAGTCAATTCTTATATTTGGTTTAGTGTATTTCTGCTGGGCTGTGGCTCACCCTATATGGGAACATCATTTTCAGGTCCAGGTGATGTGCTACCTCCAAGGACTTAGCTTGGGAAGATTTGGAGTTGAAGACTCTGTTTAGTTAGTTCTTATTTCGTTTTATTTTGATATTACATGTAAACTCAAGCCAAGGGCTTAATTTGTAGTTGAGTTCACATTTTGTGTCCAAGTGTTGGCTTGGAAAGTTGTAAGCCCGTAGGGCATTTACTTTTGTTGTTACATATAATGTCTTTTAAATAAGAATACTCTGATGAATGAATGAATGTTTTATTCTCTCATGTTAATGCATGTCAATGTTATATATATTATGGGTTTATTTTTTAGGGCGTGACAACTTGGTATCAGAGCGTACCGGGTTTGAATACTTTGGGTACGTGGGAAGTGATTAGTATCACAATGGGTTTGTCTCGCTTGTTAGAGACTTATGTATGATAGTATGTGTTTATTTGATAACATGCTTATATGACTATTTGGGTATGGGATTTAATTTCTAGGATGTTGATTGGATCCTTGAGTTTCTATGAGTCTTGTTGGAAAAGCACTTGATCATTGTTGTTTCTAACCGGAACTCTAGCAACGCCTCGGGACTGTCATTATCCAGGAATGAAATTCGTAGGTGCTTATGTGATTATGTGCTTACGTGGAGTGAATTATTGTTGTCCAATGCATTAGGATGTGAGTGTTATAGCTTCGACACATTTATTAATGTGCAAACGTATTAATTGTCTTTGTTACCTTTATTAGGATGTCAGGACGAGGACATGGTAGGCGTGGTAGGCAGGAGATGCCCGTACCGGATGAGATTCTGGAGCAGCAGGGGGGTATTGGTCAGGCCAATGTGGCCGAACCAGCGGGTCAGCAGGCTAAGGGTGCCTTAGCCAGCGAGATAGTAGGGGCATTCAAGGAGTCTGTGGGCATTCTCAGGGCTGAGAATCAAGCCCAGGTTCATGTTGCAGATGTAGGGCCTGCATTTCTGAAGAGAGAGTTCTTCCGGTCTAACCCGGACGAGTTTGTGGGTGATCCAAAAGAGCCACTTAAGGCAGATGAATGGCTCGAACAGACAACGAAGACGTTTGAGATGCTTGGCATCGAGAACGGGGTTCTGAAGGTGACCTTGGCATCTTTCCAACTTAAGGGGGATACGGGTCAGTGGTGGAAATTCACTAGAGGCCGTCTAAGAGGGACTTGAGAGGCCTTCGTAGCTGCTTGCTAGGAGAAGTTCCTGTCTCCAGCTGTTAGGGAGAGGTTGGGGGAGCAGTTCTGCCAGCTTAAGCAGCTGAGTTCTTCTGTGGCCGAGTTTGAGGCCGCATTTACCAGTTTGTCCAGGTTTGCACCTGAGCTTGTCGCGTTTGAGGAACGCTGCTGTTTAGAGTTCAAGAAGAAGTTGAGGCATGGCCTCAAGATGAGAGTTGGGGGTTCTATGACTCGAGAGTATGGGCATCTGGTAGATGCTGCAGCCCATATAGAGATCATGATGCAGGAGGAGGAGGAGAGGCAAAGGGGCTCCAAGAGGAGTCAAGATAGTCAGAGTGATGGCAGGAGACAGAGAGGTTTTACCCCTCAGCAGTCTCAGGATAGTGTTACTGGATCGACTTTTCCAGTGCCGAGTGTAGGTCCTGGGAAAGGTAGCCAGGGAGACGTGACTTGTTTTAAATGTGGCCAACTGGGTCACAAGTCTCTAGCTTGCCTGCAGAAGGGAGGAGGTCAGAGAGCGGCTTCATCTTCAGCTAGACCGCAGGCCGAGTCGTAGTAGGGTCACCCATCGCCTTGTTATCGAGTGGTCAGCAGGCACCAAGAGGTTTTGCTTGCAGTTGAGTGGCACATCTGATGCATCTGGGCAGAGGCAGAGTTTTCAACCAGCTCAGTCAGTTCAGGCCTCGAGGGCCAATCAGGGAGCTTTATCATCCCAGTTTGCGCAGCAGTCTTATGCTCCTAGAGGTGAGCAGGTAGACCAGAGACCGTCAGGGCGCGTGTATGCTATTATCGCATAGGATCTTGTGCCTGCTCCATCTGTCGTGAGAGGTACCTTCTTGTTTTGCAACTCGGTTGCTAGTGTATTGATTGATACGAGAGCATCTCATTCTTTTATATCTGCTGCATTTGCATGTATTTTGGGATTGGAGTTGGCACAATTAGCATCTCATATATGTGTAGCATCGCCTGTTGGGAGTGAGTTGATTTTGAAACACGGATGTAGAGGTTGTGATATAGAGGTCGCTGATTGTCGGCTTCCTTTTCCTTTTGTAGTTATGCCCATGTCGGGATTTGACGTTATTTTGGGTATGGACTGGTTATCGTCATACCGGGTAGTTATTGACTGTTATTGCCACAGGGTCACAGTTTGTACCTTGAGCGGGGAGTGTTTTCACTTTCTGGGGGATCAGGTTGGTAGTGTGTTGCCACCGGTGTATGATCCGCGAGGGCGGAACGACCTTAGTGGTCTACTTGCTAGCTTTTTGAGTAGTAAGTGTGGTGAGACCCAGATTGTATTGCTGAGAGGTTTGTGAGTACTCGGACGTCTTTCCCAAGGACCTTGTTAGTTTGCCACCTCATCGAGAGATTGAGTTCTCTATTGATCTAGTGCTCGGTACGACGCCGATTTCTATGGCACCATATCGTTTTGCCCCAGCCGAGTTAGTTGAGTTGAAGATTCAGTTCCAAGAGTTGTTGGATAAGGGCTTCATTCACCCAAGTGTTTCACCGTGGGGAGCACCGGCCCTCTTTGCTAAAAAGAAAGATGGTGCCTTGAGACTGTGTATCGACTACCAGAAGTTAAATCGGGCTACGGTCAAGAATAAGTACCCTATGCCCCGTATAGACGATTTGTTTGACTAGTTGAAGGGTTCCCGTTGTTTCTCTAAGATAGATTGGAGATCGGGTTACCACCAGTTAAGAGTCAGGGAGGAGGATATTCCGAAGACGGCATTCCGTACGCGGTATGGCCATTATGAGTTTCTGGTGATGCCTTTTGGGCTCACCAATGCACCGGCAGTCTTTATGGACTTGATGAACCGGATCGTCCGAGAATTCTTGGATCGTTTTGTGGTCGTTTTCATGGACGACATCCTTATCTATTCACATTCTGAGGAAGAGCACGATGAGCACTTGAGAGAGGTGCTTGAGTTACTTAGAGTCCATAAGCTTTATGCTAAGTTTGGGAAGTATGAGTTCTGGCTAGAGGAGGTGAAGTTCTTAGGCCATGTGGTCTCCGGGGAAGGGGTGTCTGTTGATACATCCAAAACTGAGGCAGTGCAAGATTGGGCACAGCCTAAGAGTGTGTCTGAGATCCACAGTTTTCTGGGATTAGCTGGGTACTACCGACGATTTGTGAAGGATTTCTCTAGGTTAGCTTCACCGTTAACTAGACTGACTCGGAAGGGAGTCAAATTTGTATGGAGTGAGACTTGTGAAAAGTCGTTCCAAGAGTTGAAAGTTAGATTGACCACCGCTCCAGTCTTGATTATTCCGAAGAGAGGGTTGGGTTATGCAGTCTATTGTGATGCCTCACGAGAAGGTTTGGGTTGTGTGTTGATGCAAGAGGGGAAAGTGGTAGACTATGGCTCATGTCAGTTGAAAATTCACGAGAAGAATTACCCTACACATGACCTAGAGTTAGCAGCTGTGATCTTTGCCTTGAAGATTTGGAGGCATTACCTTTATGGTGAGAGATTCAAGGTGTTCTCGGATCATAAGAGTCTGAAATATCTATTTACATAGAAAGACTTGAACTTGAGGCAAAGGAGGTGGATGGAGTTTATTGAGGATTACGACTTCGAGTTGCATTATCATCCGGGGAAGGCCAATGTGGTGGCCGATGCCCTTAGCAAGAAATCCATACGTGATGTAGCTGGTATAGCCATCCGGGAGTGGGAGATGTTGGGGGCACTTGGCGAGTTTGATTTGCTCCTGGGCGAATCTGTTGAGGCTGCGGCCTTGTTTTCTGTTGTTGCGTAGCATACACTTGTGACTCGAGTGTTAGAGGCACAGAGAGGAGACCTTGAGGTAGATTCCCTCCGAGAGAAGATCTCCAGTGGGAAGGTTGAGAAGGGTTTGACGGTGTATCCCGACTTGAGTGTAAGATACCAAGACCGTTTGTTTGTGCCGGAGTCTTGCCGAGAGGAGGTACTCCGAGAGTTTCATCATTCACATCTTGCAGTGCATCCGGGAGGTACTAAGATGTATCGGGATTTGGGTCGCCAGTTTTGGTGGCTGGGTATGAAGAGAGATGTGGCAGCTTTCGTGTCCAAGTGCCTTACTTGTCAGCAAGTGAAGGCCGAACATCAGAGGCCAGCGGGCTTGTTACAGCCCTTGCCTATTGCCGAGTGGAAGTGCGAGCATGTCACTATGGATTTCGTTGTAGGTCTTCCGAGGAGTCACCGGGGTAGTTATGCTATTTGGGTGGTTGTAGACCGGTTGACTAAGTCGGCGCACTTCATTCCTATGCGCATGAAAGATTCGGTAGATCATCTTGCCGACTTGTATATTCGGGATATAGTGAGGTTGCACGGGGTTGCAGTGACGATCGTCTCAGATAGAGATCCTCGTTTTACAGCCAGGTTGTGGCAGAGTTTCCAGAGTGCCTTGGGCACTAAGTTGACCTTTAGCACAACTTATCATCCTCAGACTGATGGGCAGTCCGAGCGTACTATTTAGATCCTTGAGGATATGCTTCGGGGTTGTGTTCTTGACTTTAGTGGGTCGTGGGAGAGACACTTGCCCTTGGTGGAGTTTGCCTACAACAACAGTTTCCAGTCTAGTATCAGTATGGCACCGTTTGAGGCCTTGTATGGCCGACCATGTAGGTCTCCAGTTTGTTGGACCAAGGTGGGTGATGCACCTTTATTGGGTTCGGAGTTGGTGAGGGAAACGACGGAGAAGGTTGAGCTTATCCGTAGGAGGCTTGTTACAGCTCAGAGTCGTCAGAAATCGTATGCCAACCGTAGGAGACCTTTGGTATTTGAGGTAGGTGATCATGTCTTTCTAAAGATATCACCTAGGCGGGGATTGATGAGATTCGGGAAGAGTGGAAAGTTGTCCCCTCGATTTATTGGCCCTTTTGAGATCCTTGAGAGGATTGGTGAGGCTGCCTATCGTTTAGCTTTGCCACCGCAGTTATTTGGAGTTCATGATGTGTTTCATGTGAGTATGCTTTGGAAGTATGAGCCAGATCCATCGCATGTATTGGATTGGACCGACTTAGAGGTAGATGAGGATGCCTCATATGAGGAGAGGCCAATGCAGGTCATGGATAGGCGGGATCAATCTTGCAAGGCAAGACCATTCCCTTGGTAAAAGTTTTGTGGAAGCATCACAGAGTGGAGGAAGTCACTTGGGAACGTGAGTTGGAAGTCCACGAGAAATATCCGGACATGTTTGTTGATGTGTAATCATGTATTGAGACTTTATAATATTATCGAACTTTAAGAACATTATGTGTGTCTTAAGTTGTAAAACATTGAAAATTTTTTGGTTTAATGGAAGTATTTTGAAACTTGCCTCATAATGGAAGTTTATTGTAACATTGCATATGTTGAATGTGTTGTAGAATTGGAGTTATATCATGAAATTGAATATGATATGGAAATGGAAATCACCTATATTGAAAACTGTTGAATTTGAAAGGAAATTGCATATTGATAATGCAGGTTGAAATATATATTGTGAAATACTTCTTGATAAGAGATGAAATGACCGGCATTTGGTCAAGTTGTTTAATATTGAAATGTAATATTGTTGAAAATTGAGAAAACTTGTGCTTAATTTCGGGGACGAAATTCTTTAAGGGAGGGAGGTTATAGCGACCCGGTCTTTCCCCATTTGGTTGTTGTATCCGGACTTAGGTTTCATGGATCTTGTGGTTATATATATGTTGTTGTCATTCTTTATTTCCTTGTCATTTGAGTTATGGGTTGTATGAGGCAGGTTTATTACAGTTTGGTAGTGTTTGGGAGCAAAGGGTTGCTGCCCAGAATTTTGGTCCTTCGCTTGAGCAAGTAGTTTGTCACTCGAGCGAGCTCTTGTTTTTGGGCCTTCGCTCGAGCCATGGTTTATTTGCTCGAGCGAGCGACTGAGTCTGGGTATAGAACCTGAGAGATGTGTTTCTTGGCTTGAGCGAGCGAGGTGTATGTTTTCGAGTTATTCACTCGAGCGAGCATTCTGTCGCTCAAGCGTGCTTCTGGGTTGCAGACCTGAAGCTTCAAGTTTTTGGCTCGAGCGAGGATTTCTTGTGTCTGGTCGCTCGAGCGACCAATCCTTCGCTCGAGCGAGCCTATTTTATTTAAATACGCAGCAGCGGTTTTAAACATCTTTTTTTCATCCTCTTTTGTTTTAAAAACCCTAGGTCCGTGTTTTCTCTCCCTCCATTCACCTTCTCTCTTAGGTTTCATCTATTTTTAGGGTGTTTCTACCCTAGGTTCTTTATTAAAATGATAGAGTGGGTTGAGGGCTTTGTTTTAATCTGAACATTTGTCGATTCGGAGCACTTTGAATTTCGGGTCAGCTTCTCCATTCGAGTTCTTCACTTCGAGGTAGGGATACCCTACTCCATACTATAGGTTTTGTTCTAAGTTTTGGTCATTTTGATATGTTGGTGTTGTTCGGTAATTTTGGGAAAAGCTAGGGTTTGATTTATAATTTAAAAAGCCCTAATTGTTGTAATAAATTAATTCGTATAAATAAATTTTGGGAAAAATGGAGAATTTGGTTTAATTCATGAAATTGGGGAATTATGAGATTAAATGGTGTAATTGGATAATTTAATCACTCACCTATGAAAATGTTGAGTTTATATTTGTTGATACATTTATTTCCTGTTTAGAAATAACTGTTTTGGACTATCGGTGGAGGATAGCCGTGATTGTTGTAGATATTGCACGATGATTAGGGAAAACTGAAACTAATCACATTGAATATGTCATTGAATATGACGGTTGAATTAATACAGCAAATACGTTTATTGATTGAATATTGTGTATGACAAGTGTTTAATACATTGTATATGCATATTGTTTGGGAGGAGATAGGGGATGTACTCCATGGTTTGAGGGAAGATAGGGGATGGACTCTCAAACCTGTTTATGAGGAGCAAGTATGTGTACTTATTGACTTTTGGAAGTGTTTTAGTGAGCCTTAGTCTCATTTGAATTGTTGATATTGGAAGTAATGTTAAGGTGAAATGTAGTCTCATTTTATAATTTGGCCAGCTTCTGAGCCATGTCTGTATAAATGGAAAGTGAAACGTATCCTGGACATAATGGTCATGAAACTGTATAGTGATGAAATTGATATTGTTGTGTTAACCATCTATTGAATGCTATTGCTTTAGTGTATTCTTATATTTGGTTTAGTGTATTTCTGCTGGGCTGTGGCTCACCTTATACGGGAACATCATTTTCAGGTCCAGGTGATATGCTACCTCCAAGGACTTAGCTTGGGAGGATTTGGAGTTGAAGACTCTGTTTAGTTAGTTGTTATTTTGTTTTATTTTGATATTAGATGTAAACTCAAGCTAAGGGCTTGATTTGTAGTTGAGTTAGTACTCACATTTTGTGTCCAAGTGTTGGCTTGGAAAGCTGTAAGCCCGTAGGACATTTACTTTCGTTGTTACATATAATGTCTTTTAAATAATAATACTCTGATGAATGGATGAATGTTTTATTCTCTTATGTTAATGCATGCCAATGTAATGTTTTATTCTCTTATGTTAATGCATGTCAATGTTATATATATTACGGGTTTATTTTTGAGGGCGTGACAGCTCACCCCGTTGTTGTTTTATCTTTTTACAGGAAGAAAGTTTGGATTCTTTGATTGAAGATTTACGGAGTTCTTGAGTCCCTTTGTGTAACTTCATAATAGATGTAAAGGAAATGGATTTTGTATTTGTATTTATTTATTTGTAACACAGTAGGAGATTGGCATGTATTGTTGTCATTGTAATATTTATTGAGAGAGAGAAAGAACATGTATTATTGTATTTCTGTTACTCAAGGGTAATGGATGTTTGTAATAAAAAAAAAATTGACCTAATTTAAAGTCCTTGGTAATGTTTCTAAGTAATTAAAATTTGGGGTGTGACAATTTTCGAATGAATGTGATTAGGTTTTGTTTTCCATGTTTCATTCCTCGGATAAACATAATAAGGTGTTAAATTCTTTTTCACATTTCATTTCTAGATGAACATGACTAGGAGTTGTTTTTCATGTTTCATTTTCAAATGAGCATGATAGGGTGTTCAGTTGTTTTCCATGTTTCATTATGGGATGAACGTGATTAGGTGTTGTTTTCCATGCTTCATTGTCAGATTAATATGATGAGGTGTTGAGTTATTTTTCTAGTATATTTTTCCAATCTATTTGATTAGGTGTTGTTTTCCATGTTTCATTATCGGATGAACATGATGAGCTGTTGAGTTGTTTTTCATGTTTCATTCTTAGATAAATGTGACTAGTTTTTGTTTTGCACCCGGATGATCTTGATAAGGTGTTGAGTTGTTTTTCACGTTTCATTTCCGGATGAATGTGACTACGTGTTAAATTTCATATTTCATTCCCGAATGAACAAGAAGAGGTATTGTGTTATTTTTCACGTTTCATTTCCAGATAAACGTGACAAGGTGTTATTTTTTTATATTTGATACCCGGATAAACATAATGAGGTGATGAGTTGTTTTCCACGTTTCATTTCTGAATGAACATGACAAGGTTTCGTTTTCAACATTTTATTCTCGGATGAACATGATGTTGTGTTGAGTTATTTTTCATGTTTCATTTCTAGATGAACATAACTAGGAGTTGTTTCTTGTTTCATTCCTAGATGAATATGATGATATATTAAGTTGTTTTCCATGTTTCATTTTCATAGAATAAAGTGTTGTTTTTCATGTTTCATTCTTGAATGAAAAGGATAAGGTGCTAAGTTGTTTTTCACATTTCATTTCTAGAAGAATGTAACTTGGTGTTGTTTTTTTATGTTTCATTCCCATATGAACATGATGAGGTATTTAGTTGTTTTCCACGTTTCATTCTCGGATAAACGTGATTGTGTGTTGTTTTCATGTTTCATTTTAGGATGAACAGGATGAGGTGTTAAATTATTTTCCTTGTACATTTCTGAATCCATTTGACTAGGTTTTATTTTTCATATTTCATTCCTAGATGAACATGATGAGGTGTTAAGTTATTTTTTTTGTTCATTTTTGAATCCTTTTGACTAGGTGTTGTTTTTCATGTTTGATACTCGGATGAAGATGATAGGATGTTGAGTTGTATTTCATGTTTCTTTCCCTGATGAACGTGACTATGTGTTGTTTTTCATGTTTTGTTCTTGGATGAATATGATGTGGTGTTGAGTTGTTTTCCACGTTTCATTTCCGAATGAACGTGACTAGGTGTTATTTTTCATATTTTATTCCCAAATGAACATGATGAGCTATTGCATTGTTTTTCGAGTTTCATATATGGATAAACTTGACTAAGTTCTATTTTTCATGTTTGATACCCAGATGAAGATGATGGTGGATGAGTTATTTTCCACGTTTGTTTTTCAAACGAACGTGACTAGGTGTTGTTTTATATATTTCATTCTCAAATGAACACAATGAGGAATTAAGGTGTTATTTTTGATGTTTCATTCTTGAATGAACATGATGAGGTGTTGAGTTAATATTTTATCCCGAGTGATGAACACGTCATGAGCAAATTATCTAATCTTATGAAAATAACATATCTATATCTATATCTATATTATTATGAAAAACCAACAACTTCTTTGGAGTCCTAAAGCTATGCTCTCAGAATTTTTTACTCTTTTCCCTAAAACAACCTTTGACTTCTTAAATAATTATACTATTTTAAAACTTATGTCAATTTGTAATTAAGGGTAGAATGATAAATTACTAACTCACAAATTATAACAATTTGAATAACTTCTTACGTTTCATAATTGCTGTGTAGTTCCACGTTTCACCATCATGGACTTTTTTCTATTACAAAATTTAGTTTTCTCTATTCAAAAACTTTTTTATTTCTTTTCGAATTTTTGTTTTCTACTGTAAAACTTAGTGCCACATTTGTTTTGGTTATAACGCCCTGGAAAAGAACCTTCTAAATCCCGTTCCCTTATTTCATCCAACAAAGGTACAAACAATAGGAAAAAAAAAGAAAATAATAATACAATACAATAACACTTCTTTCCCACTAAACTAATCCCAAAAACTTCAATATAGTTTGCTTACATCCAGAGTTAAAAGGAAATAGTTCAATAGCTATGAAGTTATACAAAAGAGAAAAATCATCAAAAGGCAACACTCATTCAAGAGTGTCTCTGTTTTAAAAATAAAATCCTTCACATTTATACAAAATAGCTCCAAGGCTTCAACACAAAACATCAAATGAGTGAGCATTTATGCTTCATCCAAATTTCTTTCCATAGTAAATCATTTAGATGGCTTGTCAACTTCATTTCCGAAAAATGGTTAGTTTTTGGTGTGAGCAAATGCTCAGTAGGAAGTATTTAACAAATTATATAATTAATTGAAATACATATGATCATGCAATGCAAGCATTTGGTAAATTTTATTACGTATTCGTATAAATACCTTTATGCATGAGTATGAAATGAGCAAATGTTAAGGTTAAATTAGCATTTCCTAATTTTACAGGGGTGGTAAATATACTATGACATTCCAAGTAAGAGCCGTAATTCAAAATACATACATAGATATAGATTTTGTATACTGAAAATAGTCACACATTTGTCGACTCCAGAAACGGCGAGGCGACGGGCACCCAAAAACCTTTTTCTCTTCCACATTTGTCGACTCCTAAAACAGCGGGAACGTGGACAGCCAAAACCATGTTTTTCCACATTTGTCGACTCTTGAAACGGCGGACTCGTGGACACCCAAAAACCATGTTTTTCCACATTTGCCAACTCTTGAAACAACGGGCTCATGGACACCCAAAAACATTTTCTCATATTCGTCCGATGACATGTGCAGACAGAGCAATTAGGCACCTTGACTCCCCCATTTCAACTCCTTCAATAAGCCAACAATTTAAAAGTCACAAGATAAAATCTTAAAAAGTTTGTGATGCATGAATTTTCCAAATCTCAATTTCCTTATAATAATTTCAATGTACAACAATTCAATAGTTCATATGTTAACAATGAGAAGATTCTTCAATTCATAACCATCATTATCTCCAGTTTTGGTGTAAAAGTCTCATAGTCTATGTAGCAATCCCGGTTTTCACCCGTCTATTTATGGTGTTCCAGGCTCGGGTTGGTATGGTTTTGAACGGTGTTATGTATCTTAGCTCCTCGTATTCCCCTTATTCTTGTTATCGGGTTGTAAAGGTGTGTTTGGAACAGGTAATGTCTCATGTTTGTATCGGGTTGTAGCGTATCTTTCATGTGTTTGCCACTTCACTGACTATGTCAAGGATCGAGCTGCCTGGTTAGCTCGTGGGGGTCTAGAGGGCAGCGGCCCTTAGCGGGTCTGACGGTAGCACCTTGGCAGGGTCAAAAGGCAGCGCCCCCGAAGCAAAAATGCAAAAATGCATTCAAAGTTGCTTCTCCGCTCAAGCGGCCGTTTATGCGCTCGAGCGGAAAATGTTTGGTTCCAGAAGTTTGACTTGTCTGCAAAAGTACTAGGAAAGTGTATTCGATGCTGGAGTAGGGCTTTCCATGCTTGAGCGGACCATGTTATATCAGTTCGTGAATTTGATATTTCAGATCACTTTTGTATATATATCTCTCTAAAAACATTTCTTTTCCATTCTCTCTACATTTGTCTACACAAACTAGATCAAAAATCTTGATTTCTTAAGATCCATTTGAGTTTTGCCATTGCTTCTTCATCAAAGTGGGTTATCATCTCGAGGGCTTCGTTGTGTGTGGTAAAGATCGAGTTTCGACATCGTTGATTTTGGGGGTTTTATCTAATTTATTCTTCAAAACTTGAGATAGGGACTTTCTTAGAGTTATATATATATTTTTGTAAGATCTATATGATTTTCGAAATCATCTTTCGATAGTTTTGAAAATTGATTGTTGATTCAATAAGTTGAGCGATTTTGAAAGTGGGTTTGTCTCTTGTTCTTTTAAAATGATTTTATGGGTTTTGATCTTCGTTGATTGAAGAAAATATGATTTTGGAAAGTTTTTTTTTAAAAAGATTTGAATTGTATAGTTTTGGTGAGAAAACTTAGAATTTGGGAATTTTTTTTTTAAAGGAGACTGAAAATCCATGAATGAAATTGTTATATTTATTTTGTGTGTCAAAATAAATAGATGTTTGGAAATTTTCTTATTTATATTTACATAAATGATGAATTTCAAGGAATATGAGAATTATTGTTCATTTTGGAAATTATTGTTCAGAACGTTGAAATAGTCTTGAAATGACTAATCGTTAAGGATACTTGAGAAGAGGGAATTGTGTTATTCTTTGGATGCTGAATTAGAATAAAGTTATTTATATTCATCTTGTGTTATTGGCATAACAATTCATTTGATTACATTAAACTTTCAAAGTTGATTTGAAAACTTGCATTAAGAAAAGAATGTTGAGAAACAAGTTTTCATGGAATGGTTTTGGGGTAAATACGTTGGTAAGTCTTGATAGGTGGTGTAGATGATATTGAATAAGTTGGCCTGAGAGTCCGGGGTGAAAGACCGAAAACTCGCGCGGATAGGTGTCGAGCCTTCCAGCTAATACCGGTAAAAATGACAATTTGGTAGTACTTATACAGTCTACTTGCAGACACCGACCTAGGAATTACCAGAGTCGTATTTACTGCCCTTGAAATAAATTGTTAAGTTTTGAACAATTGAAATTGCATGACATCATTGAGCATGATGGTTTTCAAAAGATGAAAATGTGATTTATCTTCAAAAAGGGCATAGCATAGCATGTACATTTCATCTCTTGAGACTTGTATAAAATGTATATACTTTGTTAAGAATTTCCTACTGGGCTTTATGCTTACCCTATGGAATTTTTGTACAGGAAAAGGTATGGTGATGCCGCCTAACTAAAGGCGAGGAAATGTGTGTTGAGAGTACGAGACTCTCATTTTGCTATGACTCTGTATGTAAGCTAAGAGTTCTATATGTGTAGGTTTGAATAACAGTTTTGTGTAACCAGGCTCAAGCCTTGGAAACTTGTAAACCCTTGGGGGTATTTATTTGTTTATTTACATGTTGTTGGATTAATGTATTGTTGCATGAAGAACTATTGTATCATGTAATGTAAGTTTGGAGATTTATAGTCAGTTTTTGTTGAAAGAGCCATAGTTGTTGTATTATCATTTGGGCTAGAAATTTGGGGCATTACAATCTAACTTTTCAACATTAAAGTCAAGTAAATACACTTAATTTTTAGGTTCTAGAGGCCAATAGGGAAAAATTCCCTTTTAAATCTTCCAACCATTCATACACATTAGTACCACAAGAAAAATTATGTATATGATGCATGAATTTAAAATTTTCAATTTCCCCTAGGATGATTTCAATTCACAACAATCCAATAATACAGATTTCAACCTCAAAGTCGAATAAACACGCCCAATTTCATGTTTTAAAAATCAACTGAGCAAAACCCCTCTTTATTGAACAAGTTTTCAAGCTAGGGTTTATAGAAAATTAGGGGTTTTCTCTCTTTCTTGAATTAGAGACTAATTTTTATCATCAACAATAATAATCTTCAATAATAGGCGTAATCCCATCCATAATCATGGATTATTACCCATATTCTTCCAAATCATTTATTATCAAACACTTATATATATATATATATATATCTACAAAGGTGAATATCTAATGAAATTACCACATGTGGCTCTCAAATTAAAGATATAATAAGTCAAAGATATCCCTACCTCAAGAATGGAAGCTTAAGATGGAAACCCACTTGAGATATTAACGAAAATGCAAACCAATCGGTAGATATATCGAACTAGACTTGTTCTTAAATTTTCTTGAAGGATCTAGAGTGTATTTAAGGGAAAAATTGGAAAAATCAAGTGTTTGGAGCTCTAGGGTTACAGGTATGAACGAGAGAGAGAGAAGAGAGGAACAAAGAATAAAGATTTTGGGCCAAAAAGTGACTTTAAAGTGCCAGAATTCGCGCAGACCGCTCAAGCGGTCAAACGTTCGCTCGAGCGAACTTGCTTCTAATACAGGTACCCAAATTTCAAACAGGAATAACCCCCTTGTCTGGACTCTGTTTTAGGTTGTTCTTTTGTCCAAATCGAAGCCCCGAAAGCAAGATTTCCAATGGTTCTAACCTCACATTCAAATTAAAAGCAGGAAAAGAGAAATGGGCAAAAGAGTGAAGGCTACTCATGAAACAATTATTCAAATCAATGTTTTTGGTTCAATCTTACTTTACCATTATGATACCACCTCAATCAATATCCCCAAATGAACCAAAGAGGGTCCAAGTGCAATAGTAAGAGTGTCAAGAGTAATCTCACGAGTCCAAGAAGTACAAAGTGTTACATTTTCTTTTTCTTTTTGTTAGTGAAGAAAGACTAATCAAGTACATTGCAATCTTATGGTTTTGTTGTAAGTTGTAATCCAAAATATATATGCATCGTTCATCTTACACTGTAAGCATAATATTGTTAATTATAATTTTTATTTTCTTCATTAAAAAATTCAATTTGTATATATGTTCTTTGGGGGGAAAAAACACACTATAAAAAATAATCAGTGTTCGTAAGAAATAATCAATTTTATTTTTTTACTATAAGTGTATATCACATCTATTGAAGGAAAAATACCAACCACTCCAATTGGTAAGCAAGAAACAGGGAATAAAAGGCAAGATTCAAGGGATTATATTCTAGAAGATTCACAAGACAACTAGCAGAATATTTTCTCTATTTAATTATAGATTTCTGTCAAGGCTATAGTTATGCCTTCTCTTCCTCTGTTTTCCATACATAGTTATGAAGCTTGCATATAAATATCGTACAACAAAACCATCTTTGAATAAGAAACATAATTTACTCATTCCAAATTCATCTTTTGTCTTTATGGTATCAGAGCCACTGTCAAAGGTGAATTAGTGAGTCCTAAACATCCAATTCCAATTTCTTACTCTTCATATTTCTTTTTCCAACCCTTAACTATTCTCCAATGGCTTCTGTCTATGTTGCGACTTCATATAAATACCTATTTCTCTCTACTCTGAACATTGGAAATTTTGTATCAATTAGGTTAACCCAATCTAATTTTCTCCTTTAGAAGACCCAATTTATAGGGCTTATGGAAAACCAAGAAATGGTTGGCTTCATCAATGGTGAAATCTCCATGCCTATCTGTGAGCAAGAGATTTCAGAAGCTGAAGGTGCAGACAACAAAAAGAAGACTAAAAATCTGCACTTTACTATGTGGAAGCGATCTGATTGCTTACTACGTGGATGGATTATAGGCACCTTATCTGAAGAAGTTCTCGCTCTTGTTGTTGGACTGGAAATATCAGCTGATGTTTGGCAAGCTCTTGAAGATGCTTTTGCATAAGATTCTGAAGAGAGAGAATTTTATCTTCTCCAATGTCTCCAACTTCACAGTAAGGATGTCCTAACTATGGCTGAATACATTTGCATATTTAAAAGTATTTGTGATGACTTGGCTGCCATTGGCAAACTAGTCAGTGATCAAAAAAAGGTATTTGGGCTCCTTAGGGGCCTTGGACTTGGTTATGAATCATGTGTGATTTCTATGCTCAAGGAACCATTCCAGCTTATAGAGAAGTTGTCCCACTCCTGCAAGGACATAAAACTATGAAAAATATGTGCAATCTTGGAGGAATTATGGCCTTTGTGGGTCAACATTTTCACGGATAAGGTAATGGACTGAATTTTAATAAGGCAAACCACAACAAAAGTTCACATCTAAAGGGCATGGTTTCACTTCTACTGGATCTCATCATAATCATGTAGAGGACTTACTTGGGACACATACTCAATCTATTTTTCCAAAAAATCAAGTTCAAGACAAAAACAACGAGGTTCAATGCCAAATATGCAACAAGCTAAGACATACACCAATAAATTGTTGGCACTACTTTAATCACACATGTCAATCTGAGGAGGCAGCGAAAGCTTTAGCAGCCATGACAATTGATGATAGTCAAGACAAAGCTTGGTTTCCCGACACCGGTGCATCGACTCACATGACAACGGATGTTGGTAAGCTATAATCTCTTACTCTATATTATAGTCCTGATAAAATAATTGTCGGTGATGGTAATACTCTAGATGTTACCCATATTGGAAGTGGAACTATAAATGTTGGAAATGAGAGTCGCAAATTGAATCAAGTTTTGGTTGTTCCTAGAATCAAAAAGGATTTGCTTTCTATTAGTCAATTAACATATGAGTATCCGTATATTTTTGAGTTCTCATCTGATGGTTTTGTGATAAAGAACAGATGCAACAGACAAGTGACAACGTTAGGCCATATATATGGTGGCCTATATGCCTTGGTGCCAAAGAAGATAGAAGCACTTTTTTCAACAAGATTTCAAGCAACAAATGATGAAACGTGGCACCAACGCCTTGGTCATCCACAAATGAGTGTGGTAGAGCATTTGAAGACGCATAAGCTTATTACTAGTATCAATAATCACAATAAAGCAACAACTATTTGTAATAGTGTCAAATGTCTAAATCTTGTCGGCTACCTTTTTTATCATCTAATGAACATTCTCATGAACCTTTGGCTGTTATACACTTTGATTTAGGATGACCCGTTCCTATTTTATCTTGCCAACGGTTTCATTACTATGTAATCTTTGTGGATGAGTGCACTCGCTACACTTGGTTCTATCATTTAAAAAGAAAAATTGATTTTCTTCAGTGCTTCATTGATTTTTATAATTAGATTGAAACACAATTTGGGAAAAAGGTGAAAGTTTTCCAATCTGATAGTAGGGGCGAACTTGGCGATAACAGGTTAGAATCATTTTTAGTAAGAGCTTTATTCATCAATTAAACACCTGAGCAGAATGGTTTAGTTGAAAGAAAGCACATAAATGTAACTGAATTGGGTTTAACAAAGTTGTTTCATGGCGGTGTACCAAAGTGCTTTTGGGTGAAAGCTTTTGGAACATCGGTTTGGCTCATATATCGATTGCCTTCATGTATACTTGGTTAGAAATTTCCATTTGAATTATTGTTGATAAGACAACCAAATTATAGTTGCCTCCGTACATTTGGATGTTGGTGATTTCCATACCTTTATGATTATGATAAAAATAAGTTCGATCCACGATCGTTACCTTGTGTGTTCCTTGGTTATAGTCATAGTCACAAAGGTTATCGTTGTTATTACCCACCTACAAGTCATGTGTCCATTTCTAAATATATAGTTTTTGATAAAATCACATTTCCATTCTGTGATTCTGGTAGTCTATTTTCTCTTGCTAATACTAATGAGAAATTTACTTCATTTTGATGATTGCTTTGCCAGACCATTGGAACCATTACCGCCAACTCAACCCATTATAGATGCACCACCAGTAGGGAAGGAATCTCCATCTTCATCTACATTGTCTTGCCTTCATCACAATGATCTTAGGGACTCAAATCCCTTTGCTATTGGAAGAGATGCATTAATGGATCATAATGGAGTCACTTCAAATGATCAATTGGAGTATAATCTAATAACCTCTGCATCATCACTAGTGACACATCATCATGCACAAATACCATTCTCTACTTCTAACCAAGAAGACATTCCTCTAGTACAAAATTGTACTCAGCAAACTGATCCACCACCTATGGTTGATGCTTCTACTACTCAAGAGTGCATCCTTCATCCCAATTCAAGCCTACAGGAAGATTCTCCCAACATGCTTCCTCAACCTACTCGAGAACAATTTAATGAACAAACTAGTGACCCTTTGTTCACTGACGATGGATCAACATCATCCCCCTTGGGTCATATCATGATTACTAGAAACAAAGTTGAAATTCATAAACCCAATCCCAAGTATTCTTCTTTGGATTACACATTTGTTGCTGAAAGAATTTCTACCAAGCCAAAATCAATAAAGTCAGCAATGAAGCACCCTAGTTGGCTTGCTGCAATGAAGGAAGAAATCTTTACACTACATGCCAATGACATGTGGGAGTTGCTTCCCTGATCATCTACGATGAATATAATACGGTGTAAATGGGTCTACAAGACAAAATTACATGCAGATGGATCTCTAGAAAGACTAAAAGCACGTTTGGTGGCCAAAGGATTTAATCAAATTTTGGGAATAGACTTCATGGAGACCTTCTCAGCTGTTATTAAGCCAGCAACTATTCGCACAATTTTGAGTGTGGTTCTTGCCCACTTGATGTAAAAAATGCCTTTTTGCATGGATATCTCAATGAACTAGTTTACATGGAACAACTACTTGGCTTTCAAGACCCACAAAAGTTACACCATGTGTGTAAATTAAAACCTGTCCTATATACTTTGTGCCAATCCCCTCGTGCCTGGTTTGATCATTTTAGTGCCTTTCTTCTTTCCATTGGTTTCTTTTACAGTAGTCCTGATTCCTCGCTGTTTATTAGTCATCACTCCCTTGGCACAATATTATTGTTATTATATGTTGATGATATAATTTTGAAAGGTAGTAATCCCACCATTTTCAATGAGTTTGTTCGCTGACTATTGGAAAATAGTGGTTTTGTGGTGACTTTAATGCAATATTAAAGTGGGTGCCAATCCTCAATTGAGGTGGATTAAAGTGGGTTTAGATTCTTTGTTGTGAAATCTTTACACCACAAAAAGAATGACCAAAAACTATTAAGATTTAAATGAGAAATTGACTCATTAAGTTGGCCTCATGAAAGAGGTGTTGGGAAAGGTATAAAACCTTCTATACCACATTAATTGTAGAGGAGAGCATTATTTCATTTTTTACCTAAGGGTGTAAGCCCTTTAGGGCATCCAAATTTTCCGAAGGAAGGGAGTTATGGATGCTTCAAGGATGGGCTTGGGCTAAAACTATGGTCCAAGTTGGTTATGCAAAAATTGCCACACGCAAACGCGCGTGCCACCCACCCATCCGCCCGCCCAGACCGAACTAGACCAAGGCTGGGTCCGTGGATCTTGGATCTTGGGACTTGGGCTTTAGGCTTGAGGCTAGACTTGATTGAGTGTGGGGGTTGGGCTTGGGCTTGGGCTTGGCCCACCAATCTTAATCTTTTTGGGCCAAACCAGTGTTGTGGGCTGTAGAATTATTATACACATTACACATGTGTATAAAATGTGTGTAACTCCTCTATAATGATGACAAATTAATTCATTAGCTGTGCAGATTAATATAGAATTCATTTATGCATTTGTGGGGGCCTTGATGGCAGGAGCCTTTTTTTTTCTCCCTCCATGTGTATAAAAGAAGGCCCTCTCCTTCAGTTTTCAAGACCAAAAAGTTTGCTCTCTTTGTGTTCCAGAATTTTTCCCCCAGTTTTTATATTCTTCCTAAAGAGAGAGTGCTGCCTGAGTTTTGTTCACCGAAACTACTCAGTAGGTGCCCTGTGACGCCCTCAAAAATAAACCCATAATAAATAATATAAACATGCATCATTATATTAAAACAATAATATAAGTCCATCCATCAGAGTATTATGAAATAAAACATCAAAATAAATGCCCTACGGGCTTACATCTTGCCAAGCCAACACTTGGACACAAATTCATGAGTTCTAACTCAAAACAAATAAAGCCCTAGGCTTGAAAGTTTACATAGTTCAAATAAAACAAATAAAACATAATAAGCAAATCTTCAAGTCCACGTCCTCACAAGCTAAGTCCTTGGAGGTAATGAACCGCCTGAACCTGAAAATGAAGTTCTATATAGGTGAGCCACCAAGAGAGAAAAATACTACACCAAGCATAAGAAATAACTAAAGCTTTAGTATCTGATACATGGTTAACACATACTATAATCAGTTACAATTTACATGATTTAATGTCTATTCGCCTATGACATAAGGTCTATGGCACACTTTACTTTCCACTTATGACTCGTAACACCGCCAAATAACTCAATAGGGTTTCATCTTTTATTAACAACACTTTCAATTCCACAGGAATAACAATTCAAGTTAGACCTATTCATAACAAATACACGAGTTGGTATTGTATCAATCATAATCAATTCACTTCCATACTTTCCAACTGATACACATTTTAGTGATGTATCATATCAACCATAAATAGAAATATATCTATTAATCAATAGGCACACATAAGCGTGATGCTCTTGGAGTCCATCCTATCTACTCCCAACAAGTCCGGTTTAGAGGTCCATCCCCATCTTCCCTAAACCGTGGAGTTCATCACCTATCTCCTCCCAACAAGTCCGGTTTAGAGGTCCATCCCCTATCTTCCCCTAAACCGTGGAGTTCATCCCCTATCTCCTCCAAACCAATGCATATGCAATGAAACACACAATTGCCATATACAACACATAATTAATACACAAAAGTTCTGTATTAACTCAACAGTCAAACAATTGACTCAATTCCAGTTATACCTAAGCCGCATGCAAGGTCTACAACAATCAATGGCTATTCTCCACCGATAGCCCAAAACAGTTATTTCTAAGCAAAAAATAAATATCACAATCTATATATAATATCAACTCCACAGATGAGTGATTAAATATACAATTACATCAACCAATCTCAATTTCCAAAATCTCATGAATTTAACCAATACACAATTTCCCTTTCTAAATTAATTACATGAATTAATCTATGACAACACCCTAAGGTTTCTCCCAAAATTACCAAACTACCCCCCCCCCCCACATACCAAAACACCAACGCTTAGGATTAAAACGTATACAAGGAGTAGGAAATCCCTACCTCAAAGCAATGAACCCAAAAGAAGAAGATGAAGATGTTTGCCCAAATTCCAAAGTGCTCCAAATCCAACAATGCTCAGATTAAACGAAAGCCCTCACTCTCCTCTACCTTTTTAATGAAGGAACTAGGTTAGAAACACCCTCCAGATAGATCAAACCCAAGGAAAAGATGAGTTGAGAGAGAAAAGACTCAAACTAGGGTTTCGGATCAAAATTGTGAAAAAAGACGTTTTAGAACCGCTGCCGTTTAAATATCGGGATGAGCTCGCTCGGCGAAGACATGGTCGCCGGCGACCAGACATTAAGAACTACTCGCCGGCGAAGAAAAGCTCGCTCGAGTTAAGAACTTCGATGCTTCAGTTCAGAATTGAAGCACGCCGGCGACAATTTCGCTCGAGCGAAGAACTCAAAACATACAACTTCGCCGCTCGGCGAAGAAAAGCTTCGCTCGGCGAAGACACTCGCTCTCGTGTCTATACTAGACGCAATCGCCGCTCGGCGAAGAAATCTGCTCGAGCCACTAGAGACAAAACTCAACCCTCGCCGGCGACCAAACCTCGCTCGGCGACCAACTCAAAAGCGGGACAGAAGATTTGGTTTCGAACCCAACCAACACAAATGCACTGCCCAAAACATCCTATAACTCAAAATGAGAAGTTAAAGAACGACAACAACAATTAAACCATGCTAGGATCTACGGAACCTAAGTCCGGATACAATAATCAAATGGGAACAGACCGGGGTCGCTATAACCTCCCCCCCTTAAAAGAATTTCGTCCCTGAAATTAAGCATGAGTTTGTAAAAACAAGTTTTTCTTAATTCCCAATGATATATAAAACAACAATAAACCACTTGACCCAATACCGGTCACTTCATCTCTTTATCAAGAGGCATCTCACAAATAAAAAAAAAACAGTATATCTTTTAACCTGCATTAACAGTATGTAATTTCCTTTCAAGTTCAACATTTTTGAAATACAAGATTCCCATTTTCATATCATATTCAATTCCATGATATTCAATAATAACCCAACATATGCAATGTTCCAATAAACTTCCAAAATAAGGCAAGTTTTAAATTAATCTCACAAAACCAAAACATTCTCAATGTTTCCCAACTTAAGACATATATAAAGCTCTTAAGTTCAACAATATTACATAATCTAGATACAAGATTACAAATCAATAAACATATCCGGATATTTCTCACGGACTTCTAACTCACGTTCCCAAGTGGCTTCCTCCACTCCGTGATGCTTCCACAAAACCTTCACTAAAGGGATGGTCTTGCCACGCAGGACTTGATCCCGCCTATCCAATACCCGAATCGGTCTCCTCATACGAAACATCCTCATCAACAACTAAGTCGGTCCAATCCAATACATGTGATGGATCCGCTCATACTCAAGCATACTCACATGAAACACGTCATGAACTCCGGATAACTGCGGTGGCAAAGCTAAACGATAAGGAACCTCGCCAATCCTCTCAAGGATCTCAAAGGGACCAATAAACCGAGGGGACAACTTTTCACTCTTCCCAAACCTCATCAAACCTCGCCTAGGTGATATTTTCAGAAAGACATGATCACCTACCTCAAACACCAAAGGTCTCCTCCTACGGTCGGCATAAGATTTCGACGACTGGGTCAGAACAAGTCTCCTACGGATAAGCTCAACTTTCTCCGTCGTTTCCCTCACCAACTTCGGACCCAACAGAGGTGCATCACCCACCTCGGCCCAACAAACAGGAGATCTACACGGTCGACCATACAAGGCCTCAAACGGTGCCATACCAATACTAGACTGAAAACTGTTGTTGTAGGCAAATTCTACTAATGGCAAGTGCCTCTCCCACGACCCACTAAAGTCGAGAACACAACCCCGAAGCATATCCTCAAGGATCTGAATAGTACGCTCGGACCGCCGTCACCGAGGATGATAAGCCGTGCTAAAGTCAACTTAGTGCCTAAAGCACTGCAAACTCTGCCACAACACGGCAAGAAACGAGGATCTCTATCTCGAGACGATCCATCGGGACCCGTGCAACCTCACTATGTCCCGGATATATAAGTCGGCAAGATGATCTGAATCTCTAACACGCATAGGAATGAAATGCGCTACGTCACAACCGGTCTACAACCACCCAAATAGCATCACTACCCCGCTGAGTCTTCGGAAGACCCACAACGAAGTCCATAGTGACATGCTCCCACTTCCACTCGGCAATAGGCAAGGGTTGCAACAAACCTGCTGGCCTCTGATGCTCAGCCTTCACTTGCTGACAAGTAAGGCACCTAGATACGAAAGCTGCCACATCTCTCTTCATACCCCGCCACCAAAACTGGCGGCCCAAATCCCGGTACATCTTAGTACCTCCCGGATGCACTACAAGTCGGGAATGATGAAATTCTCGGAGTACCTCCTCTCGGCAAGACTCCGGTACAAACAGACGGTCTCGATATCTCACACTCAGGTCGGGATACACCGTCAAACCCTTCTCAACCTTCCCAATGGAAATCTTTTCTCGGAGAGATTCTACCTCAAGATCACCCCTCTGAGCTTCTAACACTCTAGTCACAAGTGTAGGCTGTGCAACAACAGAAAACAAGGCCGCAGCCTCAACGGATTCGCCCAGATGCAAATCAAACTCCCCAACTGTACCCAACATCTCCCACTCCCGGATGGCTATACTTGCTAAGTCACCAACAGATTTTCTACTAAGGGCATCGGCCACAACATTGGCCTTCCCCGGATGATAGTGCAACTCGAAGTCATAATCCTCAATGAACTCCATCCACCTTCTCTGCCTCAAATTCAGGTCTTTCTGTGTGAACAGATATTTCAGACTCTTATGATCGGAGAATACCTCAAATTTCTCACCATACAGATAATGCCTCCAAATCTTCAAGGCAAATATCACAGCTGCTAATTCTAAATCATGCGTAGGGTAATTCTTCTCATGAATTTTCAACCGACGCGTGAACCATAGGCAACCACTTTCCCTCTTGCATCAACACGCAACCTGACCCTCTCGTGAGGCATCACAATAGGCGCATAACCCAACCCTCTCTCCGGAATAATCAAGACCGGAGCGGTGGTCAGTCTAACCTTCAACTCCTGAAACGACTTTTCACAAGTCTCACTCCATACAAATTTGACTCCCTTCCGGGTCAATCTAGTCAATGGTGAAGCCAACATGGAGAAATCTTTCACAAACTGACGATAATACCCTGCCAATCCCGAAAATGCGGGATCTCAAACACACTCCTAGGTCAGGCCCAATCTTGCCTCGCCTCGGTCTTGATGTGTCAACAGACACCCCTTTTCCAGAAACCACGTGGCCTAAAAACTTCACCTCTTCTAGCCAGAATTCACACTTCCCAAACTTAGCATACAGCTTATGGGCTCTAAGTAACTCAAGCACCACTCTCAAGTGCTCCTCGTGCTCCTCCTCTGAAGGTGAATAAATCAGAATGTCGTCCACGAAGACGACCACAAAACGATCTAAGAATTCCCGGAAGATCCGGTTCATCAAATCCATAAACACTGCCGGTGCATTGGTGAGCCCAAACGGCATCACCAGGAACTCATAATGGCCATACCGCGTACGGAATGCCGTCTTTGGAATATCCTCCTCCCTGACTCTCAACTGATGATAACCCGATCTCAAGTCTATCTTAGAAAAGCAACGGGAACCCTTCAACTGGTCAAACAAATCATCTATACGAGGCATAGGGTACTTATTCTTAACCGTAGTCTTATTCAATTTCCTAATCTATACACGCCTCAAAGCACCACCTTTCTTTTTAGCAAATAGGGCGGTGCTCCCCATGGCTAAACACTAGGACGAATATAGCCCTTATCTAGCAACTCGGAGTTGAACCTTCAACTCAACTAACTCCTACTGGGCAAAACGGTAAGGTGCCATAGAAATCGGCGTCGTGCCGGGCACTAAATCAATAGAGAACTCAATCTCTCGATGAGGTGGCAAACCAACAAGATCCTCGGGAAAAACGTCCGAGTACTCACAAACCACTCTCGGCAACGCAATCTGGGTCTCATCACACTCACTACTCTCAAAGCTAGCAAGTAGACCACTAAGCTCACTCCGCCCTCGCGGATCGTACCCTGGTGGCAAAACACTACCAACCCTGTCCCCCAGAAAATGAAAACGTTCTCCGCTAACTGTACAACAAGTGACCCTCTGACGGTAGCAATCAATAAATGCCCGGTATGATGATAACCAGTCCATACCCAAAATAACATCGAAGCCCTTCATGGGCATAACCACAAAAGAAAAAGGAATTCTATGGTCATCGACCTCTATATCACAACCCCTAACACCTTGCCTCAAAATCAATTCACCCCCAAGTGGTGACACTACACAAATAGGAGATGCTAAGCTGCTAACTCCATCTCCAAAATAGATGCGAATGCAGCAGACACAAAAGAATGAGATGCACCCGTATCGATCAAAACACTAGCAACTGAATTGCAAATCAAGAAGGTACCTCTCATAACCGACGGAGCCGGTAAGATCTGCCGATAAAGATACACGCCTGCAGACGACCTCTCGATCAACCTCGCCACCTCGAGCGGAAAGGCTGTCTGTTGGGACGAAGAAGCCTCGATTGGCCCTCGAGGCTCGAATCGACCGAGCAGCGGTGACTCGAGTCCGCCTCGAACCCGGCACCTTGTACCACTCAACTGTGGCAAAACCTCTTCATGTGCCCCGTTGACCATCGAAAACACGATAGTGGTGACCTCTACTCGACTCGACTCGAGATCGAGCCGAAGAAGATGCTGCTCTCTGAACTCCTCCCCTCTGAGGACAAACTGGAGACTTGTGGCCCAGCTGACCACACTTGAAACAGGTAATGTCTCCCTGACTACCTTTCCCAGAACTAGCACTGGGCACAGGAAAAGTAGATCTAGAAAAACTACTCTGAGGCTGCTGAGGAGTGAAACCCCTCTGCCTCCTGCCATCGCCCTGACCATCCTGACTCCTCTTGGAGCCTTTCTGCCCTTCCTCCTCTTCTTGCATCATAATCTCAGTGTGGGTTGCGGCATCAACTAATCGCCCAAAATCCCGAATCATAGACCCTACAATTCTCAGCATGAGGCCACGCCTCAACTTCTTCTCAAACTCAATGCAACGGCGTTCCTCCGCCACTAACTCAGTGCAAACTCGACAAACTAGTGAATCTGACCTCAAACTCGCCATCGATGAACTGCTTCATGGTCAAGTGAATCGCTCTCTCAACTTCTCTGAGCAATTGGAGAGTACTTCTCTGAAAAGCATCAACAAAAGCCTTCGGTACCTCCAATCGACCCTTGGTGAACTTCCACCATCGACCAAGATCCCTTTCAGCTGGAACGATGCCAAGGTCACCTTCAACCCCTCGTCTTCGATGTCAAGTATCTCAAACGTTTTCGTTGTCTGTTCGAGCCATTCGTCTACCTTAAGCGGCTCGCTAGGATCACCTACAAACACGTCCGTGAGACCGAAAAACTCCCTCTTCGTAAAAGAAGGCCCCAGATCCGCCGCAACTACCTGAGCCTGATTCTGAGCCCTAAGAATGCCCACTGACTCCCTGAAAGCTCCAGCTATCTCTTGGGCCAAAGCGCCCATAGCTTGCTGGCCTACTGGCTCGGCCACATTGGCCTGGCCAACACCCTCCCGAACTACCGGTATTTCCTCCGATAGGCACTTCGCCCTAGCACGCCTACCACGCCATGACCTCGTCCTCGTCCTGACATCCTAATAAAGGAAACAAAGACGTTAGCACTCTAAATAATGTGCCAAAACTATAACACTTGTGTCCTAATACATTGGACAACAATAAATCACACCACGTAAGCACATAATCACATAAACACCTACGAATTTCATTCCTGGATAATGACAGTCCCGAGGCGTCACTAAAGTTCCGGTTGGAAACAACATTGATCAAGTGCCTTTCCAACAAGACTTTCAGAGACTCAAGGATCCAATCAACATCCTAAGAACTACATTCCATACCCACATAGTCACATAAACATGTTATCATATAAGCATGCAATCATTACACTAAGTCTTTATCAAACGAGACGAACCCATTGTGATACTAATCACTTCCCACGTACCCAAAGTATTCGAACCCGGTACGCTCTGATACCAAGTTGTGACGCCCTCAAAAATAAACCCATAATAAATAATATAAACATGCATCATTATATTAAAACAATAATATAAGTCCATCCATCAGAGTATTATGAAATAAAACATCAAAATAAATGCCCTACGGGCTTACATCTTGCCAAGCCAACACTTGGACACAAATTCATGAGTTCTAACTCAAAACAAATAAAGCCCTAGGCTTGAAAGTTTACATAGTTCAAATAAAACAAATAAAACATAATAAGCAAATCTTCAAGTCCACGTCCTCACAAGCTAAGTCCTTGGAGGTAATGAACCTCGAACACAAAAATGAAGTTCTATATAGGGTGAGCCACGCCAAGAGAAAAATACTAAACCAAGCATAAGAAATAACTAAAGCATTAGTATCTCGATACATGGTTAACACATACTATAATCAAGTTACAATTTACATGATACGAATGTCTATTACGCCTATGACATAAGGTCTATGGCACACTTTACTTTCCACTTATGACTCGTAACACGCCAAATAACTCAACAGGGGTTTCATCTTTTATTAACAACACTTTCAATTCCACAGGAATAACAATTCAAGTTAGACCTATTCATAACAAATACACGAGTTGGTATTGTATCAATCATAATCAATTCACTTCCATACTTTCCAACTGATACACATTTTAGTGATGTATCATATCAACCATAAATATAAATATATCTATTAATCAATAAGCACACATAAGCGTGATGCTACTGGAGTCCATCCCCTATCTACTCCCAACAAGTCCGGTTTAGAGGTCCATCCCCCATCTTCCCCTAAACCGTGGAGTTCATCACCTATCTCCTCCCAACAAGTCCGGTTTAGAGGTCCATCCCTATCTTCCCTAAACCGTGAGTTCATCCCTATCTCCTCCAAACCAATGCATATGCAATGAAACACACAATTGCCATATACAACACATAATTAATACACAAAAGTTACAGATTAACTCAACAGTCAAACAATTGACTCAATTCCAGTTATACCTAAGCCGCATGCAAGGTCTACAACAATCAATGGCTATTCTCCACCGATAGCCCAAAACAGTTATTTCTAAGCAAGAAATAAATATCACAATCTATATATAATATCAACTCCACAGATGAGTGATTAAATATACAATTACATCAACCAATCTCAATTTCCCAAATCTCATGAATTTAACCAATACACAATTTCCCTTTCTAAATTAATTACATGAATTAATCTATGACAACACCCTAAGGTTTCTCCCAAAATTACCAAACTACCCCCCCCCCCCACATACCAAAACACCAACACTTAGGATTAAAACGTATACAAGGAGTAGGAAATCCCTACCTCAAAGCAATGAACCCAAAAGAAGAAGATGAAGATGTTTGCCCAAATTTCAAAGTGCTCCAAATCCAACAATGCTCAGATTAAACGAAAGCCCTCACTCTCTACCTTTTTAATGAAGGAACTAGGTTAGAAACACCTCCAGATAGATCAAACCCAAGGAAAAGATGAGTTGAGAGAGAAAAGACTCAAACTAGGGTTTCGGATCAAAATTGTGAAAAAAGACGTTTTAGAACTGCTGCTGCGCTCAAATACTGGACAGGCTGGCTCGAGCGAAGACATGGTCGCTCGAGCGACCAGACACACGAACTACTCGTTCCAGCGAAGCAAAGCTCGCTCGAGCCAAGAACTCGATGCTTGTGCGCACCCGAAGCACGCTCGGCGGCAATTCTCGCCGAGCGAAGAACTCGAACATACAACTCGCTCGCTCGGCGAAGAAAAGCTTCGCCAAGCGAAGACACCTCGCTCGGGTCTATACTAGACGCAATCGCTTCGCTCGGCGAAGAAATCTGCTCGAGCCACTAGAGACAAAACTCAACCTCGCTCGAGCGACCAAACCTCGCCGGCGACCAACTCAAAATCGACAGCAAGATTTGGTTTCCGAACCCAACCAACCTGAAACAGACCTGCCCAAAACATCCTATAACTCAAAATGAGAAGTTAAAGAACGACAACAACAATTAAACCATGCTAGGATCTACGGAACCTAAGTCCGGATACAATAATCAAATGGGAACAGACCGGGGTCGCTATATGCCCTGCTATAGTTGGTCTAACCGTCGTATCTTGGGAGACAAGCATCGAACAACCTCCAGCACCCAATCGGTGAGGCGGTGAATCTGTTTTAAGGAATCTGTCTAGTGCAGGCTTCGGTTTGCTTTATTTTTGTCATTTTAGTTTATTATGTAATTTTGTTCAATTGGTATGTTCAGCATGTTTCATGTTCTGCAATCCGAATTGTTTATGAATCTACTTGTTTTATTTAATCACACCATTGATACAACAAGCTTAATATGGATTATATATATTTTCCATGAAATTCGTTAAATATATTCTTCTAGAATAGGATGGTACACTGGATTTGCTCTCTCTATT